>CM023491.1:60527786-60547760 GCA_013339685.2 Hyalomma asiaticum
TACGATATCTTTGTATTTCGTCCAGTTTGTTCGATTCGAACGGGGTCGCATTTTTCTCAAAAATGTCAAGTCTATAGCCTTGGCAAATTAATTAAAATCGAGTAAAATACGATATCTTTGTATTTCGTCCAGTTTGGTTCGATTCGAACGGGGTCGCATTTTTCTCAAAAATGGCAAGTCTATAGCCTTGGCAAATTAATTAAAATCGAGTAAAATACGATATCTTTGTATTTCGTCCAGTTTGTTCGATTCGAACGGGGTCGCATTTTTCTCAAAAATGGCAAGTCTATAGCCTTCGCAAATTAATTAACATCGAGTAAAATACGATATCTTTGTATTTCGTTCAGTTTGGTTCGATTCGAACGGGGTCGCATTTTTCTCAAAAATGGCAAGTCTATAGCCTGGCAAATTAATTAAAATCGAGTAAAATACGATATCTTTGTATTTCGTCCAGTTTGGTTCGATTCGAACGGGGTCGCATTTTTCTCAAAAATGGCAAGTCTATAGCCTTGGCAAATTAATTAAAATCGAGTAAAATACGATATCTTTGTATTTCGTCCAGTTTGGTTCGATTCGAACGGGGTCGCATTTTTCTCAAAATGGCGTCTATAGCCTTGGCAAATTAATTAAAATCGAGTAAAATACGATATCTTTGTATTTCGTCCAGTTTGGTTCGATTCGAACGGGGTCGCATTTTTCTCAAAAATGGCAAGTCTATAGCCTTGGCAAATTAATTAAATCGAGTAAAATACGATATCTTTGTATTTCGTCCAGTTTGGTTCGATTCGAACGGGGTCGCATTTTTCTCAAAATGTCAAGTCTATAGCCCTTGGCAAATTAATAAAATCGAGTAAAATACGATATCTTTGTATTTCGTCCAGTTTGGTTCGATTCGAACGGGGTCGCATTTTTCTCAAAAATGGCAAGTCTATAGCCTTGGCAAATTAATTAAAATCGAGTAAATACGATATCTTTGTATTTCGTCCAGTTTGGTTCGATTCGAACGGGGTCGCATTTTTCTCAAAAATGGCCAGTCTATAGCCTTGGCAAATTATTAAAATCGAGTAAAATACGATATCTTTGTATTTCGTCCAGTTTGGTTCGATTCGAACGGGGTCGCATTTTTCTCAAAAATGGCAAGTCTATAGCCTTGGCAAATTAATTAAAATCGAGTAAAATACGATATCTTTGTATTTCGTCCAGTTTGGTTCGATTCGAACGGGGTCGCATTTTTCTCAAAAATGTCAAGTCTATAGCCTTGGCAAATTAATTAAAATCGAGTAAAATACGATATCTTTGTATTTCGTCCAGTTGGTTCGATTCGAACGGGGTCGCATTTTTCTCAAAAATGGCAAGTCTATAGCCTTGGCAAATTAATTAAATCGAGTAAAATACGATATCTTTGTATTTCGTCCAGTTTAGTTCGATTCGAACGGGGTCGCATTTTTCTCAAAAATGGCAAGTCTATAGCTTGGCAAATTAAGGTTCGATTCGAACGGGGTCGCATTTTTCTCAAAAATGGCAAGTCTATAGCCTGGCAAATTAATTAAAATCGAGTAAAATACGATATCTTTGTATTTCGTCCAGTTTGGTTCGATTCGAACGGGGTCGCATTTTTCTCAAAAAGGCAAGTCTATAGCCTTGCAAATTAATTAAAATCTAGTAAAATACGATATTTGTATTTCGTCCAGTTTAGTTCGATTCGAACGGGGTCGCATTTTTCTCAAAAATGGCAAGTCTATAGCCTTGGCAATTAATTAAAATCGAGTAAAATACGATATCTTTGTATTTCGTCCAGTTTGGTTCGATTCGAACGGGGTCGCATTTTTCTCAAAAAGGGCCAGTCTATAGCCTTGGCAAATTAATTAAAATCTAATAAAATACGATATCTTTGTATTTCGTCCAGTTTGGTTCGATTGGAACGGGGTCGCATTTTTCTCAAAAATGGCAAGTCTATAGCCTTGGCAAATTAATGAAAATCGAGTATATAACGATATATTTGTATTTCGTCCTGGTTTGATTCGATTGGAATGGGGTTGCATTTTTCTCAGAAATGGCAAGTCTATAGCCTTGGCAAATTAATTGCGCGCCTTCCTGAATAAAAATACGGTCTCTCAAAATCTTGCCCAAAATGCAAAAAAAGGTAAGACTATAGTATTAGGTTTTTTGTCAAATTTTGACTCGATCAGAAGTCGCACAAAATGCGTTTTACCCATCGTAGATCATTCCTCTACTTATTGCGCGCCTTCCTGAATAAAAATACGGTCTCCCAAAATCTTGCCCAAAATGCAAAAAAAGGTAAGACTATAGTATTAGGTTTTTTGTGAAATTTTGACTCGATCAGAAGTCGCACAAAATGCGTTTTCCCGCATCGTAGAGCATTTTTCTACTTATTGCGCGTCTTCCTGAATAAAAATACGGTCTCTCAAAATCTTGCCTAAAATGCAAAAAAAGGTAAGGCTATAGTATTGGGTCTTTTGTGAAATTTTGACTCGATCAGAAGTCGCACAAAATGCGTTTTCCCGCATCGTAGAGCATTCCTCTACTTATTGCGCGCCTTCCTGAATAAAAATACGGTCTCTCAAAATTTTGCCCAAAATGCCAAAAAAAGGTGAAGACTATAGTATTGGTTTTTTGTGAAATTTTGACTCGATCAGAAGTCGCGCAAAATGCGTTTTCCCGCATCGTAGAGCATTCCTCTACTTATTGCGCAGCCTTCCTGAATAAAAATACGGTCTCTCAAAATTTGCCAAAATGCCAAAAAAAGGTAAGACTATAGTATTGGGTTTTTTGTGAAATTTTGACTCGATCAGAAGTCGCACAAATATGCGTTTTCCCGCATCGTAGAGCATTCCTCTACTTATTGCGCGCCTTCCTGAATAAAAATACGGTCTCTCAAAATCTTGCCCAAAATGCAAAAAAGGTAAGACTATAGTATTGGGTTTTTTGTGAAATTTTGACTCGATCAGAAGTCGCACAAAATGCGTTTTCCCGCATCGTAGAGCAGTTCCTCTACTTATTGCGCGCCTTCCTGAATAAAATACGGTCTCTCAAAATCTTGCCCAAAATGCCAAAAAAGGTAAGACTATAGTATTGGGTTTTTGTGAAATTTTGACTCGATCAGAAGTCGCACAAAATGCGTTTTCCCGCATCGTAGAGCATTCCTCTACTTATTGCGCGCCTTCCTGAATAAAAATACGGTCTCTCAAAATCTTGCCCAAAATGCAAAAAAAGGTAAGACTATAGTATTAGGGTTTTTGTGAAATTTTGACTCGATCAGAAGTCGCACAAAATGCGTTTTCCCACATCGTAGAGCATTCCTCTACTTACTGCGCGCCTTCCTGAATAAAAATACGGTCTCTCAAAATCTTGCCCAAAATGCAAAAAAGGTAAGACTATAGTATCGGGTTTCTTGTGAAATTTTGACTCGATCAGAAGTCGCACAAAATGCGTTTTCCCGCATCGTAGAGCATTCCTCTACTTATTGCGCGCCTTCCTGAATAAAAATACGGTCTCTCAAATCTTGCCCAAAATGCCAAAAAAGGTAAGACTATAGTATTGGGTTTTTTGTGAAATTTTGACTCGATCAGAAGTCGCACAAAATGCGTTTTCCCGCATCGTAGAGCATTCCTCTACTTATTGCGCGCCTTCCTGAATAAAAATACGGTCTCTCAAAATCTTGCCCAAATGCCAAAAAGGTAAGACTATAGTATTGGGTTTTTTGTGAAATTTTGACTCGATCAGAAGTCGCACAAAATGCGTTTTCCCGCATCGTAGAGCATTCCTCTACTATTGCGCGCCTTCCTGAATAAAATACGGTCTCTCAAAATCTTGCCCAAAATGCCAAAAAAGGTAAGACTATAGTCTTGGGTTTTTTGTGAAATTTTGACTCGATCAGAAGTCGCACAAAATGCGTTTTCCCGCATCGTAGAGCATTCCTTACTTATTGCGCGCCTTCCTGAATAAAAATACGGTCTCTCAAAATCTTGCCCAAAATGCCAAAAAAGGTAAGACTCTAGTATTGGGTTTTTTGTGAAATTTTGACTCGATCAGAAGTCGCACAAAATGCGTTTTCCCGCATCGTAGAGCATTCCTATACTTATTGCGCGCCTTCCTGAATAAAAATACGGTCTCTCAAAATCTTGCCCAAAATGCAAAAAAAGGTAAGACTATAGTATTGGGTTTTTGTGAAATTTGACTCGATCAGAAGTCGCACAAAATGCGTTTTCCCGCATCGTAGAGCATTCCTCTACTTATTGCGCGCCTTCCTGAATAAAAATACGGTCTCTCAAATCTTGCCCCAAAATGCCAAAAAAGGTAAGACTATAGTATTAGGTTTTTTGTGAAATTTTGACTCGATCAGAAGTCGCACAAAATGCGTTTTCCCGCATCGTAGAGCATTCCTCTACTTATTGCGCGCCTTCCTGAATAAAAATACGGTCTCTCATAATCTTGCCCAAAATGCCAAAAAAGGTAAGACTATAGTCTTGGGTTTAGACTATAGTCTTGGGCAAGACTATAGTCTTGGGTATAGTGGCAACCCTAGTTGCTAATATACGCCCCATTCGTGGCCGAAGACCCTCGCAGGCATAATTCTTTCTTTTTGTTTTTTTTCTGTCCATGCACATTTGTATGGGGGCCCCCCTGACAGTTTTTAACTTTGGGACTCCCTCTGTGTTACCAATCTTATAGACACTTCTTTTGAAAACTAACATCGTTGTTGAATAGAACCTTCAACCTTCCTTCAAGAAGTTCTTTTTTTTTTTCGCCGCCCGAGCATTCTTCATTTCCCAAGTTACCTTTGAAAAGGGCATTTCACGTGAGTTGTTTCCACTGCCGGGAAAATCGCCTTAGTTACTAATGTGCGCCCCATTAGCGGCCGACGACCCTCGCAGGCGTAATTCAGGAAGTTTATGTTTTTTCGCCGCCCGAGAAATTCATTTCTCATGGGTAGAGACTTACCTTTGAAGAGGGCATTTCATGTGAGTTTCCATTGCAGAGAAAATCGCCCTAGTTTGAAGTGTGAAGTTTTTTATTAGCAGAGTAGCGACGACCCTCGCCGACGACCCTCGCAGGCGTAATTCAGGAAGTTTCTTTTTTTTTTTTCGGCGCCCGAGAAATTCTGCATTTCTCAAGGGTACAAACTTACCTTTGAAAAGTGCACTTCAGGTGAGTTGTTTCCATTGCCGAGAAGATCGCCTTAGTTACTAATATCAGGATTGAGGGACCCTGCTAATATGCACCCCATTAGTGGCCGACGACCCTGGCAGGCATAATTCAGGAAGTTTTTTCGCCGCCCGAGAAATTCATTTCCCAAGAATACAGACTTACCTTTGAAAAGAGCATTTCAGGTGAGTTGTTTCGATTGCCGAGAAAATCGCCGTAGTTATTAATATGCGCCCCAGAAATGGCTTATTAATATGCGCCCCGAAAGATCTATTTCCCAAGGGCTTGCTTTCGAACAGTTCATGTTAGGTGAGATTTTTCTATTGCCGAGAAAATTGCCATAGGTCAATTATGGCGATTTTCTCGGCAATCGAAACAACTCACCTGAAAGTTCCTTTTCGAAGTAAGTGCCTGGGTAATGATGATTTTTTCTTTCACGAAACATAGTTCTTGAAATATGCTAGCGAGCTCGAGGTTCACTTCTGGGGCCGCATATTAGTAACTATGCCGATTTTCTCAGCAACCCGAACTGTCCTTTTCAAAGGTAAATGGCTTGGGAAATGGGGCTTCTTTGGGGCCGCAGAAAATAGATCAAGTATGCCTGCGAGGCTAGTGGGCCACTTGTTGGGAGCATATTAGTAACTGCAGTGGTTTGAGCAATGTGCAAGACGACTCACTTAAGGGGGCCGTGAAAAGAATTTGGGTGTGCCCGGTTGTAATTTTGACTCGATCAGAAGTCGCACAAAATGCGTTTTCCCGCATCGTAGAGCGTTCCTCTACTTATTGCGCGCTTTCCTGAATAAAAATACGGTCTCTCAAAATCTTGCCCAAAATGCAAAAAAAGGTAAGACTATAGTATTGGGTTTTTTGTGAAATTACTCGATCAGAAGTCGCACAAAATGCGTTTTCCCGCATCGTAGAGCATTCCTCTACTTATTGCGCGCCTTCCTGAATAAAAATACGGTCTCTCAAAATCTTTCCCAAAATGCCAAAAAAGGTAAGACTATAGTATTGTGTTTTTTGGGAAATTTTGACTCGATCATAAGTCGCACAAAATGCGTTTTCCCGCATCGTAGAGCATTCCTCTACTTATTGCGCGCCTTCCTGAATAAAAATACGGTCTCTCATAATCTTGCCCAAAATGCCAAAAAAGGTAAGACTATAGTCTTGGGTTTAGACTATAGTCTTGGGCAAGACTATAGTCTTGGGTATAGTAGCAACCCTAGTTGCTAATATACGCCCCATTCGTGGCCGAAGACCCTCGCAGGCATAATTCTTTCTTTTTGTTTTTTTTTCTGTCCCATGCACATTTGTATGGGGGCCCCCCTGACAGTTTTTAACTTTGGGACTCCCTCTGTGTTACCAATCTTATAGACACTTCTTTTGAAAACTAACATCGTTGTTGAATAGAACCTTCAACCTTCCTTCAAGAAGTTCTTTTTTTTTTTTCGCCGCCCGAGCAATTCTTCATTTCCCAAGTTACCTTTGAAAAGGGCATTTCACGTGAGTTGTTTCCACTGCCGGGAAAATCGCCTTAGTTACTAATGTGCGCCCCATTAGCGGCCGACGACCCTCGCAGGCGTAATTCAGGAAGTTTATGTTTTTTTCGCCGCCCGAGAAATTCATTTCTCATGGGTAGAGACTTACCTTTGAAGAGGGCATTTCATGTGAGTTTCCATTGCAGAGAAAATCGCCCTAGTTTGAAGTGTGAAGTTTTTTATTAGCAGAGTAGCGACGACCCTCGCCGACGACCCTCGCAGGCGTAATTCAGGAAGTTTCTTTTTTTTTTCGGCGCCCGAGAAATTCTGCATTTCTCAAGGGTACAAACTTACCTTTGAAAAGTGCACTTCAGGTGAGTTGTTTCCATTGCCGAGAAGATCGCCTTAGTTACTAATATCAGGATTGAGGGACCCTGCTAATATGCACCCCATTAGTGGCCGACGACCCTGGCAGGCATAATTCAGGAAGTTTTTTCGCCGCCCGAGAAATTCATTTCCCAAGAATACAGACTTACCTTTGAAAAGAGCATTTCAGGTGAGTTGTTTCGATTGCCGAGAAAATCGCCGTAGTTATTAATATGCGCCCCAGAAATGGCTTATTAATATGCGCCCCGAAAGATCTATTTCCCAAGGGCTTGCTTTCGAACAGTTCATGTTAGGTGAGATTTTTCTATTGCCGAGAAAATTGCCATAGGTCAATTATGGCGATTTTCTCGGCAATCGAAACAACTCACCTGAAAGTTCCTTTTCGAAGTAAGTGCCTGGGTAATGATGATTTTTTCTTTCACGAAAAATAGTTCTTGAAATATGCTAGCGAGCTCGAGGTTCACTTCTGGGGCCGCATATTAGTAACTATGCCGATTTTCTCAGCAACCCGAACTGTCCTTTTCAAAGGTAAATGGCTTGGGAAATGGGGCTTCTTTGGGGCCGCAGAAAATAGATCAAGTATGCCTGCGAGGCTAGTGGGCCACTTGTTGGGAGCATATTAGTAACTGCAGTGGTTTGAGCAATGTGCAAGACGACTCACTTAAGGGGGCCGTGAAAAGAATTTGGGTGTGCCCGGTTGTAATTTTGACTGCTTCAATATGCATTGGACAAGCCGATTCCGAAATATTCCGGCGAAATATAGAGTGCACATTTAATAACGCCCGTTTGTAACCCCAGCATTCTTGCGCTCCCAAAACGACTATGCGACAGTACCGGCCGGCATCATAGGTGGAGACTACGGGGAGCTCGAGCCTCCCCCGGCCCCCCCACGAATTTTCCAGAGGGGCCATAGCCCCCGCCGGAGCCCGGGGAGGAGGATCGTTATGTGTAGCTCAGAATTATAATCTTAACGGGCTGAACGCTCTCAGCAAAGCGTTATTAATATTGAGAAATGATGCGCCAATACACGCGAAGATGATGAGCTCACATGGGTAGGAAAGCATGCATTGCTTTCCTCCCCATGTGAGTTGCGCATAGGTACGGCGAGCAACCGCAGCTTGCGGCGAGGCCACACAAGCCGATCCTCGTGCCTAGCGTGTCAACGACCGGCGATGAAAGAAGAAACACCTCCTTTCGGGATTGTACCACGGGAGTACAAAGGCCGACCGCACAGCTTCGACAGCGGATTTTTGGGGGTTACGCCTTTTAAGGGGATAATGGCGGTGCCAAGGAAGCCCTCTTGTTAAAGCGGCTCGCTGCAGCGGCAGCGGAAGTCCAATAATTGGCCTATACGAAAAAACACTCTCCAGCCACTTTTCTTAATCTAAGTATTTAATATTGAAATTAAAAACTGGCCCAACGTTTCGAGACCCATTCGGTCTCTTCATCAGGGGGTGACTGTCCGGCCGGCTCTGAAGCTAGCGACTTTTCTTGGTGATTGTCCCTCTCTCCACCGTCGTTCCTCCCGCCTTTCTTGTTGAGGTGTTGTTTTCTCCATTGGTTCCGGAGATCATGTATATACACACTCGGCAGGGCCCCAGTTTAGCCGTTGATATTTCCAGGTGTTGTTTGGACGTGCCACGACTCAGAACTGCCTTTTGGTGCGGTTACCTTCCGTGTCGAGGACCCGGGCGTCGTCGAAGTTGATGTGATGGTCTTTCTTTACGCTGTGTTCTGCGACTGCGTTCCGCGTAGCGTTGAAGCTGCGTACGTCATTTTGGTGTTGCCGTATCCTTTCCGGAAAGTTTTTTGTCTCGCCGATGTAAGTGGCGTGGCAATCGGCGCACGGAACCTCGTACACTAGCCCGAGGAATCTTTCTTTTGGCAGCCGGTTTTTTGTAAATCATTTTTCAATTACGTAATTGATACGTTGTACGAGTACTGACACAAAAATTCTGCATTTTGTTTTTTCTTTCTCTTGCAATAAGTAGATAATGGCCCACTTACTCCGGCTGTAAACCTAGAGGGCTCGAGCGCGCGATTAATATTTTGTATACGGTCTTGGGGAGCCCAGACGCACTTCCCGTTTGAAAGAGCGATGAGGGAGGCGGCACCCAGGATGTTATTCATATAAACATAGACGACTACATGTGCACACAAAACCGAGTTCACATGAGCACCGCGCGGACAACTCTATTGAGTGAAGGCTCCCTGTGGGCTGCTGTAATCCCCTCTGGGAAGTTTCAAACATGCGTGATCCCTCAAAAATGCGCTGCCGAGGCGAGGACGTCAGTTTGTACTGCGGTGCAATTCTGCCCCCTCTTTCCGTCGGAAACGTCTGCTAGGATGAGCGCTCTCCCAAAAATCATGACAGCAACACAAACTCGTCATGCAGGTGGCGACTGGTTGTTTACATGAAACAGAAAAGCACGTTTCGCATGCAGTGGCGCGACACGCACGTTAAAATTGATGTTAAATATGTTCTAAGCTATATCAGCCGTTGATATTTTGTAGATGATGCGTGTGTCGACGCAAATCTATCCCGCAAGTTATCTCGATTGCCTTAAATTTTGTGTCAGTACTCCTTTAACTGGTGTTTAATTCACTGGGTCATGATTGCATGACAATGTGAGTAACAAATGTGAAGTGCAAATAATCATGTAATGTTCAAAAATTATTTGCACGAAAGTGACTTGCTGTGACGTTTTTTTTTTTTCTCTTGTACTTTCAGTGTCATTTGAAAATACATTGCTATATTCATTGTAAAATAAATATTTCTTGGGCAAAAAAAAAATGTCAGATGTAAATTTAACGAAAGGGAAGGGGTCAAAGGCTTGTACTTTATTTGTTAGAAGCAACTTAATGAGCAAACGGACAATGAAGCCTAGGAAAGCATAGGGGAAGTTACTTGTGGTATTGTAATTTTGGAGAAAGGAATTAAAGTGGACGAAAAGACAAACCTGTCCGTTTGCTCATTAAGTTGTTTCTAACAAATAAAGTACGAGCCCTTCTACACACGCCGCCTTGGCCACGAGTGGCGCTGCCTAACACTCCCAGGATAATACGTATATAAATACCCAATAAAGTGGACGGAGGGACGACCGCCTTCGTAGCTCAGTTGGTAGAGCATCGGACGCGACATCCGAAGTTCGTGCGTTCGGGTCCCACCGAAGGCAGGTTTGTCTTTTCGTCCACTTTAATTCCTTTCTCCTTTCTCCAAAATTACAATACCACAAGTAACTTCCCCTATGCTTTCCTAGGCTTCATTGTCCGTTTGCTCATTAAGATGTAAATTTACACCGACGATGACGCGTTCGCGGCCGGACTGGAGAAGCGACGCACGTGTCGCTTCTCCAGTCTGGCCGTGTGGCAGCTTGCCTGTTTTCATCATCAGAAAAAAAAAAGTGAAATTGCCTGAGCGCCCCAGCGTTTTTGAAAAATATGGGAGAGGGTGAGGAGGAAAATTATAGAAAGAAGGACGAGAAAGGGTAATTGGAGAATTATAAGTTCAGAAGACCGCAGCGAAGATCTCGGCGCCCCCTCCGGAAAATGAAAAAGTCTTCGGCTATGGTCGGCATGGTACTCTTCGGTGAAGTTTCAGTAAGGTATTTTTAAGTTCAAAGGTATAGTGAACTCGCGTTTGCTCTAAAATAATCGATTTACTTGAAAGCTAGAAAGAAAGAAAATACTTAGAAACCGCGCGGTGCCGCCATTCGGAAGCAAAGCTGCAGCGCGGTTTGTTTTCTCGTGGCCTCTGAAGGCGCACCAATCTCGGAGGTCTGGTGGCTACTAACATGACGTCAACTGCAGAGTTGAGGGGAATGCGCGCAGCGAAACCGAAACCGCGTTTTTTATCGCTCTAAATCAACCCACACGGTGCAACGGAACAATGCATATTGTTGATTGGAGGGTCAAGATCCCGAATATGCACTTAGCACAAAATGTTCAGAAAGCGTTTCACGGCCCCTTAAAATACCCTTTTTCAAGGTAAGTCTATCGCAACGCCTACAGAAGTCATGCAGTTACTGGCAGCGAGTTATTAGCCACATGGTGTCCTCATTTGCAGACACGCCAATGATCCTAACTTGTTTCACAGATGGAGCTAGCTGTCCATGTCTCTTCTAACGGAAACTAGACTTGTTTGAGCTCACTGAATGTTCGTAAAAAACAAAAGTTAATTGCTTGACAGGCAATGGTGCTTTTCAACTATAATATGTGTGCAAAGAACAACTCGTGAATAATATCAGCTTCTTTTGTATTCATTTTTTTTCTCAGCAGTGGGCAGTATAAAAGTAAAAAAAACAAAAAAAAACAGGTGTCCTCAAGTGGGAACATTATGCATGAAAGCATGCATGCATCACCTGCAGCGCCACCAAACAAAAACTTATCCACAGAAAGCCAGGGCTGGCCTGAAAGCGCTTTTTCCCACGCTTTATTTGCACAGTCGAGTCGGCTTTTGTGGGTGTTTTTGGATGTGTACAAGTCTCGCACTTCTGTAGAACATGGGTAAATGATACTTTTCTGGGCGAAGTCTGCCCAAGGAAGAAATCGATGCTCTTGTGGACCTATCATCTAACTCTGATGACGATTCCGAAGCCGATGATTGGGACCAGCTACTCACCAACCTTGGCTCTTTAAGCAGCTCAAAAGAAGAGAGTGATGACAGCGAGCCTGTGCTTGCTAACCGCGCTTCAACAAGCTCTCGTGCACAGGCCTGCTGCCAAGCAAGCATGCTACCACTGGGCTACAGCCACTCGTCCAGTGCATTACACATAGTAACTAAACCTACTGTACCACCATTTGTTATGCTGGTGCTTGTGTAACGAAGGTTGCACTTCTAATGTGTGTTAAGCACTCCCATAGCAATGCAATAAAAAAACAGTACATGTTTTACTGCCACTGAGCCTGTTTCTGTGCTATTACACTCGATCCCATAGGACTACTTCAACGAACAATGCTTACGGTACGCACATCAGCGCGCCATAGTGTCCACTTTATTTGCCAAACAGGCATCTGTGTTGTGCACTAGCATGAGTGCTAACGTTACGTCGTACCACGCATAACCCTTTTCAGTAGCCATAGCGCTGCTGACGTTTCTGGTTACGCTACGTTAAGCATACGCCCAATCATTCACACTGCATGACAACGTTGATCCTACTCTAAACATTTGGCTCACTGTCAATCAATTAAGCACAGACATATGTGGTAGTAGTTGTCTAGTTGGTAGTACATGGGTTAACAGCAGCACAAAATTTGAGTAATGAGGACAAATGCACTGGGATGCACACAATACGAGCACTGATCACACAACATGGGTGTTGTGTGCATCACTGTGTGTTTGTCCTCGTCCCTAGAATATTGCGCTGCTGTTTAAGCATGGGCAATTTACTTGCCAACTGATTCGCATGACGCCAACTCTAACAGTAACTAGGAAACTGCCAGATTTGTTTCTCTTTTTTTGTTAATGGAAAGACTCTACAAAACTTGACGTTTCTTTTCAATCAGTATCTGATGGTATTCGTTCTCTAAGACTCCTACTCGACCTAGCTTAAAGGTCTCATTCTCAGCAAGCCCATGTCAATTTCTGCAGTTCAAAAAGACATGCGTTGGCTCATGCTCACGGATGCACTCGTTGAAGGGCTGCACACACTAGACTGCCACACAACGTAGTGCAGATGCAATGGCCGTGTTTGCGAGTACGCCTACACTAGAGTAACACTAGAGTAGGCATACAGTAGGCATACTGTATGCCTACACTCTAGTGTAACATATACAGTAACTCCAGCCTACACTGATCGGTGCTCAATTATTGATCGATGCTACTCATGTCTCGATAAGGTGCCCTCTCCCTTCCACTCTTCCTTTAACTCTAAGTCTCTGTGTTAAGTTACATCTGCTGTAATCCATATTTCTATGCTACGCATATTCATCGTTGTTTGTACATGCTGTATGCCCCTTACACAATTCCCCAAGGTACTTATGAACCCTGTAAGGTACTTATGAACTCGTCTTGGCCCCTCCCCAACCTGTTCCTGAATCGTGCTTCACAACTAAGGCTACAAAAAATAGCGTCTTTTCATCACCCCAAACCACAGCTCTCGCACTACTTTCTGCAAGACTCGGCGCCGCAGAGCAGGAGCATAAGGGAATGACGACATAGCATATATGAACTCTGCGCATGGTACGACAGTATTGCGCCCAAATCACGCTTAACATGCTAGGGCTACACACACACACACACACACACACACACTAGAGTCACTGGAATGCTTCCATTGACTTCAACACGCACACACGGCAGGTCGTGACGCCTGTAATGTCGCAGTAACACGGCCCATGTACGATATGAGACTGGCTGTTTATTTTTAACAATGCGGCGAAGAGTGAACGTGACAGGATGCGTATTTACAGGCCGAGCTTCGTGGCGGGCTCAATCCTCGGCCTTCTCCGGAGGCGGTCCGCACGGCTGCAGCATCTTCTCCATGATGTTGAAACGCACCCGCGCCTTGGTCTCGTTCTCGACGACCGCGAAGTAGTTGAGCATGTCGAAGTGGCCCAGGTACGAGGCGTAGCTGTCTCTGTGCTGGTTCACCAGCCACTCGTAGCGGGCGGTGTCCGCGTGGCCCGTGCCGATGTACTTGGACTGCAAGTGTTCCAGCTGGCTGTGGATGTTGTAGCGGTCGCCCATGCTTCTTCTCTCTTCTCACGGCGATCGTCGAGTCCTGTGCGAAGTTGAGCGGCGGAGAGTCCGAGGGACACACACACACAAGCGTGCGCACGACAGGCAGGCAACGTCAACGTGGTGCGGAAGGAGAAAATTCGCCTACGCTGTCAGCGTCTTCTGTACAACACGATGCAGCGCACAATGAACGCACGCAATGCAAAGAGCGCAAATGAAACGCCGCACGTGGCGATGATGATAATGATTACAACAGAATATCGTGACGCAATTATGGTGCACGCTGAGATGGTTTCCTAAAATATTTACTTCATAAAACATTGTATCACTAAACGTTAGTATTGTGTGTTTATTTGCACAGTAGGTAAGCGGCAGTTTTCTCTTATAACTTATAATTTCAGGTAAAAACATGGCTGCTCAGACGTCATGTTTTCAAGGGGCACGCAGCATGTCCTTTGAGATTGCCAACTGTTGCTCACGAGAAAATTATGGAAACCATTGTTCCAGTTAAAATAAAATGTTGAACATCCCATTTTGGCGAGGAAGGTTTTATGCGAAGACATATGAACCGCCGTGGTAACGACGTTTTTAGCGAAGTTGTAGCATCAGATCTCGAAGGCAATGCCTTTGAACGCAGCTAAAGTAAATATTTTACCATTTCTTTCAGTGGGCTCATAATCATCCAAGTGCAAATTAATTTTGTGAAGCAAATTTGGTATCATTTAAGATTTTAGTTCATTCGCGTTAATCTTCGCCTGACAAAAAGCGATGATATTGTAGTACGCCAAAATACAGCTTCCGAGACTGCAGTATTCGATAACTGCGTCTTTTGTGCCGCGCTTAATTAAGTAGAATGCGTTAATGCCAACCATCGATCTGCTGTTTCTTTTTATTCGTTTCACCTAGCGATTTATGTGGCAAAAATGCGTTATGTACGTTCTCCGCCGCGCTTGTTTTTCCGGACGTAAACGCAGTGCCATTTTGGTGTACCGCTGTGTGCCTCGCTAAAGGTAACGATAGTTGTGAGGTGTCTGTTACATTTTAAACACATTTCTGGTGTTGTCTTCTGTCTCCTTGAATTCGTACAGCACCGCAATCCCTCACTAATGATGACGGGTCGCTGCGTGCCTCTGTGTACTTGATCCAGCCGAAAGACAAATCGCTTCCGTCGCGTCGAAGTTCACCGCAAGGTATGTGGGCTGTAACTAAAACGTGGATGTTGGGATGCCACGAACACCAACAAGATTTGCAAGGCAATTCCAGGTAGCAATGCCACGCAGACCTGTACGGGCCGCGGTGGGCGTGCTTATTTCTCCGCTAACTGTCCACCCTACCTAGTGCATCCGCTTGTGGAACAGGATGCACTAGGTAGGGTGGACAGGAATAGCCATTCTAAGTGAGGTACCCCAGGCCTGACAACCTAACGCGCATGTTCATGGGTGCGGCATATTTCTTGCGCAAGCACACGTCCAGGGCGCTGAGCCTTTTGAGACAGGTGTGTTAGACTCTGCCCAGGCGGCACTATGAAAAACATAGCAGTAGGGAGCCTATATGCAGGCTTCCCACCTAGCAGCTGTAAATGGGTAGTGCAAAAGAGAGTTGCCTGCTAGTAAGAGTGCACGGGCCTTCCCTCCTACTTTATGTTGTGTTGAAGCTGTGCACTTTTCGTTCGGAGCTATTAACAAGTTTGCCACGGGGGACGCATGGCAACATGATCACCTCTTGCAGCAGCCGCATCTCACCATCACCGCACATGTTCACATCTGCAGTGCAAATACTGTTGTAACCCTGCCGCGCCAGTACATTTGATCGCGATCTGCGCTCAACTGGTAG
The DNA here is from genome assembly GCA_013339685.2 of Hyalomma asiaticum. Lineage (NCBI taxonomy): Eukaryota > Metazoa > Arthropoda > Arachnida > Ixodida > Ixodidae > Hyalomma > Hyalomma asiaticum. The sequence continues at coordinate 60,543,330 of CM023491.1, forward strand.
AGCTGAATGGTTGTCCATACATCCCCGGCCATACCAGCATGTTAACATTCAACCAGAGCTTGATGTACAGTGAGCTTGACATACATAGCAATTTTAGGTATGATCGAAGCAGAGTCCAGACTGGCTAGATCATGATCATGAGTGCTAATCTCGTCTGTTGCTACTTGTTCATATCAGCTTGCTTGTGTGCAGCTAGACCAGCACACCAGCTGGGTTCACTGAACTGAGAGGCCGTGACTCGATTGCAGCAGGCTCACTGATGTGATCATAATTTGCAGGGAAGCCAGCAAGACCATTTGATGACATCAAGCCAGAGTGGGTGCCAAGCCAGCACATAGGTTACAGCAGTGGCGAAGGACTGGGCGTTAGGGCTCACTGGAACATTACGAAAGATTGGAAGGCAAGTTTATACAAACACACAAATGCCCAAGGCCGCTAATTTACTTATAGATGGACATATTTCTTTCAGGTCGACAGCCACAAGCAGACGTGTTTGATGAAAGGCAAACTCTTCTACCCCCATACTTTCTACCACAGCCACTAGACAACGAAAAAGGCAACCTTTGCTCTTTGGTTGTTTGCCATGTGGCCATGGAACCAACGTACAACCACACAGGTCACATCAGCGTCACAGCTAGCAATCTTGAGATAATCCTTCCGTTTTGATGTACTGTTGCAGCAGCAAGTTCCATTTTACGTGTTTGTGCAGCCAATATATTGTAGTGGTTTTGGTGCCTCCATTCTTCAACGATGGTTATGTGTGCTGTTGTCGGCTGCTCCAACCGCAGCCGCAGCACTATCCGAAGGTGAAGTCAACAAACATGAACTTCTTTCGTGTACCGAAAGTGATCAGCGGACAGTGCGACCGCACTCGAATGCTCAGTGAGGAGCGACGCCGACTGTGGCTGGCGCGCATCAACCGGGCCGATCTCAACAGAGTCAGCCCCAATGTCCGCGTGTGCGGAGCTCACTTCATAACAGGTGAGCTTGCGACTGGCACTGCGCGAGTTGTAAACGTGCACGAGACAAGTCCCGCTGTTTATCGTGACGTGTTTGCATTTGTAGGGAGGCCGTCGATGCTGTTTGATGTGATGAATCCAGATTGGGCCCCCAGCCTTCTTTTGGGCTATGGCACCAAGAAAGCTACTTCCAATGGCCGCAAGAAAACCACAAAACGTTGCGAAAGAAAACAGCAGGACGATAAAGAAGCAGCAGAAATGATCACAGCAGCACAGAATTGCAGTGTGATCAGTCCTTCCCTGTCGCCAAAACGAAGCGAAGTCGACGCTATTGAAGAAGGAGCAGAGTGGAGTAAGGTACGCATGCTGTCTGGCATGAAACGTGTGTTAAGGTGTAAGACACAACTGGCATAAAAATCTCACCACACCTTGCTTCACTCCCTAGGCAGCTGAGCATGACGATGTGTGCGGACTGCACTCTGCCAGGCCCTGTGAACACATATGTTACTCATGGATACACACTAATGTGCTGTGGCTTGGTGTGTCTGTCTGTGGGGTTGGGGAGGGGGAGGAGTGTAAAGTGAGTGTAGGGCTGCACCCTTAGCACAGGCTCTTCACTCAGACTGGGAGTTACTGGGAGGGAAGGATGTTAAAGGGACCCTGAAACGGTTTCGGTGATTTTGTACAAATGCGTTGCACCAATAGCCCGAGTCCTTCTGATCATTAGCATAACAATATCAGCACTTTGCATTAAGCGTGTAATTTACTACAAAGTTTTAAATACGCACATTGTGAGAGATCGACGCGACTCAACTCAAAGCGTTTCCAACCGCCCCTTCCACGGGACATGCGATGGGTGCCACGAAGCGCAAGCCACGGGATGTCATGAGCACCGAATGGCCAGCCAACGGTATCGTCGCGGCATCTGGCGGCGTACACACGAGTTGCTGGCGCACTATTGCAGAGGCTAGCACTGCCGAGGCCGGCGACCTCAGTAAAGGCATCCCGGTGCTATGTTGCTACGGAGGGCTCGGCACAGCGGTATGAAAAATATAGCAGTAGGGAACTTATATGCAGGCTTCCTACCTGCGCAGTCGTCGGTAGCGCACACTTCGCAGCTGATCGAGTTGAGGAGGAACAGCAGTGGTAAGGAGGAAGGCAACAGAAATAAGCCCATAGCTGCCTTAGCGCAAGGTGCTTCGCTTTATTTATGGTTTTGAATGCTTTCACCTAATCAGTGACACAATGTCAAAAAAAAAAAATAAAGACCGTTTCAGGGACCCTTTAAGTTTGGGCGCATTTTACAACTTTAAAAATGTTATTTGAAATTTTACGAGTTATTTTTGTTTGCAAGGAGGTTCTGCTTGTGCATCTCCAAATGTCCTTGCGGTCTTATGATGGTGAAAGGAGGCTGAATTAGCTTTAAGCACTCAATTTGCACAGAAGCAAGTTTCTATGGCCACTGGTGCCAGCAATGGCAAAGTTGGCGAAAAAATATTTGTAATCGTGTCAGTCATTGCTGTGCAACTCTTGTCCCGCAAACATTCAGGCTTGGATGTACAGGTATTTATGTAGTAGTCATGGCATCGTTAAGGAGCACCACCCACAGCCATAGCAGTGGATGTAGTTAGTAGACACCAACTGTGTTGCAGTCGTCTGATCAGGCTTCAAAGTTCGCAAATGATCAACAAACTCTTGCATGCTACCTGAAGGAATCAAGAATTCCACTGTTGATATTTGAACTTTACAATACTTGGCAAGGAAACAGAAGTGCTCAGTACTTACTAATAACTACAACAAGCCAGCAGACAATAAAGTTAGTTGAAAAGCAGAGAAAAAAGAAATTAACGTTTCTTCATTACCTAGACTCTTGCATGCCACCTGGAGGCATCAAGAATGCCACTGATAATACTCGAACTCTACAGTACGTGTTAAGAATAAAGGGATCACAGATAGCCTTACGAATTGTTTTGCTTGCCAGGAGGTTCTGCTTGTGCATCTCCAAATCTCTTGCTTGAGGCGCTTCGATGCTGAAAGGAGGCTGAACGGATACCATTCTAGATAATGAATATCACAGATATTCATTACCTAGAATGTTTGCTGTGGATAAGGGTTGAATGTGAAAAAAAATTTCTCTATAACATGCGAATGTGCCTTTTAGTAACATTGCTTCTTTCAGCAAATTCGGTAAATATTTGCGGTGGAAAACACTGAGTGTCTCCTATCAGTCTTCACAATGAAATGCTTCAGCTTAATGTCTTAACCGCCGATTTCAAAGCTTCATTTACATAACCCCAACAAAAACAAAGTGTAAGCACAGTTACAAAGTGATAAAAACTTTAGCCAAAGTAGTTGGAGCTCCTGAAAAAAAAAATGCAGTTTACTTATGCATTGCAAAACCATAACATTGTTTCTTGAATGAAGGCATAAATTTACTTGTGAAGTATAGCTTCTTCCTGAATTCATAGCTATCCTGCTGGATTTGTTGCAGTCACGTAATCATGGTACAGCACTCATCTGAATATGAATATGATCGTGACATCAGGATTCCTACTTGCAGACCGCTTTTGACCAGAATGTAGCTGCCACGTGTCAAAGACAGTCCATCGCCTAGCATTGATATTTGTGTAATTTCCGCTGCTTGTGTCTGGCTATGAATTAAATTTTGTACCGTCGTTAACATATTAATTGTGGGCTCACAGTAGAGACTGTCATCTTTGACCTTTCCTGTTTGAACTGTATGACTAAGAGACTGATGATAGCATAGAAACAACAATGACCTTTTGAGTAAAATTATTAAACATTGGAACTACTTAATCCTATTTTAAACTGCCAATGCCATAAAATAAACATAACAATGGAGTAATGTCTGAATCTTTCATATTCATCCCTCCACTACTCCTCCACTATTCTCACATTAGCACCGGATCGTGGGACCAAATGCTGGCCAAGGTGGCCATATTTCTATGTGGACAAATCTAAAAGCACTCGCATATTTAGACCTAAATGCACTTCAAGGAAACTCAGCTGATGAAAATCAATTCAATGTGCCTGACTGAGGTGTTTCCCAGTCACGTCGTACATGTGGTACACGAATTCCCTGCATTTAATTTTTTTTTTTAATAACAGTGCCAAATTGACACGTGTACCCAGGTTCTTGTCTATCTTCGAGTGTGTGAGTGTGCGTGCAAGCATGAGCATGTGCTCATGCGCATGTTTTGATTCGTACCCGCCCTGTTTGCGCTGCTTTGCCCAGTTCATTTGCGCTGGGTGTACATCTCATCCTACTCATATGTTTGTGTTTGTCTATTAACGAATCACTGCAGTATAAACGAACTGCTGGCTTCAATAACATGTAATCCTGAAGCTAGGCTGTCTCTCTTTTTTTTTTTTTGTACTGTGTTCCTGTTCATTCATGACAGCTTCATACATGTCTTCACACAGGGAGACTGCAAGCCAGAGGATCTTGCAT
>CM023491.1:60547860-60846820 GCA_013339685.2 Hyalomma asiaticum
TCTATGGTGATCCTGCATATCCTCTACGACCTTTGCTGTTGGAACCACATGGCAGGGCCAACCTAATGGCGCAGCATCGTGTGTTCAATAAAAGGATGAGTGCTATGAGGCAAGCAGTTGAATGGGGCTTTGGGAGGATAGCGGGGCTGTTTGCCTTCCTGGATTATAGAAAAAACCAGATGTTCTACCGGCAGAATGTCTCCCGCACGTACAGAGTTGGTGCTATCCTAGCAAACTCTCATACATGCTTGCACGGATCGCAAGTGTCGCTGCGTTTTGGAGTTGAGCCCCCAAAGCTGGAGGAGTATTCGAGGCCACAGCATTGACTGCCTTCTTTGAAACACACGAAAGCACTTCCTTGGAGGAAATTTCTTGTAATGGCACCACAGGAAGACATGGAATAATACATGCAAACACATACAATGCACAATAATACAAATACAAAGATGTTCATGTCTTCCTGTGCAGATGTTCTGAAATCATCTTGCACCTAGTCGTCAGGATCATCATGTTCACAAGCTCCACTTAGCTTCCTAAGAAGTCTTGTCATTTTTTTTTCATGTTGCTTGAGCATACTTTTCATGCTCTCAAGCATCTCTTCATTGCTTCTTAACTGGAACTCAAGGCTTTGTAGCTTGTTCTCAAACAAGGAGATATTGCGCTCTTCTAGGGCGAGGCGCCTCTCGTCGTAATGCAACTTTCGATGCTGGAGCTCAATTTCCTTTTGTCTCACAATAAACTCGTGGTCCTCCCTCTTTGAAAGTAGCTCCACTCCCATGCCTTGCAGTCCTCTGATTCCTTAAAAATAGGGAATAGTTACCAAATAATGTTCACATCTGCACATTTGCATTCTTGTTCACAACTCTTCTTTATCATTAGTCCACATGTGCAAATATAGTCATCAGGTCGACCTCATTTTGCTTGTTTTTTTTTAACATTACGATATATTTTAAAAAAGTATTCTATCTGTTGAATTGTTCTTTGTTATAACTGTACTTCTTGTGCCTTCCTTTTGACATGAGCCACTTAAAGCCACCAACTACCAGCCTCATACATGGGGGACATAAGTTGCAAGATTGTCTTTTTTGTCTTTCTTTTTTTATTTCTACTTATTTGAAGTTTCCATGATTAACTAGGTGCTTCGTGCCTTATCTGCCCATACGTGTGCGGAGCGGCGTGCGGAAGGGTGAAAACGGCTGTCAAACAGAACGAATCGCGAATTATTGAAGTCTGTGATGCCACGCAAGCCCCACCAAATGCAATATTTTGCGATCCATACCATTTGACAGCCATTTTCACCCTTCCGCACACCCTCCTCCGCACAAGTGCGCAACGGAGTGCGGGCTGAGCGAGAATAGGCCCTTACCGGAGAGCGCATGTGCAGTTGCACTTGCACTCCGCTTAGCCGGTAAGCGGAGCATAAACACGACAAACTAAAAAGCTCTACTGGAGTGGAAGGGGGGCTCCGCTTACGAGCCGGTGTAGCGGTACGCGACACGTCACAACGCGCATGCGCTAATATGCAACATGGCTGCCCCCACGGGTGACATACCGTCCGCCACATCCAGATAAGCGGCATCGTCGACGGCACAGCGCAGGCCTCGACAACGATTTACAATCGACGAATATTTGTGCTTGCTTCGCGAAGTGGCAAGTGCCGACCCGTATAACAATGCCCAAGCATGGGATGACATTCTTCGAAATGTCATTCTCACCGCGCAACGGGACCTCACCATACGTGCCACAAAAGAATATGTGGACCTGCTGGTAGGGTATTTTCGGCAGCAGGACAGCGTCAACCTCAGGAAGTGAGTGCTCCTGTGTTTCGCACAGTCTCGTTTGGGCTTTTTTGTTCAGCATAGTGTGAAATTCAGTCACATCATAACCTTATTGTGGTCTCCGTAGATCCGGCACCGAGGAGCAGTATGGGGAGAGAAATTCTAATGCAGGATATCTCCGACCTCATGCGAAGCGCCCGTGAACTTTGCCCTGCAAAAGGCAACGGCACGGGTACACGGTCTTCGGCAGCTACGCCATCAGTAGCAGCCTGACAGTGCCTGGCATGTCACTTTAGACATGCAGCTACTGTATTGATGAGCACTCCGGATGGTGGAGAAGCAAATGGCAAGTTATGCACCATTTGAGTGCTTGTAAGCCACGGTAATCGGCAGGGTAGAGAAAATGAAATTGTATTTGCCGAGTAAATTTCCAAGACATTTCTTTAAACTCATAAATATATTTATGTCATCCATGGGTTGCGCTTTCTGTATTCTGCCATGCTGGTGAAAGTTGGGGGTGGTCGCTACTGGTTGGAATCCACTTAGGCATGGTTTTTTTTTTTTTCGTTGTGAACGAATAGCAGTTATAGAATACTGGTGGTAAAAACCACCTCCACCAATTCTGGCCATTATAATGAGCCCATAACAGCTTATGCTGTAAAAAACGAGGTGAAACAACTTGTACATCTTTACTGCTACACTGATGTCATGCATCTCAACATCCATGCTGTTGTAGCAGCAATAACAAACATTTTATTTGATTCCGTAAAGATGTTAGCTGAATGCTATGAAACTGTTTTAATGCTCATATTTCACAGCAAAGTGATAAAATACCTGCTGCATGAATCAGCAAAGTATTTAAACTACCATGTGGCCAGAGTTATCTGCATGACTGAAGCTTATACTTCCCTCGGTATTCACTTTTTGGCTGCACAACCTCCAGTGCCACAGTGAACTAAAAGAACTCAGTGCAATGAGCGGAGGGGGCGCCGCCTTGCTTCGCGTGTCACAGTGAATGGAACCCGAAGCGGTGGCGCTGTCGTCAACCAATCTTGAAGGCTAACGGTTTGGGCACGCACGGCCACTGCATTTCGTTCTGGCTTTTCGTTCTGCGTGGTTGTGTTTCGTGCAATGCAAAATGTCTCAATCACTGCTATGCTCCAGGCTGCAGCACAGGATACGCGCGAACTAACAGCGCGAAGAAGCTGTCGATATTCAAGGCGCCTGCAGACCCGGAACGGAGATCCATGTGGGAAGGAAACCTACATAGAGCCGCAGACTGCGCGGTATGTGAGCTGCATTTTGAGCAGCGCTTCCTTGTCAAGGACTACGTACACCGTATAAATGGTGAGGAAGTTCGCATTCCACGTGGGACGCCTACGCTCACTCCAGACGCAGTCCCCACAATTTTGCCGAATCTGCCAGCTTACCTGAGCAAGCAGCCCACTCCCAAGAGGAATGAGTGAAAAAGGAAGCGCAATGACGAAGTCCCACAACGAAAAAAAGGCACGTGGGGAAGTTGCAGAGGTGGCAGACGCTGACGAACCTACGAACGGCAATGAAGTCTGTGCGGCCGCGACTGTCGCTGCTGTGATGGAACTCAAAATGCCTGGGAAGCGCTGGACACTACATGAACTTCACGACGCAGACAGAGTATGTTTTACTTCATGTTCCCTCGACTCACTTTCAGGTGAGGTCCACTGTGGAAAAAGACGTGTTCTTCACGGCAAACAGTGTCGGTGCTTTGCACTCGAAGACGTTCGTGCTAGGTAAGCAGGTGGCTGGCGCGTCTGTGGCAACTATTCAAGATGCTATAGCCACAGTGCAGGAAGCGCATGACATGCATATCTGCAAAGGCGCAGCATCACGAGATGAAAGCGGTCTCACAACCAACCTAACAATGAGATTGCAAGGCCAAATTATGTTAGTTAGTTAAATTGTGTTTAATGGCGCAAGAGCGACTTGGCTAAGCTGCGCCAAACACCAGGTACTTAGTGATAACCAGTATATGTATTTTTAATTCTAAAGCTTATGTAGGAAACCACTTTCTCTTAGGAAATTCATAACATTGGACAATGGAACAGGTGAACCATCTCCTAAAATTTGACTTGGGTGCATCGGTATGTGATGTTTGTATAGTGCTCTGAAATGTTTTCGTCTTTCTGTTTCAATGTATGGGCACGTGATTAGAATATGTACAACTGTTAATGGCTGTTGACATTTTTCACATTCCGGCAAGTGTTCCCCTCTAAGCAAAAAATTGTGGGTGAGATGAGTGTGCCCAATGCGGAGTCGGCATAGTATAAACTCAATGAACCGTTCTTGGTGACGGCACGACTTCCATTCGCCCACTATAGGCTTCACCAGATGGAGCTTGTTGTTCGTGCAGGAGTCCCACTGTTGCTGCCATTTTGATACCAATGCTAGACGAACAGTACGCATACTGTATTTAAGGGGAAATTTTATTTGTTTTACCGATGTCTGTGCTGCTAAAGAAGCACATTCATCCGCCTTTTCGTTGCCTGGTATCCCTATGTGGCTTGGTACCCAACAGAAACGGATGGTCACATCCTGGTTACATGAGACAATCATGTGTAAGATATCACCGAGTAAAGGTTCGCACTCGGATTTTAAATGTAGTGCCTTTAATGAACTTAATGAATCAGTGTATATGATTGCTTGTCGGTGTTTTTCGGTGATGATTTTATGTACTGCTTCCCATAAGGCATACATTTCAGCGCTGAAAATAGACATCAACTCAGGTATTCTAACACTGACAGCGCTTTCCTCTGTCACAATCCCAATGCCTACATGATGTTTTGTTTTTGAGCCATCTGTGTAAACTTCTGTATATGCTTTGTATTTGTCCTGAAGTGTGCGGAATTCCTGAATTATGTGTTCTGGTGCGGTGTTCTGTTTCTTAAGATAGGTCAGTGAAAAGTCACATAGCTGCGTGAAATCAGACCATGGTGGCAGTCTCGGTGGTCTCATGGCGACATTGAGTGCGTCATTACAAATATTGTATGCGCGGCAATACTCTTCAAAACGTAAAATCAATGGTTTGATGAAGTGTGGCTTGTTAGAATAGTGTAAGCGTGAGTGGCATTGCGTGGTGATGTCGTTGCATATGTGGTGAGATAGTGACCTGATCCTTAAAACATAAGAGAGGGTTAAAGGTATGCGACGCTGGCATAGCGGAGGTTCATTGCAATCTCCGTGCAAACTCTGCACCGGGGATGTTCTATAAGCTCCACTGGACAAACGGAGACCTAGATTGTGTACGGGGTCCAGACGCCGAATGTAGGATTCTCTGGCCGAGCTGTAAACAACACACCCATAATCTAGAATACTGCGTACAACAGACCGGTACACCTTCAGTAGGCATAATCTATCAGAACCCCAATGCTTATGGGACAAAACTTCTAGTATATTAAGCGCTTTATTTGCCTTCATTTTAAGTGCAGTTATACGAGCCAGAAAGTTCAACTTGTTGTCAAATGCGATACCTAGAAATTTGTGTTCATGTTTTATCATCAACGCCATGTTGTTTAGTGTGAGAACTGGGTCAGGAAATAATCCTCTTTTTAGTGTAACACAACAGCAACAGTCTTTTGTGTGGAAAATCGGAAACCATTTTTGTCAGCCCCATGTGTTAGTTTGTTTATGGTAACTTGAAGTTGCCTTTCACAGGTTGATAGGTTAGAGGCACGAGAAGCGATTTGAAGATCGTCGACATAAAGAGAGTGCATAATTGTGGGTGGTATGGCCTCATTGATTGAATTCATTTTTACTATGAATAAAGTAGTGCTAAGGACGCAGCCTTGAGGTACGCCATTTTCCTGCACAAATGTGTGTGAAAGCAGTGCCCAACCGCACCTTAAATGTTGTGTTATTCATGAAATCGGACAAACATTTTAGCATTTTGCCTCGAATGCCTAGATTATGTGTGTGAGGCAAGAGCAGTTTACAGCATTAACTGCCAAGGCAAGGCACCGAACGAAGGAATCGCTTGTGTCGTTTGCAAGTATGTAAGAAAAGCCCTTGTTAGGCGGCAGTGGCGTCTCAAAAGGCTTTAAGGAGGGAACCTAAACAGCCACAATGTTAGCTCACGGTGCCGTGGCAGTGTTTTGAAGAAGCTGCAAGCATGTACCCGAAAAAACCAACGGCTTTTATCGAAGGTAGACAAGCTCGCCTTAGACATCAAGAAAATCAAAAGCGAGTGCACTGCAACAGCTGATGAAGTTAGTTAGTTAGTTAAATTGGGTTTAATGGCGCAAGAGCGACTGAGGCTAAGCTGCGCCAAACACCAGGTACTTAGTGATAACCAGTATATGTATTTGTAATTCTAAAGCTTATGTAGGAATCCACTTTCTTTGAGGAAATCGATAACATTGGACAATGGAACAAGTGAATCATCTCCTAAAATTTGATTCGGGTGCATCGGTATGTGATGTTCGTATAGTGCTCTGAAATATTTTCGTCTTTCTGTTTCAATGTACGGGCACGTGATTAGAATATGTATAACTGTTAATGGCTGTTGACATTTTTCACATTCCGGCAAGTGTTCCCTTCTAAGCAAAAAATTGTGGGTGAGCTGAGTGTGCCCAATGCGGAGTCGGCATAGTATAACCTCAATGAACCGTTCTTGGTGACGGCACGACTTCCATTCGCCCACTATGGGCTTCACCAGATGGAGTTTGTTGCTCGTGCAGGAGTCCCACTGTTGCTGCCATTTTGATGCTAATGCTAAACGAACATTACGCATACTGTCTTTAAGGGGAAAATTTATTCGTTTTACCGATTTCTGTGCAGCTAAAGACGCACATTCGTCCGCCTTTTTGTTGCCTGGTATCCCTATGTGGCTTGGTACCCAACAGAAACGGATAGTCACATCCTGGTTACATGAGATAATCATGTGTAAGATATCACCGAGTAAAGGTTCGCATTCGGATTTTAAATGTAGCGCCTTTAATGAACTTAATGAATCAGTGTATATGATTGCTTGTCGGTGTTTCTCGGTAATGATTTTTTGTACTGCTTCCCATAAGGCATACATTTCAGCGCTGAAGATGGACATGAACTCAGGTATTCTAACACTGACAGCGCTTTCCTCTGTCACAATCCCAATGCCTACATGATGTTTGTTTTTGAACCATCTGTATAGACTTCTGTATATCCTTTGTATTTGTCCTGAAGTGTGCGGAATTCTTGAATTATGTGTTCTGGTGCGGTGTTCTGTTTCTTAAGATGAGTCAGTGAAAAATCACACAGCTGCGTCAGATCAGACCATGGTGGCAGTCTCGGCGGTTTCATGGCGACATTGAGTGCGTCATTACAAATACTGTATGTGTGGCAATACTCTTCAAAACGTAAAATCAATGGTTTGATGAAGTGTGGCCTGTTAGAATAGTGTAAGCGTGAGTGGCATTGCGTGGTGATGTCGTTGCATATGTGGTGGGATTGTGACCTGATCCTTAAAACATAAGAGAGGGTTAAAAGTACGCGATTCTGGCATAGCGGAGGTTCATTGCAATCTACGTACAAACTCTGCACCGGGGATGTTCTATAAGCTCCACTGGACAAACGGAGACCGAGATTGTGTACGGGGTCCAGACGCCGAATGTAGGATTCTCTGGCCGAGCCGTAAACAACACACCCATAATCTAAAATACTGCGTACAACAGAACGATACACCTTCAGTAGGCATAATCTATCAGAACCCCAATGCTTATGGGACAATACTTTTAGTATATTAAGCGCTTTATTTGCCTTCATTTTAAGTGCAGTTATATGAGCCAGAAAGTTCAATTTGTTGTCAAATGTGATACCTAGAAATTTGTGTTCATGTTTTATCATCAACGCCGTGTTGTTTAGTGTGAGAACTGGGTCAGGGAATAATCCTCTTTTTAGTGTAAACACAACAGCAACAGTCTTTTGTGTGGAAAATCGGAAACCATTTTTGTCAGCCCAATGTGTCAGTTTGTTTATGGTAACTTGAAGTTGCCTTTCACAGGTTGATAGGTTAGAGGCACGAGAAGCAATTTGAAGATCGTCGACATAAAGAGAGTGCATAACTGTGGATGGTATGGCCTCATTGATTGAATTCATTTTTACTATGAATAGAGTAGTGCTAAGGACGCAGCCTTGAGGTACGCCATTTTCCTGTACAAATGTGTGTGAAAGCACAGTGCCCAACCGCACCTTAAATGTTCTGTTATTCATGAAATCGGACAGACATTTTAGCATTTTGCCTCGAATACCTAGAATAGCGAGGTCTTGCAGAATTCCGTGTCGCCACGTGGTATCGTAGGCCTTCTCTAGATCGAAAAAAACCGCGAGACAGTACTGTTTGTAGCGAAATGCTTCTCGTATTTCATGCTCCAGATGAACAAGATGGTCAGTGGTTGAACAACCTTTTTTGTATCCGCACTGATGATTATCTATCAAGTTTTTTGAGTAAAGGATGAAAGACAGTCTGCGATTGATAATACTTTCGTAAGTCTTTGCCAGGCAACTGGTAAGAGCGATCGGTCTGTAGCTGCTCGGGGATGTTGGGGGTTTACCAGCTTTTAGAAATGTGCACTACTATGGCAGTTTTCCATTGTTGTGGCATACACCCAGATTGCCATACCATATTGAAAAATATAAGTAAAACTTTTGTCGATGCTTCGGACAGATGTGCCAGCATAGAGTAGTGTATGTTGTCGGGGCCTACTGCCGTTTTTTTACCGTTTGAGAGCACAATATTAAGTTCTTGTAGTGTTAGTGGTTGGTTGTAAGCTTCGTGTGAAGCGCCTGTGAGCGGTATTTTCTGCTTCTCTGCGGTCTGTTTGTGTTTGATGAAAGTATCAGAGTAATTGGCTGAGCTGGAAATGTTGTAGAAGTGTTCCCCTAATATATCGGCTTGTTCTTGTATTGTTGTCTGGATGTCTGCACTTGTAAGAATGGGTATAGTGTAGGCTGAGTAGTCTCCTCTGAACTTTCTCAACTGGTCCCACAATCTTTTAGATGTGACAGTGCTATTTAGAGAGGATACGTAATCGCGCCATGATGTTTTTTCGGCCTGCCTACGGATGTATCGCGCTTTCGCTTTAGCCTGCTTGAAGTTCACGAGGTTACTATATGTGGGGTACCTCCTCAGGATGCCCCAAGCTTTATTTTGCAGTTTCTTCGCTTCGGTGCATTCCTTTGTCCACCAGACATTTCTCGTTTTTCGGACATGATTTGATGTTCGCGGTATTGCTTTCTCTGCGGCTGTAATTATAATTTCTGTGATTTTGTCATTAATATCATCGATGGTCATATCTGGCGAGATGACGTCGTCTAGTTTCGCATTTTCTAAAAATAGAGCCCAGTCCGCAAGGTGTATTAGCCAACGGCGTGGTTTGGAGGTGATGGTGGGTAGTGACGATGACAATTTGATGATTGAAGGTAAATGATCACTGCCGTATGAAGATTCCAGGACTTCCCACTTAAAATCATTAAAAACAGATGGTGAGCAAAATGCTAGGTCTAGGCAACTAAACTTGCCTGAACTTGGTGACAAGTATGTTGGTGTGCGAGAGTTTAAAAGACAGATATCATTCGACAAAATAAAATCTTCAATGAGTTGCCCTCTTTGGTCTGTTTTGTCACTGCCCCATAGCGTACCATGGGCGTTAAAATCCCCTACTAAAACAAATGGTTCTGGAAGTTGTGCTGTTAGGTCCTCGAGTTCTCGTAGTGTCAATTGTTTGTGGGGAGGAATATAGATGGAGCAGATGCTAAAAAGATAAGTTTGTTGTCTCCAAAGCAGCGGCTTGCTGTCAGGCAGTGCTTCGAGGCATCCAAAAGGAAAAGCTTGCGGGGCATGAAGTACGACAAAGAATGGATGCTTGAATGCATTTTGCTTAAAATGAGAAGCTTTGTGGACTACATAACATGTGATGCAGCAGTTTAGAACCGGAAAATGTGGCGCATCTTGAACATTAGAGCTTCATTGAAGGAGGTGATCTGCAAGAAGCCACATCCTGTTGACAATAGTCTTCTTATTTCTGCCCCTATGACGCGACACAAGGCAGAAAGTTCGCGAAGTGGTCCGGGGGGTGGAGACCGAGAAATGGAGGGCAGCAAGCAAAGCAAAAAGTGCCCTGGCGGTCTACAGCAAAGGCAAGGCTATCATCGCCAAGGAAGGGATTTACGACAACTCCAAAGGGAGCAGGCTGCTGTGCGAGGACCGGAGTGGTGTGCTGAGGACGCGCTATATGCGTGCCAAATTCACGGCGGAGCTGGACACGACGTGCCCCCTGTGCCAAGGTGCAGAAGAGACGATTCGGCATGTCGCTCTAGAGTGCGCGGCCTTACTTCCCACTGTGCCCTGTGCTCGGAAGGTCCGTCGGACTGCCGCGGGCTCCTCGTGTGATGAAGACGCGCTATCGATCGCGCTAGGTTTCCGCAACGCTGGCGAGCCGCCGAACTGGGACACCGTGGATGCTACGAAGCAGCGGCTGGAGAACTGAAGGACCATCAGCGGTGCACTTGTGATGACTAATATTTCTTGGAGTTTGTTTTTTTCATTTCTTGGTTGCTGGATAAGTTGCTTTTTTTTTTTGGCCCGATCCGGCTTTGCTCGTCGATCTCCCACTACAAAGGGATGTGGCCTCGGGGATCATCAGCAGCAGCATGGTTACATGAACAAAGCAAGAGCTGTAAAGAAAATCTTAATAACCATTACAACATACATCCCTTCGGCTGGTCATCTCAAAGCAATAGATGTATTTTCTATAGCAGCACGCATTTCAACTTAAGGCGACTGGTACGAATATGTGCATGTACATATTTTGTTCAGTCCGTGCAATTGAAATGTTAGTGTTAGGGGATATAGGCAATGAAATTGCATTTTTAAAGTTACCTTTCAAATTATTATTTAATATTACACTTCATCTGTCTGTCAGTTCTGTTGTCTCTAGAAAATGGAGAGGCCATTCACCCATCCACTGTGGTCGAATTCTCTTTTCTTATTGGTCTGCTGCTGGCTCATGATAGATCACATGCTACGTGATGCCATCTGGCAGAAAGGCATGTTATTCACTTGCTGCCATGGCAATGAGTGGCACAGGCCCATACTCCCAGGGTAGCACATACAAGATACAGAGTAACGGCTGCTGCCCTGGTACAACTGGCAGAGCATAGCATGAAAATTGCTAACACTGTGGGTTTGGTGCCCACCAGCTGCCACATGCTTTTACACCCACTTTCATTTCCCTGCTTTTCATATTATCTACACTTTATTTAAAAACCACAAGTAATGCCCCACATGCTTTCCGTATGGCTCCACAATTCTTGAGTTGTGTCTAACAAGACTGGGCCGATTCACTACCCCTTCTGTCATTTTCTCTTATGCTTAGTATGAAATGACATTTGTTTTGCAGAGTAAATAAGCTCTAGTTTAACAAAATATGAACAGAACCCCTCTGGCACATGAAAGTTTTTGCCGCACATGGTGTATTCTGATGAAATATGTTTTTGTACAATGATGTGAATATCGCACTAGCATATATCGCAGTGCTGTGATTTGTCATGTGCCCATTACGCCTCACTACACCCCAAGACAAAATCAAGTGTTTGGGGAGTCTTTATGGCAGATAACCATAATAGATATCTACCTAGCATACTTTCCTAGCATTATCGCCATACACTTGGTGTTTCCTGGCTGCAAACAGCACACATGCTAACAGTGTGGCACAACATGCTTGACAGGAAAGAGGCAAATTGAGTTCTCGAGAAGGGAAGCTCAACCAAACCAGGCAATGATACTGCTTTATAACACAGTAACCCCAAATACAGTTGAGCCCCTTTATAAGAGGCATCATTTACTTATCTTGCCTTATTTACTCATCTTGCACCATTGATTGCCTTATCTTGCTCATTAGTTGGATGTTGGATTTCTTTTGTAACATGCATGTTACTGAAGACATTTGGTTATAAAGGACGAAATATCCTTAACTTTTGGTCCATAGTCTCTCTTGCAACATATATTTTAACTCTGGGTGCTATTCTATGGGCTGATAACTGTGGGTAATTCATTGCAGAAGCAAAACAAAGTGATAACCAAGTATGAGAAAGTTGTGATACAGAACACATGAATAGTGTTATGAGTGACAGAGTCCACCAAGCAAATCACCTAGCATTGAGGCAAATGTCATGAAGTAAACCTTTTGCAACAGGCTGTAGCCTTTTTAGTACCAATTTTATTGCTTGTGTGCCTGAAATAAAATAACGGCTGAATACGAAATAAAAATGGTACCCTGGTTATAAGAGACCCCTCATATAGACCTTTTCGCTGGCTCGTAACCACCCTGGTTGCCAGGGCGCGCCGACGCGCCGCAAACCGGATGTGCTCCCAAAAAACTTCCGGCCTCCCCATAGGCAAGCATTGGCGTGCACTCGTCGATGGTTGTTCTCAGCTCGCGTGTTGCTTGTGTCGTACAGGTATCTCTGTTTTGCTCGTTGCACTATGTTTTCAGCGGCTAAAATATCTCCTGTGACACCATCACGACGTGGTCCATGCTGTTGTGTGCCAGGCTGTAGCTTGCGGCCAGGAACAAACCTCCTGTCGGAAGTGTGCGCTTTTAGGTTCCCTACGGACCCCGAGCGAAGAAATGCTTGGATCGCAGCTGTGCGGCGGGACAAGTGGCTGCCCACGAAAAGTTCGCATGTTCGTTCTGCTCATTTCGTTCAAGGTGAGAAACATTTTTCTGGTGATCGCCGTAGTGTGTTCTCGTTGGCACGACTGAACGGTGTCGGTAACCTATCGTAACGTCCGCATTCGCCCGTTCCATTATCGCATCTAGCAATGGAGCCCCGTAAGGTCACACTTTTTTTTTGCAGTTGTGTGGCGTCGTAGAGCGGCACTTGTTATGCTCGCTTAGTGCTGAACCGAAGCATCATTTTCGAGACCAGCCTTGCCGCGACAGGGACTCGAGAATCTGTTCGGCAAAGCTAAATTGTTTCGGTATTTCTTTCACCTTTGCGCGCATAACTGGCACTGTAGTTCTGGCTTTCCACGCTGCTTTCGGGATTGCGTGGTCGATCCTGTACGCGGCGACCTCATTTCGGCGGCTGCGGAATCCGAAACCGCCAGAGTGTCATTTAATTTCGGCGGACGTTTAGAACACACGGGGGTCCAAATGAACATGCGATATGGCACGACTCGTAGCGCACGCTAAGCCCTGAAAACAACTATTCTATAGAACGCAAAGATGCATGGCTGTCCGAACCGTTGACCAGGCACAGTGGCTTGCTGTGCGTTAACCTATCGCATTGTGCTGCCCTAATTTGAGGTCCGCACAACTGTCGACAAGCAATCGGTCACGCAAATCGCTGTAACTTCTTTAGTATCGGCCTGCCTCTGAACGGTAAGAAAAAAAAAAGACTGGATGTAGGCTTGAGTGCAGTGCTCAACTTGCCACGCTGTGTGTGCTTCTCACAATAAGACGTCATTAAAATGCAACTATTGCAGCTAGAACAAACGACCTTGTGCACATGTAATTTCTTATGGCCTGGAAAATCTTGCTATTTAATTGCTTGTATGTGCCCTATCTGATTATCTACTTTTGTGAAAGCACCCTTATTCTTTCCTCCCTAACTGTGCATGCTTCCAAGTGTGATACACAAGCACACCTGTTTTGTGACTGCCCACTGTACGAGTCGCAATGGAAGACGATGGCTTCAATGCTGGCAGGCATTGGAATGGTAACACAAAGGACAGCACAGGAACGATGTCCGCAAGTTCGACAGACAAAGGAGTGCATTAGCTGAACACAGCGAGGTGCACGACCACCGCATCGATTTTGACAACTCCCGCATCCTCGACTTGTAAACCAGTTTTCACAAGCGGCTCTTTGTGGAATCATGGCACATTCAGGCGACACCTGGAAACGTGAAACGGTCTGCAGGTGCAATGCCAAGTGTCTATTTTAGCGGACTCCGGCACCTGGTTCAACACTAGCATGACCCCCCTCGGTCTGAAGAACTGGAAAAAAAGAAAGTGAGAAAGGAAGGAAGAAAGAAGAAAAAAAGAAACAAGAAAAAGAAGGCCTTATAAGCACTGCTGCTGTCTGGTGCCCTCCAGTCACCCCTGAAGACGGGTCCGAGTGGGACCCGAAACGTCGGGTTTTTTCATCTTTAGGAGTAAATTTTACTTTTGGTGATTATAATTTGGTTGGTGTCCCCTTGTTTTCACCTTTAATTTCGTCCCAACCAGACAGATCTCTGTCAAATGTGCACCTTTAAAGGGAAAGTTGTATTTCGTACGCAGTGTGCAATGAGACAGTGTCAAGATATGCTACCAGAGCAGTTATACACTTTACTAAGACCACTGCACTGGACACTAGACTGTGAAAACCCAATGTGTTACATGGTTATTAGCCATACGTATCACTTCGTACTGTCCCCCATCATCATACTTCTTCACTCTTTTTTCTCCATTTGCTCCCTGTGCAGAGTAGCAGGCCAGAGCGTAATAATGCTGGCTGACCTCTCCACCTCCTAATTTTCTCTCTCTGCCATTGTCTTGAACTATAGACAAGAAGCTAGACTAAACGTGGCTGGAGAGTCTGTTTATTCGTATAATTTCACACAGCCAGACAAATCTCTGTCAAGTTTACCTTTAAATATTGTGTTCATTTGAAATCACACTGTGATTTTTTTTCATAGGTCGACCCTCGTCTGAACCGACTCATCCAGACTACACACCATATATCTTTCCTTATCGTGCTTCAGGAAATGTTACCCAGAAAATGGCCAGGTTTCAATGTGCTGAACGAAAAGAAGCACTAAAGCAAGCGTGCACACTTGCTGCATGTGCTCCTGGGCCAAGCGGATTTGATTATGGACCAGTGGCGTGCACTCCTGAGCTAGATACAAGTGATTCAGCACCAGATGCCTGCCACCCTGCCGCACCTGCAACTTCAAATGTCTGCATTGTAGAGACTTGCAATATGGAGACACAAACCGATCTCAGCATGCAAGACGTGTCACGCTTAATTGAAGAAAATGAAGCACTCAGGCAGCGCTTGACTTGCCTAGAGCAGGATCTGTCTGCAGCAAATGAAAAAATTGTTGAGCTTGAGAACCAAGTAAACCATCCTGTTATAACAAAAGATATGGTCCTGCAGACAACGAAAACTGTGAAGTTTTATACAAGGTTTGTGCCTGCAGCTATGTTCTCAGCATTTTTTCAGTTAGTGCTGTCAACATGGCAACCGTGTGCTACATGCCTTGATCCCGAAACACAGTTAATCCTTGTCCTGATGAGGTTACGCTTAGGCCTCCTTACACAAGACCTGGCATGCAGATTTGGTGTTTCAAACAGCACTGTCAGTGACATTTTTCACATGTGGCTGGATTTTTTTGGCAACCAACATGAAGCGATTCATTGTCTGGCCATCTCGACAAACACTGCAAGCAAATGGCCAGCAGCATTTCTGGACACTCTGATGGTCTGACAGGTCTGACAACAGCTAGGTCGGGCTCCCGACCTAGCTGTCGTTTCCTCTCACCTTCTTCCTTAGTCTGTCTTTCCATTTTTTGCGCTAACAATGTGTTGTTACAATGCTAACCAACTCGCCCAGCAACAAGTTCTGCAATTCTGTCCCTTGTGCTCCAATAACAGTCCGACTTCCTTACCTTCACTTGAGGCAGAAAGCTGGACACTTGCTCATCTGTGAAAGTGGGTATTGTGTGGTCATGTGTTTCATTGACTTCAGGTGGTGCATGGCTTATTTTCGGCTTGAAAAATTGGATGTCGGACACTGGTGCTGCCTACAAAAAGTTGAATGCTCAGTTACTAGTCTCAAAACCCTCTACGTGACAGAATAAAAACGAAAACTTACTTTGCCTCCCTTTGATGACTCAAACCATTTACA
Organism: Hyalomma asiaticum; assembly: GCA_013339685.2. Lineage (NCBI taxonomy): Eukaryota > Metazoa > Arthropoda > Arachnida > Ixodida > Ixodidae > Hyalomma > Hyalomma asiaticum. The sequence continues at coordinate 60,563,546 of CM023491.1, forward strand.
GGCAATGTCGGTACAAGATGGGTCGTTCAGGCCATACTGCACACTTGCCTCAACACTAAACAACAGTGCAGCCACGTGTGTGCAGCATTCCCCAAGGCTGAAATTTTAATTGAAAGAGCTTTAAGCATTATGAAGTTCATAGACAAGGGTGTTCAATGGTAAGCAATGTGGCAATAACAAAATAGGAAGAATTTGGTACGACAGAATACTACAGCAGAGGACCTCACGATTTTTCTTGTCCACAAAGCGATTAATTTAGCATGAATGGGCTGTTTTCATGCTAAGGATGGAAAACGATCGGAGCCATTGTAACATGGTTACCCGAAGTTGGTTTTACTCGCTGCGCTGACAATTGCATTGCTGTTCGGCTGCTGATCATAACGTCGCGGGTTCGAACCCGGTCACGGTGGCCGTGTGTTGATAAAGGCGAAATACAAAAGCTTCCCTGTGCTGTGCGATGCAAGAACTCGTTCAAGAACCGCAGGTGATAATTAATCCACAACCCTCCACTGCAACGTCCCTCATAACCTGAGTCGCTTCGGGACGTAAAATACTGCTTCGAAAATGTTATTACACACACGTGGTTGTGCATGCAGTCACAATTATCTGTGTGCTATTGTGACTTCTACAGAATTTACGAAATGTGAAATTCAGCCTTAGTTCATTGTAGTCGGATTACACATAACCAAACAACAGCTGGGGCATTGTGGCACTGCGCTTCGCATTTTGAATCGTCTACTTACCCGGCCATGCAAGTGCAATGAGCACTTTTGACAGTTCCACCCTCCTTTATGACGCACCATGCTTGGTACTGCTTCGAGAGTGTTTGGCTTGCCTCAACCGTCGCCACGACGAGAACACCGCCGTCACCGCCGTCGCCGCGCTTTCCTGCCTTGAAGGACTTCAGTTGTTTGACTTTGCGACTTAAGAACATGTTGTACGCGTCTCCAATCTTGCGACACTTAAACTGCTCCCTCGTGTAAAAGCAGACTCCTTCAACGAGGTACACGTAATATCTGCTGCTGTCACGGGGGGCAGATTCCTTGGGCCTGACGTGAAGCTGAACCGCACAACGTCGTCGTCAAACGGATCGGGCAGTTCGTCGCCTCCAAACGAAAGCTTCACCCGGTATCGGCCTGGCGCCTCGGCGTCAAGCTTCTTGAAGTAGCTGCTCGACATAATTTGGCACTACAAGCACGGCACCCAACGAACACAAACACAGACACACGCTGCGAGAACTCTCCGTGCCGCCGGATCGCCCAGCGTGAAACATGACAGGAAGTCCTTCACCGGAAGCTGCGGGGGAGCAACCAATGAGCGCCAGGCATGCTTGTTTGTAAACAGCAAAAAGGCGTATAAGGGACAGAAGCTGCTCCGTGTTGTATTTGCCTTATGAAGAGGCTTACCTCTACCTGATTTTTGTCTTGAGTGTACCTCCTGTGTTTTCATCTATTCCTCCTTGTGCAGGAAGACAGCACTACGTCTGATCAACTCGCTTAGCTGTGCATAAGATCAGGGTATCACATTAATATCTTTTTAGTTCTGCTGCTTTATAGACTGTTAGCTGTGGTGCAGCCATGTGCATACAACTTTTGTGGTGTTCCCTCTTAGTCGATGTGGGATTATTACTGCATGCCATTTTTTTTCAGACTGCTAAAGACATTCCAGGAGACCAGCAAAAAAAGCTGGAAGAGGAGATTTATCTCCTGAGAGATGAAACAACAAGCTGAAAAGAGCCCTTGAGAAGGTGGAGAACTATCGTGGTAAGCAAGCAAAATTTTACTTATAAACTCTGTAAAAAGAAACATCCTCATTACCTCTTGCTTATTTATGTTTCTAGAATGATTCTAACATAGCTGAACATAATTCTAACATAGCTGAACTCGTTGACGATATCAACAATCATATGCCTAGAAAAAATTTCATATTCAATGGCTTGATATTTGATATTCAAAGACTTCAAAGAGGGCTACAAGGCTTCTCAGGCTGTCACTGAAAATTTCTGCAAAGACCACCTTGGCCTCGAGATACTGGACGTGCTCATCGCTCTCAAGGATCAGTGTTCTAGCTAACACCTAAAAGCTGCAGAATTTCAAATTTTTAAGGGCTTGGACTGATGAAGATGAAAACCTCGAATACAGTTCGCCTGCAAGCAGCTTCACCACTTTGCTAGGGAAAATTGTCGACCCAATGAAAGATTTAAGCTTTCTTTCGATGAACTGATCATAGGCAGGAAATTATACTGCTATCATAACTCTGCAGACAAGGTCGTGTATTGCACCCAACAAAATACAAACTTTTCACAGGATCCCAAAATGCAGAATGACATCGCGAAACCAAAGCCCTCCACAATTTCTAAACTTTCCTAGCATTCTTAGCAAAAAGACGACCTTGCTTCCTTTATTCAAGCTTGCAGTGCATAATAGGAACGGAAGCATGGTTAACCCCTGAAATTAATGATTCAGAGTTGCAACTTTAAAAATTTCTCACTATTTTTCATAAAGACAGTCTGGGCAAAAAGGGAGGCGGTGTCGTTATTCCTGTTAGAAATAAGATCACGGTTACATTTATTCCTACTGATAGTATTCTTGAAACTGTTTGAGTTGCCTGCTACATGCCAACAGTGGTTATTGGAATGTGCTATAGGCCATCAGATCCCACGGAAGTTTTCTTCGGGGAACTGCAGTGCATTTTTGGCTCCGTGCAAGCTGCATACAAGTAACTCCTATTATTTTAGCCAGCGATGGGAAATTTCCAGGCATAGAGGGGTCGTCTTCTACTTCGTTTCGTACGCATCACACGTGAACATCAAGATTCATCGACCTTGTAGAATACTTGTCCCAACTTGTCGAAATCCCGACGCGTGGCGTTGCAATTCTTGATGCACGCATTTAGCTATCGCGGAATGGAATCATCTTCCAAGTAGTGTAGCTGAAATAACTGATCATGCCACTCACATTCAGAGATGCACTTATGAAACATTTGGGAAAGTAGAAATTTGATCCAATGTTATTTATTTTTAGACTTCTAAAATTACACCAACTTCATATTTAACATGAGGGTGTTTTATGCCAGAGTCCACCAAGAAATCTGTGACATACTTCCATAATGGAAGTAGTTGTCCGAAAAATAAACACTGCATGCTGGGATACGAACCCATAACCAGCCAGGGTGCAACAGTAGCAGCTGGAAGCAGTACTGACCACACCACCGCCAGACTTACAATACGAACGAAAAACAGGCCTTATATCTTTACTGCACCGCTTTTTAATTTGCGTCTAATTGATGTCCACTTAAAGCAAAGCAGTTTAGCATGCAAAGTTGCTCTTAAATTAACATCGCCTCCTTCTCACTGCACTATTGGTTCTCGGTGGTGGTACCGCCGTCTAGGAATGATGGAGCGAAGTCATAAATTTTGCTTATATGCATGCCGGCACTTATAGGCGTTGAGACTATTGAAGCGCTATCTCTGCGCAGGCTTTGGCGTCCTGCCAGTGCATCGCTTCAGCCATGGCTGCTACATAATTTGTCTTGCATGATGTCTATGGCAGCTCGTTACATTGCGACACGCTCTGTGATGTGGTCACGTGAGGAGACATATTTTGTGTCCTCATGTGACCCCTTTCTTGATTGAAATTTTTTTGCTTCTCCAGCTATGGGGAAGTAGGGCAGCTGTAGATATTCATTATATCGTTGCAGATATTCATTGTTTGCAGATATGTCTCATGTACCCCTTGGTGATGCAAAAGCTGACACTACTGGTATTTCTACTGAGTCAAATGCTTTTTTACAGTCTTGTGAGGTACCGCTTTTATTCCAGCCGAGCGCGAGCTACAGCGGGCAAAAACGAACCGGGAAGCTGATGATGATATGTACAGATGAGGAAGATGTACAAGTAATGATGATATGTACAGATGAAGAAAAGGCGACCGTTCGTTGCGCTCACACTAATTCCCCCCGGTGGTGGAAGCGGCCGCCTGGCCGCTCGAAAGCATCACGGGATGCGCCGAATATACGGCTTTAAGCGAGAGACGTGGACGATCTCTGTCCCACGGCAACGGTGGTCAGCTGGAATCCTCAGAGGCGAAACGCGGTAATTAACTGGCGATGTCTGTTCAGTGACAACGTACGGGCCAATAAAAAAAAGGCGACCGTTCGTTGCGCTCACAGTATATATAAGTCATGTAGTGCTGTTTGTTGTACGCGGGAAATTATCACCTATTGCTATTGTGGAATATTCTTTCCCAGAGCCCGCTTGCTCACTAGGTTGGTCGGTGTCTAGTGTTTCTCTTATCCTTTCCGAAACTGCTTTCACGAATAATTTTTCTAGGATAAAATTTTCTTTACTGTGAGCAAATTGACTGTTATGACATTTTCTCTGGCTGCTTTTCCCTGTGTAAAAGCAGGTGGAGGCAATTTTAATGTGTAGAGGACTGTGTATGTATGCTTGTGGTTGTGAGACTTGTAAATGCTTTGCATGTAGCACTTCCTTCTGCATCTAAAAACAAATGCTGGCTAATTTTACAGAGTCGTACCGCCTGGTCAAGAAGTTGGAAATGGAGAATGCTGGAGAAAAATGGAGAATGCTGAATCAACTGCAGTGGTGAGACCTGTTATGGCGAGTACCTCTTCGACTCTGTGAGCACTATTTTTCATTTAAATAAAATGTGACTGAATTCTCATTTTGCTGTACCATCAATGCACCATTATCAAGGTTCTAGAATATAGCTTTGTGCTAATTTAAATGGTGCAGGTTTGCAGGGTGAACAAGCGTCAGAGGAAGGGCTGTCTCAAGCTAGACCTGGTGTTATTGCAAGAGGACTCCTTATAATGCTATCTTTATTTCTCTTTGCCACCCTACGATCCTGCCCGTGGCAGACATTTTCATGAAGGTGAAATGCTAAAACTGAATTATTGTAAGTGTACGCAAAAGAACCTCAGGGGGCCATTCCGCAGCTGTCACCTAGTAGACTCCATTTGAGCACCTGCCGAATGGCGAGAGCTCAAGAACGTGCGATGACAAAAGAATCCGATGGCTTTCAGTTAATCCAGTCACTTTGATATGTCATAGAGCCCCAGACAACTCCCTACGCAAATGCATTTGATGGAAAACGTGCTTTAGTGTACTGAGCATAGCCTCCTAAGATTCTTTACTTGTAACCTGAATCTCGGGTATTCTGCAGTTCTCCGATGTTAGTGAACATGTCCACCTAGTTACAGAATAGCTCCTCAGGTGGTTGAAACTTTTAGAGCCCTTTACTGTGCCATGCCTCATAATATCATGGTTTTGGCACATAAAACCCCAGCAATCATTATATTAGTATCTCTGCAATGTTGAACATGTACTGTGGACTGTATTCCTTATGCCATGTTGTGGATAACCATAATCTAGACTATGTGAGTATAAAACACAATCAAGGCATTTGACAACGAGGAATTAGTAATTGTTCCACAGCGCTTCATGAACCTTGGTAACAGGCTTCAGGGGTTCCTAGGGTACTAATATGTATCTACATATGAAGCTCTGCCTGTTCTAATGCCCCACACATTCCCCATGGAGCAGCAGTAAGGGCCTAACCGCATGCACGCGATTTTCGAGAGACAGCGACGAGCGACAGGATTTGCTGTCGCGAAGACCCATCCGTCGCTGTCGCTCGTCGCGTCGCGCGTTTCTGGAAAACTAGAGTGAGCGTGACGATTTCCGGCAACATGGCGGCACGCCTGATCCTCGCTTCGGTTGCAATTTGCTCTTGATGCTTGTTATCCGCACGTTATTTAAGGACTGCAAGGTATAGGCTACCTTCTTTAGAGCCACATCTCAAGCGGAGAGTGAGGCAGCGGCCGTATTTTGTCGTTAATCTTGTTATCGACGGCTTGTTTTGATGCTTCGGTGGTAGCTTACTGCAATGGTGGTAGCTTGCTGCAATGTCAACAACGTCGTTGTGCGAGGTAGGCCTACTCTGTCCGAGGCAGCCATGTCGAACCTCGAGAAGCACGACTTCAACGAGCGTCTCATCGACGAAGTTAAAAAAGAAAACGCTATATGGGACATGTCGAGCCCACACTACAAGTCCCAGCTACTCAAAGAAGTAGCGTGGCGTCGTATCGCAACAGCGATGGGATGCAACGGTAATTTTCAGGATGCATGCTGCATGTCGTTGAAATTTAATTTTAAGACGTGTTATAAAGCAATAAAGCTTAAATATATGAGCTTGCAATAGCGGCATTTGCCAGGCATGATCTACAGCATCAAGCAATTTTTTGCATGCTAGATAGATGATGTTTCACATTAGGAATCGGAGCTTGATTCACGCCGGTGTATGATTGTCCAGGATCGTTTATTTGGCCGTGACATTACCACAGAGCGCTCGGCGCGTGTGCATTTCATGCTAAGAATAAAAGACGAACTATCGTTTGTTCGCAGTGGGAGAAGTGAAGGCCCGCTGGAAAAACTTACGCGATTCCTTCAGACGGGTATACAAAGCCCGCCACCCAGCACTGAAGAGTGGAGCTGGAGCCGAGGACAGCGAAGACGAAGACTCGGCAAAGGCATGGGTATTCTACGATCACCTCCTGTTTCTCAAAGACAGCATTGTGGGCCGGCCGTGAGTTTTTTATGTGTACTTAATGTGACAGCGACGTCCTTAGAAAGTTTTGTTTACGCAACGCTCCAACTTGAAATAAGCGTAGTGACGTGATACGCCGTCCGGTATAGTATGCATATGTGCATGTTCACATTTGACGCCGTAACTATTCTTTGGAGTAAAGTGAGTACATATCTCGTCCCCGATTTATGCTCGTCCTCATGGTATAAATGCATGAGCTCAGTAGCAGCGCGGTTACTTTGCAGCAGCAATCAAAGCATGTATGTTTTACGCGATCTGCCTGTGACGTTTGCTAGTGGACGATGTGAGAAAAAAAAATCATGCTATTCGTTTAATGTTTCAGTGCTCGTAAATTTATTTTGTGAAGGAGTCATATGAAACTTTCTCATTCGCTCTGTCATGTTCTGTTGCGTTATCATTAAAGAAAGGCCCCCATCATGAATGTGCTTCAACTTATTCGCCGCGGTGGCTATGGTGCTCTACTGCTGAACCGGAGGTCGCGGGATCGAATCCCGGCCGCGCTTCGATGTAGGTAAAATGCGAGAGGACCGCGTACTTATATTGAAGTGCATGTTAACGAACCCCAGGAGGTCGAAATTTCTGCAGCCCTCACATCCTTCGCTAAAATTGTGGCCCTGAGAAGATCAACTTGTACAGTCCGCTGAACCCATAGCCAAAATAGAAATTTTGGCAGGAATAATGTGTGTGTTTTGTGTGTTCATGTATGCAATAGTGATCCAGTGATTGTGTATGCCTTCATGTGCACTCAAGTTTAGCGTGTTGCTTTGCTTCCGTTTGAGTGTTGGCATGTTCTGCAGCGCTAGTTGCTGTTGTCTTGCATTTTCAGAAATTTTTCTGCATGTTAATCTCACTTGAGAGAGTGCTTTCTAAATATATTTTTCCTGCTTATCTGTGGGTGCCTGCATACACTATAGTGAACATGGTTTTCTTAGCGTGCTGGAGAACTGTGCAGTACCTCAGGAAACCTTGAGGTGCTGTGTGAAGAAGGTGAAATCACTGAGCGACCACGAACGGACGAAACTGCCGAAAGCATCTTTGAGGACATCATTTCTGAATCCAGCACCTCGCCGGAACCGGACACCTACCAAGCTACACGGAGAGAAGCGAGCCTAGGGACAGCTACTGCTTCTAGCCAAAGTTCTCGGAAACGCAAGAAGCCTTATGATGACGAAATATCATCGCTTGCAACCCATTGTGTCACGAGTTCCGGACGAGGCAGAGCATTTTGGGCAGCTTATACCTGCAAAGTTGAGGCGATGCCCACAAAGGCTTCGGGAAGAAATGCAGTTGGATTTACTAAAAACAGCTGCAAAATATCTGCGTGAAAGTGAGCCAGACCTTTGAAATGCATTTTTTAGTATAGTAGACTCTTGATAATTCTGCTTTATTTAATTCAAAGATATCTTAAATTTTTCATAATAATTGACGTCTCAAAACCACCATATAATTCTGATAGATGTCGTAGTGAAGGGCTTCGGAAATTTTGACCACCTGGAGTTTTTTAACGTGCACCTAACTGCATGGGCCTCCAGCATTTCTGCCTCCACTGAAAACGCGGCCGAGATTCGATCCCGCGAACTGTGGGTTAGCAGTCGAGCACCAGGACGGATAGATTTTTGGTCGGCCCGCTATGTTTTCGATGTACTTTGAAGCCACTTAATTTGAACTGCACCAGTTCAGTTAATTCAAACTTTTTGCTTGTCCATGCCTAGGAATATATCGTACCTTTGTACTACTTGTACTAATGGTCACAAATAAAGCCGATTGGCAGCTTACGAAATGGGCAAACTAGCTAGGCCACACGCATAAAGTCACCGACAGACTGAAGAACAGAAAAAAAAAGCAAGACTGCCTCGCCTTGGTCAATCGCGTGCACCATGCTTCTTAGTTACATTTGCAACGAGAGTTCGCTTTCCAAAATTGAAGAGGGGCTACCGGCTGTCAAAGGACACATTTCGTCCATTAATTGCACATATGTGCTGTCCATTAAGTGCGCATATGTGTTTTATAATAACAAGTACCATTGTGATCACTGGCGTGTTAATAGTAGTAGTTGTGCAGACCTGTTGGATGTTGGTGCAGCCGTTAGACACAAAAGTCACGATTCAAGTGTGTTGCCCTGCGCCATATTCCTGAGAACTGCCGATTGTTCAAGCTCCTAATAATTCCAAAAAAAATTGGAGGCCCCCTGAATTTTTCTTTATCGAGAGTCTACTGTATTTACTGCCCTTATAACATTGTTGCTCTTGCTGTGAGAAAGCAGTTTTGCTACATTTTTAATGACCTGTATATCATAAGACAGTGTTCACTTGACAATAAACATACCGTTCATTTTTTTCAGTTCACCGAATCGAGAGTACTACATTTACTGTCAATGCTGTGAACAAGACTGTAAAGCAACATGGGAAGGAATTATGCAAGTGCATTGCACTGCATTACACTAACAAACTTGGTACACTTTCGACATGCGCAGCTCTAAGCACGCAATGATGTGGCTGTAGAAAGTGGTACCGTACACCCTGAATTACTTTTCTTTTTTTTTTTTTCATCGCGTGGACACTTTGCGTACATGAAAGCACACACCTCTGGGAATGCAAGTGCACTGCACTGCATGAAACAACATACACTTTCAACATATGCGGCTCTAAGCACGCAAGGCAGTGGCTGTAGGAAGTGGTACAGTACACCCTGAATCACTTTTTTTTTCATCGCGTGGACACTTTGCGTACATGAAAGCACACACCTCTGGGAATGCAAGTGCACTGCACTGCATGAACAACATACACTTTCAACATATGCGGCTCTAAGCACGCAAGAAGCCTTATGATGACGAAATATCATCGCTTGCAACCCATTGTGTCACGAGTCCGGACGAGGCAGAGCATTTTGGGCAGCTTATACCTGCAAAGTTGAGGCGATGCCCACAAAGGCTTCGGGAAGAAATGCAGTTGGATTTACTAAAAACAGCTGCAAAATATCTGCGTGAAAGTGAGCCAGACCTTTGAAATGCATTTTTTAGTATAGTAGACTCTTGATAATTCTGCTTTATTTAATTCAAAGATATCTTAATTTTTTTCATAATAATTGACGTCTCAAAACCACCATATAATTCTGATAGATGTCGTAGTGAAGGGCTTCGGAAATTTTGACCACCTGGAGTTTTTTAACGTGCACCTAACTGCATGGGCCTCCAGCATTTCTGCCTCCACTGAAAACGCGGCCGGGATTCGATCCTGCGAACTGTGGATTAGCAGTCGAGCACCAGGACGGATAGATTTTTGGTCGGCCCGCTATGTTTTCGATGTACTTTGAAGCCACTTAATTTGAACTGCACCAGTTCAGTTAATTCAAACTTTTTGCTTGTCCATGCCTAGGAATATATCGTACCTTTGTACTACTTGTACTAATGGTCACAAATAAAGCCGATTGGCAGCTTACGAAATGGGCAAACTAGCTAGGCCACACGCATAAAGTCACCGACAGACTGAAGAACAGAAAAAAAAGCAAGACTGCCTCGCCTTGGTCAATCGCGTGCACCATGCTTCTTTAGTTAATTGCAACGAGAGTTCGCTTTCCAAAATTGAAGAGGGGCTACCGGCTGTCAAAGGACACATTTCGTCCATTAATTGCACATATGTGCTGTCCATTAAGTGCACATATGTGTTTTATAATAACAAGTACCATTGTGATCACTGGCGTGTTAATAGTAGTAGTTGTGCAGACCTGTTGGATGTTGGTGCAGCCGTTAGACACAAAAGTCACGATTCAAGTGTGTTGCCCTGCGCCATATTCCTGAGAACTGCCGATTGTTCAAGCTCCTAATAATTCCAAAAAAAATTGGAGGCCCCCTGAATTTTTCTTTATCGAGAGTCTACTGTATTTACTGCCCTTGTAACATTGTTGCTCTTGCTGTGAGAAAGCAGTTTTGCTACATTTTTAATGACCTGTATATCATAAGACAGTGTTCACTTGACAATAAACATACTGTTCATTTTTTCAGTTCACCGAATCGAGAGTACTACATTTACTGTCAATGCCGTTGACAAGACTGTAAAGCAACATGGGAAGGAATTATGCAAGCGCATTGCACTGCATTACACTAACAAACTTGGTACACTTTCGACATGCGCGGCTCTAAGCACGCAATGCTGTGGCTGTAGAAAGTGGTACCGTACACCCTGAATTACTTTTTTTTTTTCATCGCGTGGACAGTTTGCGTACATGAAAGCACACACCTCTGGGAATGCAAGTGCACTGCACTGCATGAAACAACATACACTTTCAACATATGCGGCTCTAAGCACGCAAGGCAGTGGCTGTAGGAAGTGGTACAGTACACCTGAATCACTTTTTTTTTTCATCGCGTGGACACTTGCGTACATGAAGCACACACCTCTGGGAATGCAGTGCACTGCACTGCTGAAACAACATACACTTTCAACATATGCGGCTCTAAGCACGCAAGGCAGTGGCTGTAGGAAGTGGTACAGTACACCCTGAATCACTTTTTTTTTCATCGCGTGGACACTTTGCGTACATGAAAGCACACACCTCTGGGAATGCAAGTGCACTGCACTGCATGAAACAACATACACTTTCAACATATGCAGCTCTAAGCACGCAAGGCAGTGGCTGTAGGAAGTGGTACAGTACACCCTGAATCACTTTTTTTTTCATCGCGTGGACACTTTACGTACATGAAAGCACACACCTCTGGGAATGCAAGTGTACTGCACTGCATGAAACAACATACACTTTCAACATATGCGGCTCTAAGCACGCAAGGCAGTGGCTGTAGGAAGTGGTACAGTACACCCTGAATCACTTTTTTTTTTCATCACGTGGACACTTTGCGTACATGAAAGCACACACCTCTGGGAATGCAAGTGCACCGCACTGCATGAAACAACATACACTTTCAACATATGCGGCTCTAAGCACGCAAGGCAGTGGCTGTAGGAAGTGGTACAGTACACCCTGAATCACTTTGTTTTTTCATCGCGTGGACACTTTGCGTACATGAAAGCACACACCTCTGGCTATCATGATCTGATAGTTACATGAAACATGAACCGGCCACTTGGGCAAAGCACGAAAGATGAACGTGCACATCACATAATCTCGATGGCGAGTTGGGCTTGTTCGTAACCAATTCCGACACAATGTGTAGCGCAAAAAACGCACGAACAGAACACTAACGACAATGATGAGCACTGAACACTTGCTCCTATCAAAGCTCTGAAAACTCACTCAAGACTCTCATTCTCGAATCCAAGTTTTGAGCGAGTCCGGCTGAGAAACACTTTAGTGAGTACCGGATCCAAGTTATCTGGTCGAGGAAAATTTTCGCGAGTCCGAGTCCTAAGAAAGGGAAAATAAACACCCGCTTCTTTGTAACACGAAGCCAAAAAGTAATCTGTATGGATCTCTCAAAGAGAAAAGCTTCTTAGTTGCCAAAAAATTCGTGGCGTCCCCATTTTTCATTTTTTCAACCTGTAATACAGCGAATTGCTCAATTCAACCGTTCGGATCCTTTGATAGTGCCGGTTAACTTACCGCCGTGAAGAACTCGCTCTCTCGGGCACGATTCTCCCAAACAGGACGGACCCAGTGCTCGCGGGCACCCATCTGCCACTGTTTCAAAATTAGCAATAGCCGCAATGCTGTGGCTTTTCTTAAACGTTCCATGAAACATTGTCCTGGTACGACCCGTACACTAAACCTTACATGACGCAGTCAAACGTCTACGACACAGTTTCCAAAGTGCGTCGTAGCGCAGCGGCGTAGCATCCGGGGGCCCCCTCGAGGTCACTGCAGGTACTACTGTCGCGGTTAAACAAAAGATTGCGAAAAAAAGGGAGTCGCAGAACACTTTTATGTCTTTTTTCTCACTAAAAAAGCAATAATAAATTTATCATCTGGTCATTTATCTAGCTTTAAATTCTTTTTTGCAATTTACGTGCGTGCACGCGATATTTTTCAATCTAGCAACAATGGCACTTTGTCGCCAACATGTGGTTGCAGCCGCCGCGACGCGACAGCGCGACGGAGCTCATTTGTCGCTGTAGCTTGTCGCTCGAAAATCGCGTGCATGCGGTTGGGCCTTAATAATCAAAATAAAAAATATGATCGTTTTGGCAATGCTCAAAAAGGCCATATTTATTTAATAGCCAAAATGATCATATTTTTCTGTTTGTTTCTGTTTTGTTATTTCCACCTTAAGTGTGCCGCTGTTTTAGTGCAGAGTGAGTGACTGTGTTGTCATGGTTACCTCATTTGCTTCAAATTAGCTTGTCACCTCAACTATGTGGACTTTCCAAGGTTACGTGAGGCCCCAGGTCTCCTGCCGAGTCCATGTTGGCATTGAGGTGTTCCGCCATAATGCTAGTGTTTGCTTGTGCTGGAGCCACAATTGGAGAGAATGATGCAGTCTCTGTATCACTCATTATTATGACTGCCGGTAAAGTTACAGTGAATAAAGATTTCTGTAAATGAATAAGAAAAAGCACTAAAAGAAGTGTCATCCAAATGTAAACTACAGGCACTAAACATACCAACGGCAAATTCTTTGTGGCATATGTACAAATGCTTAGCTCAGAATAAAATCGCACTCATTTTGAAGGAAAAAAAATTTGTTGTTGTTGTTGTTTTGTGGGGTTTTACGTCCCAAAACCAGTTTGCCGGATATGGGAGCCGCCATAGTGGAGGGCCCTCCGGAAATTTCGACCACCTGGGGTTCTTTAACGTGCACTGACATCGCACAGCACACGGGTCAAGGCTCCATAATTAACAACATTTTCCTTAAGAATATGGCTTGTTATCAAAGATGGGGTGAAGTGGCCTATGTGAAAACACTTACATATGGCTGGACAGCTGGAGAGCACCTCTTCTTTTCTAATCAGAAAATCATTCGGTGAAATTGTAAGCTTGGTTGCACTGTGCTTCTCTGTTGAGGCAACCTCCTGAAGTTCTTTCATCCCTTCCATGCTTTCTTTGTACTTCACAGCGAGTTGTATCAGTGCAAGGCTTCACAATGTATGCGATGAACGTATTTCTTCGTGCACATTGACATCAGCAGTGGCATAATGGTGGAGCAGGGGCAAGATTGAAAACCTGTAGAGAACTTGCACTGGGAACCCAGGGAAATTCGCAAGGGGTTTGATGTGAACGATTTTCACTGTTGAGGAAATGAATGGAAAATCGCTTGTTTGGGAAACGATGCAACGCAAGAAAGGACGCACAGGTCCGAGAGGGCCTTGACCCTGCCAGGCTCAACGCTGTGTTGGGTAAGTGAAGCCTGTTCTTATAGGAATGCTTGCCTTACCTCTACACAGCTGTTTAGGGCCAGTCACCTTTTGCCTCATGACATAACAACCAGATAGGGCTACTGAGCTTACGATAGTAGATTGCTTGCTGCTGTCCGCCTTAGCTGACAACTAACTAGTGTCACTTCTACATTTCTTCCTCCTCACACATAAATAGGACATAAGAACTTTGTTGAAATAAGGCACGGTTCAAGAAATTCCTTGTAACAACATTGCATTCATTTGTGGTATTCCTGTGCTGAGAATATTTTGTGCAGTGTAAAGTATAGGAAGGTATTACTCGTGTTAATTTTGAGTTCATATTCTGGCACATTGCAGCCGATTCCTTAAAGCTGTCACATTTACATGTAACACACTTCTAATTTTGTTGACATTACCTTCGTACATCTTTATTGCACTAAAGTTAGATGACTGGCCATCAGATGAGAAGTGGGTCCGTTGACTGTATAACTGCGCGAATACTGTTGCCTTTCTTTTAAAGTGCCCGGATGGCTCGTGCTTTATTCACTTTTACATTTTAAAAAAAAACATGCTTTTATAGGGCATGGAAGTGGAGTTTATCACTGCCATTATAGATACCAGTGCTGCCTTAAGTCAGCTAGCAAATATTCTCTTACTAACCATATAAACTTTCTGTTGCATGCTCAATTTTACATGCCGTCCTACACATTTATTGCAATGCAGGTTACACTGTGACCGAGCTGCCAGGCTGACCCTGTCAGGGTCAAGACATCCCTGTCAACTATGCTCTCCAGAGAAATGGAGTAAGGGGCGTGGGTGTGCTGTACAGGTACTGTAACCTCATCTGTCCTATTCGTGCATGTGACTGTAGTGAATACAGTGCTTCTCCGCAAGCCACCAAACCACTGGGTGCTTCCCCGCCAAGCAGCAGCCAGACGAAACTGGGAAGACCGTCCCGAGACGGCCAAGCAGAAACGAAGAAACATACTAAGACAAAGGTGCTTAGGCCCTGGGCATCTGGACGAAAAGTATGCAGAGGGAAACGCTGCGCCCCGGCCGGGTGTCGAATGACCGCGGGGCTGCAACCTGAAGACGGCAGTTGGGCACGGGACATGTTGAGCTTCGGATCGGGCGGGCGCGAAAGGCGGCCCGCAATTCTGCGCGAGGGCAGATGCGTCACTTCCGACGACAATGGTCAAGTCACTCCTGACAAGAAGCCACGGCGTCAGCATCGACCTATGGACATCGCCGCACCGCGTCGGACGCTGGACATTTCAGCCGTGAGCCGTGTGTTTCTTTGTTCTTGAACACACTCTGTACTGCCCCGACGCTTCATACGTTTCTTTTTCTTTTTGTCCCCTTGCTTGCGAGCTGTTTTGTTTTTCCCGATTTATGATTGCCCTATTTGTGCCGATTGTATCAAAATATAAGTTTTGTTCCTATAGTTGCATATGATCTCTCGTATCCATTCTCTTCGCGTAGTACACTCGCAGGCGTGACTGAATGAAACCTTACAGTGACATATTTCATAGTGCACACAAACACCATGCTTGTGTAAAGTGCAAGTGCTGCAAGCATTTTTCATCACAAGATTGCCATCCTGAAATTCTGCTCTTCAACTCATTTGCATTGACATTCCACTGACATTTGCATGGACATTATAGATGCTGAATCCACTAAAGCTGTACAATATGAGGTAAATAGTAAACGTCAAATCCAGGCTATAGCATATAAAACTGTCCGACCTCAATACATTTTAATTTCCAGCAAATCAAAAATATTTAATTAATATTAAGGTGCCAATTTGTTACAAAAACGCAATACAAAAGCTCAAAACACAGTCATTTAGAAATCCGTTCAAAATCGAAAAGTTCTTTTGACTGACTCATTACACATTCTATTGCCAAGCTAAAGGAACCGTTCAAGTGAAACCCGGTGGCCATTAACTGGGACTCAATATGTTCTTTTGAGAAATGTCTATTCAATTTAAATTAGAACTCTATAAAAAATTTTTGTAAGAGGATAAAACATCACAGTCTTCTCCCACTTCACTGCGTCTTAGCGGGGCTACTCTGAGCGGAGCAGACTGTAAACACGTCAAACTAAAATGCTCTATTAGGGGATTTTAGTTTTTCCGGACACTTTACGTTTACGGATACCAGTTTACCGGCAGCGTTTATGGTGAAAGCTGAACTGCTAGCAACGTCTAGTAGTGGTTTGCTTAATTACAATGCACCCAATTTTCTTTTTGGTCGCATGAGCATTTTCATCCAAGAAGTAATGAAAGTACTGTGAGTCAATTGTTATCTCACGGCCAATGCTTTACACTAGCAGTCAAGGAAAACATGCAAGCCACAGTGACACTAGCTTTGTGTCTCTGCTCAGGCTCCGCGTTATCAGATGTTGCTACCAGCGCTACCAGTCACGTACACTGTGCCGGTAAACCGGTATCCGTAAATGTAAAGAAGTTTAAGGGCAAACTAAAATTCTCTATTATTATTATTAAGCGAAACTTGTGATTTGTTTACGTTGCTGGCAAACCAGGATAAAGTGTATCAACCTCTGCTAAGAACCTCAGTTTGTTCCTGCCTTGTAAGCATAGCTACGGTCTTCGTGCACCTAGAGGGTATTTTATCCCATTAGTGCTAGCGGTTAATATCACTTGTTGCTTCACTGTTGCTATCACAGTTGCTGGCAACAATGGTTACCGTGCACGATGCTTCATTGTCTCCCTGGCAACCTTTCTGAGAGCGGAAGGCTTCTCAACAGGAACCGTTTCCAAGGACGACATTCCAGAGGTAACGAGGAGAGGAGAGGAAAAGTCGGCGCACCAGGCGCCTGCCTGTACAGGGAGACTAATTCGAATGCAGCGCCACCCGCGCCACCCCGAAAGCGGCGAAAGAAAGAAATCGCTTTTGCACGCTATAAAATGGTGTCTCATAGGTTGAAGTACGCTTGTAATACATATATAATCGTTTTTCAGCAGAATACGTATGCCCGAGTGGTCCGATTCTTGTACACTTGGAAATTGACAAACACGCTGTTGGGTGTCGCTAGCAGTGTTTTTGCACCACTGTCGGAGCAAATATAAAAACATAATTCCTTTGTTGTGCGGTGAAAGCGTGCTCGTTCTCGTAAATGTGACGCACGATCTGCCCATTTTTACTGCAAGCAGTAGACAGTACCCTTAAAGGGTGTCACTGTTGGCTACAGCTCTGCGTTTGTGTTTGCTACATATCTGTTTCATCAATGTCCTAGAATCCTTGATTCACTTATCCTCATAATATATGGACCTTCCTTGCAATATGTGAAATTCGAGGTCTTGCTGCCGACACATTATGTGTGTGCAAAAGGACGCACTGATTAAGTGGAAATGACTGCCAAGTCCGTTATCTGTTTTCCTGTTGCTGCTGCACTGTCCCTTAAAGCAGCGATGTAAATCAACAACACCAACGCTGCCCGGCCTTCCTTACGGCCAAGGTGATGAGAAGTCATCGAACACACGGACTTGTCTTTATTAGAGTATTTTAGTTGGACGTAAGAGCTGGACGTATGCGGGAGGTGCGCGAGGGTGGTAGTGCGCGTGCGCAGGGGGTCGGATCGTGTGCGGCCGCCGGCGGGACAGATGTCTGTTTTTGAAGGCTGCGTTGCGTCTTCTGCGCATGCAGCGGCTTCGCTCCCCAGCCTAATGGCCCATAAATCTCTCTGCAGGGTGTCTTCGCGGCGTCTTGCGACTATCGCTTCTTTCATCGCCTCTCCCGTTCACCCAGTTTCAGGCCTTTCCCATTCTCCCTCTCTGCGGGGAATCCTTCAGTGCTGTTCCACCTATTTCAGAAAGCAGTAGTTTCCAACATGCCTCCTTCCGGAGAAAGTCGCATGGGTGCCAGCAGCGGCACAGCTAATCGAGTTCAGTTCAACCCTGCTGTAGACCGAAAGAGTGGACGCACATAGCCATGAAGATGCAGGATTTGACAAGCCAGTTGTTCACAAGTCGCACCGTGCGCGAGCGCACGTACCTGCTGCTCGGACGGTTCATCGCAAAATACCTTGTGGCTCTCCGCAAGTGGGTATAGACATCTAAACATGCTGGTAATCGCTAACCGCACAAAATGTATTCAAAGTAGGTAACATGATTACCTGCATGGTGTCTGTGTTTAGGTCTGGGACGGAGGAGGAATACGGCCAGCGTGAGGCACTCTTACAGGAAATACTCCATCTCGCCAGGGAAAGTGATGATTCGGGCTCCGCGAAAGGCCAACGTGGTGAGCCCGCCCATCAACTTGAAAAATCCCGCAACGGCCCTGGCAGCAGCACGAAATGCAGTGGCGCTTGCTAGGAGTGCCGCTGCCGAGCTCTACATCGTGGGAAACACTGTTGACGACGCCTGTGAGTGCATTCACAGTATTCTTGTCAACTACTTGAGTAGCATGCAACGCGAATGTTAGTGCATGGTCTATACATGAAATGGCACAAATCTCGGCACACCAGCAAATCTTGAACCTTGTTCACCAATGGGTACCACAGTTGTTATGAAGTTCATCGAGCGAGCCCTTGCCTAGCAAGGTCTTGATGAGCTTCATATGACAGACAACTTCTATACTGACGCTAGACAATTTCTATACTTCACCAGAACTCGTCGGCCCCCTTATCCAGCACTGCACGGATGTGTATGGCACCGTGAGACCAAACAGAATAGACATCCACGACAAGAAGCTGAAGGAGGGAGAGGTGCAAGCGTGCCAGCGTAGTAAATGTATTTCTCTCCAATGGCGAGACAAAAAAGTAGTCTCTGTCATGAGAGCAGTGCACACTGCAAGCATGGAGACTTTCAAAGATTGGAAATGGCGAGACGACAAAAGCCCAGCATAGTGGATGATTATAATCACGCGATGGGTGTTGTGGACAAGCCAGATCAGATGCTGTCTGACTACCCTGTCCCTAGAAAACGGCAGAAGATATACAAAATTTTTTGCGACTTGATTGGTGAAGCTACGTTTAATTCTTTTGTCTTGTACCAAGAAGATGGAGGGAGGATGGGCCACCTTGACTACCGCCTCGCCCTAATTGAATGGATCCTGGATCGGTACCTTGATCCTTCAGGAAAGATAAAGCCTCAAGGAATGGCGCTTTCCATCTTCAAAACCCGCCAAGCCAAGCTAAAGCAGCGCCAGCAAGAAAATGCTTCATTTGCTATTGGAAGCGAGGAGAAAACGGGGGAAAAGTTGAGAAAATGAACTCCCTTTCGGTGCAGGAGCTGCAACAATCCGCTTTCCATTATTCTGTGTTTTCACATTTTCTACACAGTCCCGAAACTTCCTGAGTGATATAGCCAAAGGGTGCTAGCCTACAAAAGTGAGGAAAGATGCAACTGTTTTCTTTATGTTTTTATTTTTATTAGCAGGACAGGAGGTAACTAGCTTCTTATGTACTGTTCAGAAATAAACTTTACTGTGTTGATTTGACTAAGTATGTGGTAAAAATATGTTTTCAACATCGACTTAGTACAATCAAATTTGAAATCAGCAATAAAGAAAATATGCCTTCTTACTAAGCATGTGGGTAAAAGTAATGTTTTCAACATCGACTTAGTACAATCAAATTCAAAATCAGCAATAAAGAAAAATATGTCCTCTTCACTGGGAAATTTTTTAACAAAATAAAACATTCAAGGGCAACTCCAGCAATTTTTCGGTGTCTACGGATCTTAATGAAATTTTCAATATATGCTCTCATCGTCACTGTAATAAAATGCCAAGCCAGGCAGTTACAAGCCATTTAGTTTTCCTGAAAACAAATTTCAAAACTTTTTAGCGGATTCCCATGCGGGCCACCGTGCGTTTTTGATGTCATTACTTCCAACGGTGCCAACCCAAGCAGGCAAGCTGTCGAGAGCGATACAGTGACAGTTAGTTAGTTAAATTAGATTTAATGGCGCAAGAGCGACTGAGGCTAAGCTGCGCCAAACACCAGGTACTTAGTGATAACCAGTATATGTATTTGTAATTCTAAAGCTTATGTAGGAATCCACTTTCTTTGAGGAAAATCGATAACATTGGACAATGGAACAGGTGATCATCTCCTAAAATTTGATTCGGGTGCATCGGTATGTGATGTTCATATAGTGCTCTGAAATGTTTTCGTCTTTCTGTTTCAATGTATGGGCACGTGATTAGAATATGTATAACTGTTAATGGCTGTTGACATTTTCACATTCCGGCAAGTGTTCCCTTCTAAGCAAAAAATTGTGGGTGAGGGTGAGTGTGCCCAATGCGGAGTCGGCATAGTATAACCTCAATGAACCGTTCTTGGTGACGGCACGACTTCCATTCGCCCACTATGGCTTCACCAGATGGAGTTTGTTGCTCGTGCAGGAGGTCGCACTGTTGCTGCCATTTTGATACCAATGCTAAACGAACATTACGCATACTGTCTTTAAGGGGAAAATTTATTCGTTTTACCGATTTCTGTGCAGCTAAAGACGCACATTCGTCCGCCTTTTCGTTGCCTGGTATCCCTATGTGGCTTGGTACCCAACAGAAATGGATAGTCACATCCTGGTTACATGAGATAATCATGTGTAAGATATCACCGAGTAAAGGTTCGCATTCGGATTTTAAATGTAGCGCCTTTAATGAACTTAATGAATCAGTGTATATGATTGCTTGTCGGTGTTTCTCGGTGATGATTTTTTGTACTGCTTCCCATAAGGCATACATTTCAGCGCTGAAGATGGCGAGACGACAAAAAGCCCAGCATAGTGGATGATTATAATCACGCGATGGGTGTTGTGGACAAGCCAGATCAGATGCTGTCTGACTACCCTGTCCCTAGAAAACGGCAGAAGATATACAAAATTTTTGCGACTTGATTGGTGAAGCTACGTTTAATTCTTTTGTCTTGTACC
Organism: Hyalomma asiaticum; assembly: GCA_013339685.2. Classification (NCBI taxonomy): domain Eukaryota; kingdom Metazoa; phylum Arthropoda; class Arachnida; order Ixodida; family Ixodidae; genus Hyalomma; species Hyalomma asiaticum. The sequence continues at coordinate 60,584,362 of CM023491.1, forward strand.
AAGAAGATGGAGGGAGGATGGGCCACCTTGACTACCGCCTCGCCCTAATTGAATGGATCCTGGATCGGTACCTTGATCCTTCAGGAAAGATAAGCCTCAAGGAATGGCGCTTCCATCTTCAAAAACCCGCCAAGCCAAGCTAAAGCCAGCGCCAGCAAGAAACATGCTCATTGCTATTGGAAGCGAGGAGAAAAACGGGGGAAAAGTTGAGAAAATGAACTCCCTTTCGGTGCAGGAGCTGCAACAATCCGCTTTCATTATTCTGTGTTTTCACATTTTCTACACAGTCCCGAAACTCTGAGTGATATAGCCAAAGGGTGCAGCCTACAAAAGTGAGGAAAGATGCAACTGTTTTCTTTATGTTTTATTTTATTAGCAGGACAGGAGGTAACTAGCTTCTTATGTACTGTTCAGAAATAAACTTTACTGTGTTGATTTGACTAAGTATGTGGTAAAAATATGTTTTCAACATCGACTTAGTACAATCAAATTTGAAATCAGCAATAAAGAAAATATGCCTTCTTACTAAGCATGTGGTAAAAGTATGTTTTTCAACATCGACTTAGTACAATCAAATTCAAAATCAGCAATAAAGAAAATATGTCCTCTTCGCTGGGAAATTTTTAACAAAATAAAGCATTCAAGGGCAACTCCAGCAATTCTTCAGTGTCTACGGATCTTAATGAAATTTTCAATATATGCTCTCATCGTCACTGTAATACAAGCCAGGCAGTTACAAGCCATTTAGTTTTCCTGAAAACAAATTTTAAAACTTTTTAGCGGATTCCCATGCGGGCCACCGTGCGTTTTTGATGTCATTACTTCCAACGGTGCCAACCCAAGCAGGCAAGCTGTCGAGAGCGATACAGTGACAGTTAGTTAGTTAAATTAGATTTAATGGCGCAAGAGCGACTGAGGCTAAGCTGCGCCAAACACCAGGTACTTAGTGATAACCAGTATATGTATTTGTAATTCTAAAGCTTATGTAGGAATCCACTTTCTTTGAGGAAATCGATAACATTGGACAATGGAACAGGTGAATCATCTCCTAAAATTTGATTCGGGTGCATCGGTATGTGATGTTCATATAGTGCTCTGAAATGTTTCGTCTTTCTGTTCAATGTATGGGCACGTGATTAGAATATGTATAACTGTTAATGGCTGTTGACATTTTTCACATTCCGGCAAGTGTTCCCTTCTAAGCAAAAAATTGTGGGTGAGGTGAGTGTGCCCAATGCGGAGTCGGCATAGTATAACCTCAATGAACCGTTCTTGGTGACGGCACGACTTCCATTCGCCCACTATGGGCTTCACCAGATGGAGTTTGTTGCTCGTGCAGGAGTCGCACTGTTGCTGCCATTTTGATACCAATGCTAAACGAACATTACGCATACTGTCTTTAAGGGGAAAATTTATTCGTTTTACCGATTTCTGTGCAGCTAAAGACGCACATTCGTCCGCCTTTTCGTTTGCCTGGTATCCCTATGTGGCTTGGTACCCAACAGAAATGGATAGTCACATCCTGGTTACATGAGATAATCATGTGTAAGATATCACCGAGTAAAGGTTCGCATTCGGATTTTAAATGTAGCGCCTTTAATGAACTTAATGAATCAGTGTATATGATTGCTTGTCGGTGTTTCTCGGTGATGATTTTTTGTACTGCTTCCCATAAGGCATACATTTCAGCGCTGAAGATGGACATGAACTCGGGTATTCTAACACTGACAGCGCTTTCCTCTGTCACAATCCCAATGCCTACATGTTTTGTTTTTGAACCATCTGTATAGACTTCTGTATATCCTTTGTATTTGTCCTGAAGTGTGCGGAATTCTTGAATTATGTGTTCTGGTGCGGTGTTCTGTTTCTTAAGATGAGTCAGTGAAAAATCACACAGCTGCGTCAGATCAGACCATGGTGGCAGTCTCGGCGGTTTCATGGCGACATTGAGTGCGTCATTACAAATACTGTATGTGCGGCAATACTCTTCAAAACGTAAAATCAATGGTTTGATGAAGTGTGGCCTGTTAGAATAGTGTAAGCGTGAGTGGCATTGCGTGGTGATGTCGTTGCATATGTGGTGAGATTGTGACCTGATCCTTAAAACATAAGAGAGGGTTAAAAGTACGCGACGCTGGCATAGCGGAGGTTCATTGCAATCTACGTACAAACTCTGCACCGGGGATGTTCTATAAGCTCCACTGGACAAACGGAGACCGAGATTGTGTACGGGGTCCAGACGCCGAATGTAGGATTCTCTGGCCGAGCCGTAAACAACACACCCATAATCTAAAATACTGCGTACAACAGACCGATACACCTTCAGTAGGCATAATCTATCAGAACCCCAATGCTTATGGGACAATACTTTTAGTATATATTTGCCTTCATTTTAAGTGCAGTTATATGAGCCAGAAAGTTCAATTTGTTGTCAAATGTGATACCTAGAAATTTGTGTTCATGTTTTATCATCAACGCCGTGTTGTTTAGTGTGAGAACTGGGTCAGGGAATAATCCTCTTTTTAGTGTAAACACAACAGCAACAGTCTTTTGTGTGGAAAATCAGAAACCATTTTTGTCAGCCCAATGTGTTAGTTTGTTTATGGTAACTTGAAGTTGCCTTTCACAGGTTGATAGGTTAGAGGCACGAGAAGCGATTTGAAGATCGTCGACATAAAGAGAGTGCATAACTGTGGATGGTATGGCCTCATTGATTGAATTCATTTTTACTATGAATAGAGTAGTGCTAAGGACGCAGCCTTGAGATGCGCCATTTTCCTGTACAAATGTGTGTGAAAGCACAGTGCCCAACCGCACCTTAAATGTTCTGTTATTCATGAAATCGGACAGACATTTTAGCATTTTGCCTCGAATACCTAGAATAGCGAGGTCTTGCAGAATTCCGTATCGCCACGTGGTATCGTAGGCCTTCTCTAGATCGAAAAAAACCGCGAGACAGTACTGTTTGTAGCGAAATGCTTCTCGTATTTCATGCTCCAGACGAACAAGATGGTCAGTGGTTGAACAACCTTTTTTGTATCCGCACTGATGATTATCTATCAAGTTTTTTGAGTAAAGGATGAAAGACAGTGATACTTCAGTGCTCAAATCAGCACTGTCAAGTTCAGAAAAGCCCGCATAACTCAATATATCATCGGATGACATTGCCGCTTTCATTTCTCTGGCACCAGCTCCATATATTTCGATGACGAGGACACCTGTGACGTCCCCGCATACGCCCCAAGAAGCTCGGTTTGAACACATCATTCATTTGGTTATTTAAATTTATTGGCGAGTTTCCGAGCAAACTGAACCACCCTGTCTGCTACAAGACTATCGGAATTGGAAACAGCGATATCAGGATACGGTGAAAAAACTGCAGAAGTTGCCCTTTAAGGTGTTAAAGCAATTGGTGGTTCGCTTGTCAACAACACATGGCTCATCCCAAAGCCAGCTTATTTAGGACACTCATTCACAACAGGTGCTGAAAGTAGCAGGATAAAAGCGGCGATGTTGGTTCTTAATTTCTGATTTACATCACCAAATAATTTTATGGTATGATGTATATTCGCACAAAAGGCAAGTGTCATAAATGAATGTTTAAACTTGAATATTAGTAGGAACAAAACCAAATTGCTTTAAAAATGCTGAAGATGCTACTAATGTTTTAGGATGAGCGTAAAAGTCAATTACGGGGGCTTTTTTGGTTAAGTATATGCTTGTATGTTTTGTTCTTTTTTCGTACTTGAACAGGATGTGAACATTGCACAAAATTGAAAAATTGGGTACGAGACTGTGCATAGGTTATTTGTTGTTTTGTTGTTGTGTCCCAAAACAAACGATGATTATGAGAGCCACCGTAGTGGAGGTGCACTGACACTTACACCGCACCGGTGAACGTGCACTGACATCGCACAGCGCTCGGGCCTCAACATTTCGCCTCCATCGAAATGCAGCCGCCGCAGCCAGGGTTCGATCCCGCGACCCTCGGATCAGCAGCGTAGTGCCATAACCCCTAGACCAAAAACGTTGAAAATAAGGAGCGGCTGCATGCTGAGAAGGACAGGGAACAACTTCGTGAAGCCTGCAAGCGGTTCTATTCTGAAGACCAAATCCAAATTCTCGAAAAGGGCTCAATGTGGGCAAGTTCTTGGTCCCCCGAACCACTTCAAAAATCCCTGCAATTGAAGGTCGACTGTGGGAGTAAGGGGTGCAACTTCGTGAGGGAAAAATGTCCCCCTCCCAGCAAAAAGAACACTACAGTGGCAGACGGTGCACATCAACTTCACTTCTGGTAATTATGGTGTATTACTGTAAAATTCTCGATATTGAAGACTGCAGTTTGCAGGCCTGTTTTCTCTTAGAGATGCTGATTGCAACACCTGTGTTGCAGGCATCCTTAAAGAAGTTGAAAGAGAAAGTGTTGTTGATTCAACCAGAACAGCACCACGCTTGTCTTAATAGGTAATACGCACGTTTCACTTGGCCTCGACTAGGATACATCAAACGGAAGCATTACAGGTCTGTGTATACACAGGCTCTCATGCCTAATTTGGGGGATCAGCAAGACAACTCAGAACAGCTTCACACTAAACGCACATCTTTTAGTGACAAAAAGACAAAAGGAAGTTTTCACACAGAAGGGGGTAGAGTGCTTTGCACTTCAACGTTACACCAGTGCGTCCCTTATCCCTAAATCAGTCTCGCCTGTAAAGATATACATATATATGTATATTCTTTGTTTTACATGCCAGAATGGCAGTACAATTCTGAGACACCACGTGGATTAGTTTTTATCACTGCTACTTTTTTAACATGTATCTAAGTGCACAGCTGCTTTCTTATTTTGCCTCTTTTGAAACACCATGGCCATGTTGGCCCCAAATTGAACTCACGTCCTCAAACCTGCCACTCAACACTTTTTCCCCTAAGTTAAAATGGACGGTCTAACGTTTTAAATGGATGTTATCACATGGGTCTTTTGTTAAAGAGCACAGCAGGCCAAGTAGCAAACACTGAAATCTGTACTAGGTGACCTTTGGAAAACTAAAACGAAATGCTCATAAAGGGTCCCTGAAAGGTTTTTTTTCACATTGTGTCACTGATTAGGCAACACAACTGTAAGTGAAGTACCATGCCTAACGCAGCTATGGGCTTATTTCTGTCCCCTTCCTCCTTACCACTGCTGTTCCTCCTCAACTTGATCAGCTGCAGAGTCCGCGCTAGCGACGACTGCGCCTCCTACGTCATCCGCTGTGCTGAGCCCTCCATAGCGACATAGCGCCGCCATGTCTGTACTGAGGTCGCCGGCCTCGGCAGTGCTAGCCTCTGTAATAGAGCGCCGGCGACTCGTGTGTACGCCGCCAGATGCCGCGACGATACCGTTGGCTGGCCCTTTGGTGCTTATGACGTCTCATGGCTTGCGCTTCGCAGCACCCATCGCATGTCCAGTGGAAGGGGCGGTTGAAAACGCTTTCAGTCAAGTTGCGTCGATCTCTTACGATGTGCGCATTTAAAACTTTGTAGTAAATTACACGCTCGATGCAGAGTGCCGATATTGTTATGCAAGTGATCAGAAGGACTGGGGCTATCGGTGCAACGCATTTATACAAAATCACCAAAACCATTTCAGGGTCCCTTTAACTATATAGTATGGTCATGCATGTATGAAATGCGCTGCCTGTTATACATCATGCCCTCTGCCCCACATTCCAACGTTACCACTGATGCTCATGTAAATCCCAGAATTCACTCAACCGTGTGCATCATACATGCAATCTGAGCAGAACGTTTGGAATGATTCAATAAGGTTACCATACATCCATGTGTGACCTGGCCAAGCAATAATGCTTGTAGGAGTTTTGCACTGTTACACTCAGTTTCCATAAAAATAAAAACATCCACACATGTCAATACTGTAACGTGCCAAAAGGAACCGTCGTGGGGCACCGAGAGGATGACGAAGTAAGAGTGCATGCGATCCAGATTGCTTGAGTGCCGATGGCATAGTGTTGTTTTTCCAGGTGTTGTGGTTCTCCCATTTACATAGGAGCATGGAAAGATGAAGGCCTTTGTAATTGCAATTAAATGAACTGTGCAAATGAAGTGTGCAGTTACACTACTCTTACCTGAATCAGTTACATGCTGTTTTATTTAGAGAAGACATTATAACAGGTTTTTATGTGTCCAAGACACGGTGGAAGAAATGCTTAGGAGGTGAAACTCCCGCTAGAACGAGCGTTGGCGGGCGTCCAGATAACGTCACAAAAAATACAAATGAAAACATGCGCCGACGGAGGCACTTCGATTGCCGCGTATGGCGGCGCGAACCCGCAGCTGTTAAAAATAGAAAAGGAAGCGCTACCGGCCGGGCGAGCACGCCCACGCGCGTTCCCTCTAGCAGCGTTTGTGAGGAGATACGAGTGGCGTTAGCTTCAGCGGGCGCGTTAAATTTTTTTTTTATTGCCTTCTCAGTGACAGCCCATGGCCGTGGTAACAGCTACGGTCAGCGTCTGTTAGATGGCTGTAATAGCACTGCACTGCACAGCACGCTCTTCTTCGACATCCGTTAGTGGAAGATGGGGGCGCAGGTGTTTTGTTGAGACTTGCAACAGTGGCCGAACGCGCTCCGCGTCCACGCTCCGTGACTGTGGCGGAACAGGAGCGAGCGCGCGCGACCGGTTCCTTCGGAAACAAAAACGGGGGCATTTCACATTTTTGCCGCCAGACGCCGCCAGCATGAAGTGGCTCTCCGGCAATGTGACGTTATCTGGTCGCCTCAAGGAGCGCAGTTGCACCTCCTAAATGTTTCTTCCTCCGTGGTCCAAGATGACACTTTGTATATGGAGCATATCTGACGCGCTGCCAGTAATCGTTCTATGCATCTTTTCCAAACAGCCTTCTCCTTTTATGAAGGGCAAAGTTAAGCAATGTCTTTCACTGTGATACAAAGAGCATAGGGTGCAGGCATAACAGTGAGTGCTGTAGTGACAAGCATGGGGCCACGAAATACCGCTATCTGGCGACTATGTGGCAACTATGTGGAATCGCCGTTCCAAAGTATGGGAAATACGGGAAACGAAGGACACCTTTCCCTCACCCACTCACTGTAGTTATGGCTGATGCCCCACGGCGTTCTCTTTTTGCCTTGGAAGAAGCAAGTCACGTTTTTTTTCGTTCTCCATTCTTTGTTTTCTTATTGTTACCTTGCACAACCCGTGCCTTATTAATTTTCTTATTATTTTTCTTCTTGGTCGACAGCGCTCACGCGCGCGGCCCTCTTAGGGCTCGCAGGAGGTTGCGGCCTCATGTTTTGAACGGCCCAACTTTTCTTTTTCTTTCTCTTCTTTTTTCTCCACTAATGGCCTGGTTCAGCCAACCACATCCATAATGGCTGACACTCCTGAGGACTTCCCGCCAGGCTTAGCAGCACCGTGGGCCGTTCGCGTGATTACGACCTGCTGCTCAGGGAAGCAGGAAAGATCCTCAACTGTCCTGCCAGCCGTGTCCCGCTCTCACCACGACGCCGTACACGCCTCACCAAACGGCACACCCCTTTCGTCAGGCTAAGCGTCCACGACCGGGCAACACGTCCTCTCAGCCTGCTATGCCGTTCCCATCCGCGACCAGCAGCCAAGGGCCCTCTTCCCTGCCAGCGTCACCAGTACAGCCTGCCGGGGAACTCGCGGCGGCGGCCATCTTGAGTCCCTCTCAGCTGGAGCAGACCTCGACTTCCCCACCATCAAGCACTGCTCAGCAGGAGAGACCAGTGTCCAGCCACATGGGGAGGAGAGCAGCAGCTCTGAAACAGAACAGGAGGAACAGCATTCCTCTGCTGCCTCCTCCTCCTCTTGGGAGCATTCCAGCCCTCCCTCATCTGCTCCCTCCTCAATCCAAGCCACCACGGACAACAACAGCCAGCCTTCGTGGCGCCTGCTGGGCCAAGCACCCCTGCTACCCCAGCCCTTCCCACACCACCCAGACGGGGCCAGGCGCACTAGCCCCAGCTGTGTCGTTGGGTCAATGCCCTCACCAACTGATGAAGGGGAATTCCCAGCGTGGCCTCCACAGGGGCTCTGAGCGGCACGCCCCCCTGTGCACAACAAGAGGCGTCAGCAGCCGGCCATCTGTCCCCGGGTCACCCCCCCCCCAGTTCTCCTGCTGCACAGACGGACACTGCTCTTTCGGCCTGGCGCAAGGAAGGCTAGCTTCTGATCTGTGTCACAGGAGGCAATTTCGCCTCTCCTGGCACAAATGGATGGCGTCCGGCGTGCGCGCGTCAAGTACCGCTGCAACGTCGTCGCGGCTGATGTTCCCGCGGGTGCTCCATTAACATCTCTTCTCGCCATCAGTGACATCTGCGGGGTTCGCCGTACGCACCAAGAAGGCGCCCACAAACACCTGCAGTGGCGCTCTATACAACGTGGACCCGCTCTCGGCGAGGAGGAGATCCGCGCGAACACTGACTCGCGGCTCCCAGTGCTTGAGTGTGCCCGCGGATGCCGCAACGTTGTAGTCCACTTTCGAGGCACTACACCACCTGCCGAAGTGAATCTATTCAAACAGCGCCAGACAGGTGCGACCGTGTTGACCGGCACAGTATGTGTGCTGCGCTCGGTACGGGCACAATGAGGTGACATGCACCTTTCTTCAGTGATGCCTCGGTTGCGGTGGCCCGCACCAACACGGAGACTGCACCGCGACCTCCCCCAAGGTGCCTGTTCTGTGGCGGTCACCATCTTGCCACAGAACCGCAGTGTCCGCGCTGGCAGGAGGAGCGGCGACTCTTAGAGGTGGGCGCCAAAGCTCTCACTGAAATCTCCCGCCGAGAAGCCATCACCATCGCAAGACACGCGGCCCTAGCACCTCCCCCCACACCTCGCACATCGCAACAAGTATGGCAAGGAGTGCCCTTCTCATCGGCTGCCTCCGCAACCGCGCGCGCCTCTGCACCGAAGCCGAGACCTGGCCCTGCATCCGCCAGACGCAGGCCTACTGACAGGAGGGAGGCAGTCACTGCTGTACTGGCGGCTGCAGTGAATGCTGCAATGGGCTTCCTCCCTCCCGAGTCCCCAGTTCAACTACTTTGTGCTGCAGCACTCACGACCCACTCAGCCCTGTCACCTGATCATGGCGAGTAGCCAACGAGCACCGAGGCCACGCATACTGCAGTGGAACTGCAATTCCCTGCGCCACCGACACGCAGAGCTGGCAGCATACCTTCCCCTGCGCAACTACGATGTACTGGCTTTACAGGAAATGTACACGCTGGCGTGGAGGAGGTACCGCTGCCCGGCTACATCGGCTATAGCAGCCCCACGCAGTGTGCACTCGAGGCATGCATTGACGCTCCGTGCCTCAATGCCTCACACTCGCCAGGGAAGCCCCGAGCAGCCCTCTACAGTCGGGCGACCCTCGCCCATGCACTGGTCTCAACGGAAGACTTTTGTGACTCTGCAGTCGAGTGTGTGGCAGCGACAGTGCGTGTTGACCGTGTGGACACGTCTGTAGCCAGCATTTACGTTTGGCCCGTGCTCGCGGCCAACTATTCGTTCCTGCCCGCACTCGTTTCAGTGTTCGCATGTGGCCAGGTGCTGTGCATGGATTTTAACGCCCAGCACATCTCCTGGGGCTGTGCCAGGACCAACAAGCGTGGCAGTGACCTCCGGAGTGACCACCAGGGCGGGCCTCCTCGTGCGGAACACGGGACTATCCACGTTCGTCCGCCCTGGTAACGGCACTGTGATCGACCTGGCCCTTGTGTCAGAAGGCTGCTCGTATGAGTGGAAGCGAGACGCCGAAACGGCCGGGTCAGATCACTACCCCATCTCCCTGTTGCCCTCCCAGACCGCCTGCGGTGCAGCGCGTGCGTACACTGTTGTGAGGTGGCCAGTGTTCCTGTGAGCTGTACACGTCAGAACAGTGCGTGAGTGACTTCTTCGAACACATCGCCGCATGTGCCGAACGTGCCTCGACACGCTGTGTGGTGCCCGCCAGATCGCCCGTGCCTGACATCAAACTGTTGAACCTTCGTGCAGTTCGGCAGCGCGAGCAACGACGCGCCCTCCAGTCATCGACGGACTCGGGTGCATGGACTCGCTACAATCGCCTCGACGCTGTGTGCCATCATGCGCGACTCAAAAGCTGGACAGGGGTGTGCTCGTCACTCAGCGACCCCCGAAGACATGACTGCGGCTGGCGCATAATGCGCACTGATGATACAGCCGCAAGTGTCGCGCTTCCCTGTCCTCGCTATCGCCGTCGTGCGCACGGACATCACCGAGAAACAACTTGCAGAGCTCCTGGCATCAGCTTTTTAAGACCAGCCAGCAGTACCGCACGCGGTAGTGACCACGCGCCCAGCCCAACGCACCCTCCCACCTGTATAACCGGTCCTGGCTGCAGACATTCGCGCCCTGTGCAAGGAGGACTTCACTCTCTCCGAACTGGAAAGAGTCCTAAACCGTAAGCGCAGTGCTCCGGGCGCTGAGCGGATTACGCATCAGATGCTTCGGAACCTGGACGCTTCACAACGCCCTGGCCTGCTGCAGGAATATAACCGAGTGTTTACCTGCGGCAGCCTTCCCGATGCGTGGCGCTCGGCCGTCGCGATCCCTGCCCTGAAGCGAGGTAAGCTGCCGCAGGAGCCGATAGTGGCACATACCCACCCTGGGGTATTGGCCAAGATGTCAGAAGCTTGAAATAGTTAAGCCTGAGGTACTATGGAATACCAATCAGAATCGAATAATCAGGATGAAATTAACAGTGAAGAGTACCCCGGCCTGTGGCGTACTTTTCTTCTGGCACAACACTTGGGACATGAACTGGTAGTGGCGATTCTGCTTCATTTAAGGAATAATGTTTATGCTGTGGGTCATTTCCTCACAATCTGCTTTATGTTACACTAATCAGGTCGCATGTGTCAACTTTGGTGACGTCTACACTGCATACCACATTAATAGTTATCACAAAAGATTTTTAGCAAATAGAAACAGAGTGCACTGCTAAAACATTTCTAAAATGCCTCAGTATTATTGATCAGTGCAGCTAAATGCTGACACAAAAGGCTGAAATGCCGTCAGTAATTATTTGCCTTTCTTGCTTACAATACACAGCAAGTGTAGTTCTTAATTATGTACTTTTTAAGGGTCTCAGTGGAGCATATCTGGCAGGCCTGGCTTCTTGAGTAATTGCACAAGCTGATGCTAATGCCAGAAGTATGATGACATTGGCCGAACCATACTGAAAAGATGATTGTCGCTTCTGCGCATGCCTTAATGCAGGTATGCAGTATCAGGTGAACAGAGGCTTCCTTGGAAGCTCTTTGCACGGCACTTCTTCCTTGACGAGGCGTTCATGTGGATGACCATAATGACATCTTGGACAAGGAAAACAGCAATTAGTGAGATGTGTGCTCAGAAAGCTGTTGTTGCCAAAAGTTTTCTGCAGGATTTCATTAATATGTTCATCAGCCTCACCATAATGGATAAGGCAGGCAAGGTAGCTTGGAAACCCATTCATACAGGTGCCATTATCTCAAGTGAGTCTGCTTTTTCTTTGAAGGAGTATTATATATTGCAGAACAGGGTCTTAAGTTCCTGCTGCTGATTTGAGCCAGGATGCTCGGGAAACCTCTTCAGTGCCATCAACATGTGCCACGTGCCAGGGAGAACAAATGCATTCACAATTATAGTACTTGGCCACTTTCACAGCCCAGTCGGCCCTGTTCCTACACCGACCATGATTCGATTCTTAAGACCTGCTGCGTTTCTGTAACAAAAGGACTCTTGAGAAAGCAGAAAGTCTGGTGAAGATGCCGAAGAGACATGCAATGATAACATTATAGAACATGTAAGGATGAACAGGATAGCTTAGTCTACTTTACACGGTACATGGCTTATGCCGTAACTCACAAGCACACACTGTGTAACGACTGTCTTAACAGCCTGGTAGACAGCACAAAAGAAGTGCCCAAGCTCATTACATTGAAATGTTCATGCAGCATGGTCGAAACGCACTTAAGATGCCGCAGAAGCCATTGGTTGAGCTTGCAAAGGCTTGTGAACAAGTTTCCTCATCAATGAAAACAATCTCATTGAATAAAGTGGCATTCTTGATAGCCTAAGGAAGGCAGTTCAGGATAAAGATGTATTCAAAGAATTCACTGTCTCTCACGGTGTTGCAGAAAAGGCTGCTGCACATTTTTTATTGTAGAGACTTTGGTTTTCTGTGAAACAGAGCAATGCTCAACTTTTGTAGAAGATGCAGCATTTTGAGAAGTGCGCATCAGAGTGAGAATGTGTGCCCTCATTCAAAAATGTCAGCTCAGTAACTCCATATAAATTTGACCGGCAGAAGCTTTGAGGCCCATCTCTTCTGCGATACAAGAACTCAAGATATTTTTAGAATTTTCATAGAGATGGGAATAGACCTCTGAAAAAAAAAAAACACTTCTTGAATGAATCAACGGCAGAAGGACGGAGGGTCACCATCACGAGTGCCTTGAGGCTTACCTGCATGCAGAGCTTGGCTATTCATACCTGATGACAAGCCGCTTAAGTCAGGATAAAATTGGAAACCTCAATGGTATTTTCAGGCTGTCATCGGGGTGCAATGCGCATCCTATTCTGCAGCTACTTCTCACTATTAATTGCCTTAGCTATTATAACCTTCCAAAGAGCGCTGTCAGGTCAAAGATTCAAGAGGGAGTCGTAAGCTCACTTCTGATCATTGGCGACAAGGCTGCTCATCTATACAAGCAGCAGCAGCAGCTGTTGACTTGTTACTCGATTAAGAAGGCTCGGAAGGGGCTGAATGTTCGCTTTATAGCAGCTCTCCGACTGTACCAGACCACACATGTCATTCAGCACAGTGATTCGAGGCTTACCTAATATGTGGAGGCAGGCTACGTTGCTAGGAAGCGTGTGCTAAAAACAAACTGTAGCGCATGAATGAAGGACCCTCTTCTGCCTGCATCAGATGAGGAGGCCCTAAATGCTACCATTTTCACAAAACCTTGTGACTTTGGTGGTCTTCTCTACCCTTTACTGAAACATTTTGGTTTTATTAGTGAACTTGAAGATGTATCCACTGGCTGCTTTAGTAAGAGCAACTTACACCAAGACAACATCATGGGCGTCCTAGCAGTGATCAATAAGCATTGCAGGTGTTGGTTGCAATGAACATTGCAAGTTGTTCACTGCAAAGTTGATCAGCTTTTATGTGGTGACACATCTGCATTTTTTATATCAATGGCCTCAACAAGTCTCGTGATGAAAAATGAAGGAGTGCACAGCAACACTCGAAGTTGAGTAGGTTGTGAACGGCTGCAGTAGTATAAAAATGCTGCCATTCCTGTGCCCCTTCTATTGGACTGTTCCTTTCTTAATGATTTTGGAACTGTAACAATAACTCTGTCATTCTGTTTTCTTTTTTTAATGTTTTGTGTCCGGGCTCTAGAATTTTATGCGTTTGGTGATTTTATGATCAATGCATCATCGTTCGTTTAAGTATGTAAACTGCCTGCATTTTTACTGTGTTAATCTTTTTTATTAGCGCTCCTTAGGTCGGACAGAGAGGAAATTTATACGGACTCGAGATCAGCCCTTCGAGCTTTCTCGACTGCGGCTGCTTGTGAGGAGGTTGCTCAGGCACTTGAGGGTCAGGCAAGCTTACTCATCACGTCATTACTAGGTTCCCCGAGCACGACGGCGCCGAAGTAGGGGGACCAGCCAATGTTACTGAGTTGACCCATCCATGCCCATGCATGAAGTCTTGCCAGCCGTGCTAAGCACTGGGAAGTCAGTGTGCTGGGTGGGACCGACAATGGGCTTTCAAACATTTTCGGAGGCAGATCCCCCCCCTCCTCTCCCCCATCCCCCACCCATTTAGGGACATTCTTTCCACTTTCAACTAGCCTCTATCGAATTAGTCGCAGGATTTTCCCCTTGCCACATCGAAATCTCACGAGACCTCAGGCTGTCACTCTCAGGAAAACCCAAATGGACTCATATTTTACACTCTGTGTCTCTAGTAGGTAGAAACAGGTCTCCCCTACGTGTCCCAACTGCGCTGGGGTTAGTGCTTTTAAGCACATGCTATGGGAGTGCCCCTCTTTACCGCACCGCACTGACAACAGATTGATGGCGAAATTATTTCATTCATTGGTCAAGAGCCACAACTGGATTGACCAACTACGGGCAGTCCAGAAGGCCCACAATGCTGACGATGAGGCTTGGCCTTCCCCTCCCAACTTGGGGAGCGGCCAGCACTCTTACCCCTATAACAACGGGGTGAAGATTTTTCCGGACCACAGTAAACTTTATTATCTATCTTACTAATACTACTAGTATGACTTTCTTACTATGCATTCACATGCATTCTTTAACTTCTCGAAACTCTCCCACTTGAGTGTTTCATAACAGTACGCCTTTTCTGCAGCATAAACGTATATGCATTTTCGTGTGTTACAAAGTAAATGGACTTTTATCTTTTAAAAAGGCGGAGCTTCGAAGAACGGTATTGTTCCTCAAACAATGTCAATAAAGTGTGTTTTTTGTTGTATGTGAACCAGACCTAAACCAACGAGCGCCATATTTGTTTTCGTCTTGGGTATTTTACTGGAACGGGCCAACATTTTAACGGACTACGTGCAACGCACGCTCGAACCCCCCCCCCCCCCCCATTCTTCTTCCGATGTTTACCGGCTAACGGGTCTCTCGAAATTATACATTGTACAATGCTGCACCGCTTCAAGCTGCAGTAAGAGCGGTGGCGACTAGAATAATTATTATAATGATAATAACAATAATCTTTATTTGCACAGAAAGAGTTACAAAAAAGGAGGTGGTAGAGCAGGAAAAAAAAGAAGAGCGAGCTCACCCTGGACAGCATGCTTGGCATGGCAGGGGTGCCAATCCGCACAAAAAGCACCTGCCAGCCATGCACCCATAGAAGAGTGGTCGATGCCAGCGCTACCCGACCATTCTAGGCTGAAATGCTCATGCCCGGGTGGCCACTCACGCCACTTATAAGTTCTAGCAAATGTGTGTCTGGAATGTCAAGCTCGTCGTGTCTGTTTCGCCTTGACCAAGTCGTATTTTTCTCTCGTTTCAAGCATTTTTAGCTCCGTGTGCTCATCTCTTGTGTTTTACTGGTGCAACGGATTACGAAGACCTACTCTTTCACGCCGTGGAACAACCACCGAACAGAAACAAGTACATATGACCGTCACCGTTTTGACCTTCTGTCCAATGGATGATCGTGGGTTGCAATAGGAAAGGTTCCATGAAAACACTGGGAAAGGTTGCAGAACTTCTGCATACTCATCGTGCGCTAGAAAAACTTGTTTTTTTGTGCACAATAATACAGTTTTGTTTGTGTGGTGAGCATGTTTTTAATATGTTGAACACGTAGGTATCATAGCCTGTGTGGTTAGGCGAGTGGTGCGAGCAGTCGCGGTCCTAGTGAACTTATGTGTACTGACTTAGCTGCACTGCTTGGATTGCTTCAGTTTAGCACATTTACATGAATAGCACTGTTCAGCTTGTGAAAGCTTACTTATTTTCACTGACTGGCTTGTCTCTTTTGACAGTGAAATGAAAAGGCAAGGCCGCAGTTTGCTTACTGCTGGATAATTGTTCAGCACATCGCCAGGACAGCAACGTCAAGCTCACGAATGTTGAGCTGAAGTTTTTTCTACCCAACTGCACTTCGCTGATGCAGCCTTTAGATGTTGATGCGGCATGAAGTTGTGAAGAACTGTTTCGCACATGCAGGGTTTCGACCGGAAGAAATGTCCTTGGCCAGTTCAAGTGACAACGCAGAAGCTGCCGACGACGTTGGACTGAAGCAAGATGTGGCAACAGCCGCAGCATGGGCAGCTCTCGAGGAAGCCTGCATCGTTCCCGAGAATGTAGCATTGAGTGACTACGTAAATGCAACGCGGACGTGATCGCCTATGAGGAGCTGAGTGATGCCGAGATCCTCAAAGGTGCTCGCACCGCCAGCACCGATTCATCCGACGACGAAGTTGGGCATGGTGTTCAGACGGTCCCGATGCCAGTGACCGCATCGCAGGTCATGGACTCCTTGGACATTATGCGCAGTTTTCCTGGCGCCTATGACGATGATGTCACCATGCAGCTCCTCACAGAGTGTGAGCAGCGTATTGTCCCGTTGCTCATGCGAAAGCGCAAACAGTCGAAAATAAGTGACCTTTTTAAGTTGTGGAAATAAAATGCTCCCAGTGTGTCGTGCATATCCTGTTTTCTTTATTTACTGCTTTTTCCGCAACAACGAAATTTTTCGCGATCACCGTGAATTTCGTTGTAGCGGAGTTTGACTGTATATTCTTTAAAATGCAAGGCATTCCTTGGTGAACTCAAGAAAGTTTGACCCTATCTATCTAGCCGCCTACATCTCTGTGCTCCCTTGGTTGTCTTGTGCACTTGGTGGGCACCAAAACTGACAGAGTATGGTATCAATGTTTGACAAACATGGATATTGATCAGGACACCAGTAAAATTATGTACTCGTCATGTATGTCACAATGATATACAATCACATGTGACTGATTGTCATGATAGGTTCAAAGAACAGTTATTTATGCTGGGAATGCAGGCGTTCCTGTAGTAGAGATGAGGCTGATTGCGCCAGCATGCACGTAAGCAAATAGTCCACTAAAAAAACATGCTCGTAGCAGTTTATTTTAGCATAAACGGTCGTGAGCACTGCGGTGTAAAAGTGGTGCCGTTTATGTGTCACTAGAACAAAAAAAAATAAATAAAGCTATTCATGCGGAAATTTTCGCTCATGCCCACATTGTATCAGTGCGCGGCATGCCAGTTCTCTCGTCACATGTGCTGCAGTGACAAGCTAGGCCTCGCTGGCCCTGCGACGATGTTGGTGCGCTGTGGATGTATTCTTGTTTTCGTGCGTTTGGTGTTGTGGCTGCTATTGGTCATGCCGTTTTTAATCATTTCTCCACGTTGTGTTTACCGTGGTCCGTTGTTGGAATGAAGTGCTGCGCCATCGGAATGCTACGAGCTGAATGGGACCTCGCCTGAAAGGTGCGTGTAAACAAAGCTTTACTTGCTTCCTGTTATTTCACTTGCATGCTTTTTCAGATGCCATGTTAACCGCACATTTGTTACCAGCGTTCTCATCTTCCCAACGAAACATGCGTGTTTAATCACAACTCGTGCTGTAGAGCATTCCTAATGCTGCTTTACCAGGAAAGCTTAACGGGTTGCTCGTGTCGGCACGACATGCGTAGCCTCGATGGGGGCCAAGCAGTTTGCCGAAGCTAATGCAGCTTGCAAGGCACCCTTTCGTGGTAGTAAATTTATATGCGTTGTTTATGCCAAAATATTACACCCTTCCAAACAAGAAAACCAAAAGCGTGTACGTCGCATACGTCTTTCTACTTCAAAGTCTCTTTATAACAGCTTATACAAGGACTTTACTTCGAAGTATACGAGCAATTTGGTTAGATACGATGCTGTTGCATGGTGCATGTCTAGCTTGAAGTTTTGATCTGCCTTTTCCTTTAGTAATACTAGATATGTGTTTCTATATACTGTATTTCTTTATTAGATTTTTTTTTGTATTGTTGCGTTCTTGTTTCTATTCCGGTATGTGTTTCGCATTCATTATTTCTTACTGTTCATAGCGCTGCTAATCCTTGTATTATTTATCGGTAACCTTCACCGAGGGTGCCGTTGCAGTCATTGTACTTTGGGACCCTCGTCTGTATATTTTATGCCTTGTAATTAACCTGTTATCTCCCAAGAACACTGACTGATTGGTTAATTGAAGTTTAGTGCCAAAAGCACAAGTATCGTTCGCACCAGCGAGCTGGTAGTCCAAGTTCTGAATTTCGTTATGCATAATTTTGAAGTTACGCGCTTACTTGTTTATTAATTATGTAAATTTTTATGATAACGTTCATGGCGCGGTGTTCATCAGTACAGGCGTTTTAAAGCCTTTTGCATGCCAAAATTGAGTGTTTCAATAAAATGATGCTGGCGAGACATGTTAAGCGCACGCAATCTTTAGTTATAAATAAGCGGGCAGACAAACGTGTTGCCATCAAAGCATGCAACATTAGGCTCTACAGCCAATTTCTTAAACTTCCTAAGCACATCTAAATTATTCAATTTAATTTTCCCAGGTTCCCTGAAAGTATTTTTCCTGTGTTTGACAGATTCGATACAATGTAGCAACAGTTCTTCGAACACTGCTGCCACAAGTAATTAGTATTTCTGGAATGATTTTTTGCAGAACACAAGGACTCAGAGTACTGCGCCATCCTAAAGATGTCCTCACCATATGGAAGATCTGGGTATATCCTCAGCATCACTCAATGAAGATTCCGAACTTTCTTAATGCAGCTGGACAGCATTTGTTTGGATACAGTACCATCCTGCTGAAATCCTTCACTCATTGCCATCGTTTCTGCCCTTACAATGCAGATTCCTTGGACTGAGCAGCATTCCGCATTGACTTTTGACCGAAGATGCAGAAGACATTTGGCTCGATATGCTGCATGGTTGGTGTTAGCAGTGGTGTGCGGTCAACTCCACTAGTGCGTGTGGCGAGCATGCTGCTTCTTGTAGTGAAAAAGAATAATAAACTGCTCCTTTGTTTACATTTGTCCATTATTTTGTTTGGCTTTTGTCCATATCACTCGCTCGAGCGTACAGCGCTTATCCTGCAAAAGCACATTTGAGATAAAAACTCGACCTCTTAAGAAAAACTGCACATAAGGAAGACGGAAGAAGTCACTCCTGGGGATCAAATGAACTGATAAGCAGCTTCATTTGAATGGAGTAACTGCAAATCCCAACATTTAATCCACCGAAAGCAACTCACGGGTAACATTTAATCCCTGGGGAGCAAATATGGAGACGAACATTTCATCATCCAAAGAGTAACCGGAGTGACTAAGTGTTCATGAAGAATAACTGCTAGGAGACTAACCGTTTGTCCCCTTCCCATTGTTCCCTAAAGGGATCAATGGTTGTGGCAACACATTTAGTCCCTCAAAGGACTAACCCCTATGCCCATGTTGATCCCTTTTGGCTTCGAGTGTACTTGCCTCACAGAAGAATGGTATGTGTTGGAAAGAGAACTTTAAGGCGGTTGCAGCCGTTTCTTTCTCCGCACCACCAATACCTGAGACGGGTGGAGCAAGTATGACCAAATGTCACTTGGATGACTCACTCATGAAGGGAGGCAGCTTAACCTCCCAATTCGGAAAAGGCAATCTTCATCTGAAAGAGTAAAAAGGAAGAGCAGGAATGCTTATGGAAGATAACACAGTCGACTCGGCCGGAGCGTCAGGAGTTGACAATGACGTGCAGACGACAGACTGCAGCGGTCGACACAGTTGGGTGCCCGGGCCTGAGGGTACAGAGACTCTTCCAGCGGCCCACGAGTTGGAGCTCCGGGCTTCACATAGCCGCCTGTGTGTCCTTCACTTCTCATCTCCTGCTGGAAGACTGCCGTGGCTCCACCGAGCCTCGGCGTTCTCCTGCACGCTCGACGCCAGGCAACGGTTCTCCGGCACCCTCCAGTCGCCCGAGGCTGTTCTACTGTTGGTAGGGATGCTAAGTTTGTTTTGTTGCCTTGTTTACCCGCTCTGCTAAGTGTGTGTGCATGTGTGCGTATTGTGCGTCTTCTGTATATAAAGTGTCATCTGGAACGCACAAACAGCCTCGTCGGTTCTAGGGAAACGCTCGTGTTCCCAGCATGAATATTGCTCGTTTCGAACCTCTCATGCCACTCATACCCCTAACGCTATGCCAGGGGGTAAACAGAAAGATGCATCCTATGGTAATGTAAGGGACAATGCACATGCAACACTACAACAGAGTTGGGCTAGTTGGTTTGGATTCATAGTAAAAGCAGTGGAACGGAACAAGGATGGGAAGAAGAAAAGTGTGTCTTCTTTTCCTCCTTATTCCATTCCGCTGCTTTTACCATCAATGCCACACTACCACTCAAGTTGCTTATGTTGTGCTTTTCCCGACCCCGTAAAAACATTCCAGAAAATGGTGCTTTTGATGTGCACGTCACGGTGCCCTAGCATGCAATCCGTTATGGGTGCCTCTGCATTAACGTGAATGCTGACGTGGCATCGTACTGTGGGGTGCACTTTAGTAGTCAGAGTGCTGTGGACGTGCCTGGTAAACCCACGTTGCGCATTTAACTGGCAAATATGCACAAAAACATTGATCGTGTTCACAACAGTTGGCTGAATGCCAAACAATTCAGCATAGACAAGTTTCTTGCTGTCTGCTTTGCATGACATAAGTTCCCACAGTGCAGGTGATCTGCAGGATTTTTTACACGCTCTATCCCCCTGCATACCTGGCAGCATGCTACAAGAATGACATTACCATATATACTCGTGTAAGGGCCGCACCCCAACTTTGGAAGTGGAAATTTCAAAAAAAAAAGAAAAAGTTCAAAAAGTCCCGCCAGAAAAGTGTAGTTAGTTCAATTACAGCCAGATGGCGCTGCAAGATTTTCCGCTTTCATTCTACTTCCGCCGATGCACCGAAAGCGCAGTTGACAGCGCGCCGCCATAATTGCCTTGTGCGGCCTCATTGTTGGCATCGTTCCTAGCATCGTGTCGACACGTTGGCAGCGCGGCTTCAGATCGGTGTCGTCAGTGTCACTTTGTTTTGAAGTAGTGAGCCCTGCAGAAGCCAGCGCAGGTGACGGACGATGGGCCGGCATCTGAGATCATTCACTGCAGCATTTAAACTGCAAGTGATTGAATATGCCGAGGAGCACAGCAAGCGGGAAGCTGGACGCAAGTACGACGTAGATGAGAAGCGCGTGCGTTACTGGATAAAGCAGAAAGATGCCCTCGCCGCTACTAACAGGAGCCGAATGGCGTTTCGCGGGAAAAAGTGCAAGTACCCGCAACTCGAAAGCGAGCTCCTCAAGTACGTCATCGACACACGAAGGGACGGCTACGCCGTATCGACCGACATGATACGCGTGAAAGCCCTCAACATCGCTCGTCACATGGAAATACCCCAGACACAATTCAAGGCAAGTCGGGGCTGGGCTACATGGTTTATGAACCGTAACCAGCTTTCTATTCGGCGCCGAACGACGATTTGCCAAAAGCTGCCACGCGAGTACGAAGACCATGTGATAAAGTTCCATCGCTTCGTGAATGCTCTCAGGAGGGAGCATGAATACGACCTGTCCCAAATTGGGAATGCGGACCAGACGCCTGTGTGGTTCGATGCACCGGAGAGCACCACAGTGGATTTGAAAGGTGCGAAAAGTGTGTCTGTGCGCACGACCGGTGCAGAACGTCGAAGGTGCACTGTGATGCTGTGCATCACGGCAGACGGCAGGAAGCTTCCGCCGTACGTCGTATTTAAAAGGAAGACTCTCCCAAATGAGAAGTTCCCTCAGGGAATCGTCGTACGAGCCCAAGAAAAGGGCTGGATGTCCCGAGGAACTGGTCGTTGACTGGATTAAGACCGTCTGGGCAAACAGACCTGGAGGGCTGTTACAACGGAAAACCCTCCTTGTTTTGGACAGTTTCGGGGGCCACTTGACCGACCGCGTCAAGAACCGACTTGCCACAACTCGTATGGACTTGGCCGTTATTCCTGGAGGCCTGACGAGTGTGCTGCAGCCGCTCGACGTATGCGTTAACCGTCCATTCAAAGCGGAATTTCGCCGATGTTACTCTGAATGGATGGCTGGAGGCTGCCATGAGAAGACCCCTACAGGACGGCTGAAGCGGGCGGCGCTCCAACAGGTGTGTGAATGGATTTTGAATGCGTGGCCGTGCCATGTCAGTAGAAGTAGTCGCGAAAAGCTTCAAGGTAACCGGAATTTCGAACTGCATGAACGGCACCGAAGATGACCGTCTCTGGGAGGACGCCGACGCCGAGGCGAGCTCCTCCGAGAACGAGGACAGCGATAGCGAAATGGAATTGTAATAAAAAAAATTCCTGGCATGTCATTTGTGACTCTCTTGCACTCTGCTACTGTTGCATAAACAGTACAGACCTTTGGTGAGCTGTCATCGGCCTGATTCGTGTAAGGGCCGCACCTAGAAAAATTTTCGAAAAAAAAGTGCGGCCCATACACGAGTAAATACGGTATGCACGGCGTGTAACGTGCATCTTTTAGTAATTGAGAAAAGGCTTATCACACACCTTAACATTGGAAAGAGAAGTGTTATTGTGTCGTTGTCACAATCTTGCAACTTGCAGGCACACATAACTGAAGGGGTCATTATGAGTGTGTTGTGGCAATTTGTACTTACGAGCCATGGCATGTACATTTCACGCCTTTTCTGAGAGGTCGGGGAATATTGTGGTCTCTGTAGCTTGTCTAAAAGGTGGTTCTTCTTCTTTCCCCGCATAACTGATGTCAAGGAAAGGGATAAGGTGGGTGAGAACAGGCAAGGGCTACAGTGTACTGTGTGTAAAGTAGCTTACAGAGCAAAATGTTCGCCTAATTTCACGCATGCTCATCACTGATGCAGCTAAGTGCTATGCAATATAGGCAGCTATGATGTCAGGCACTTTTTGTGACAGTTGTCCCACTGCTTCCAGGGAACCCATTCCACTGTATTGATGGCCATAGCTGACAGCCCATACCTCTTCCAGCTCATTGATGTGGGTGCACCTTGGAGGTTCAGTGATGGGGACTTTCAAAAGATTCGCCCATCGGCCAGCGACTGCACAAGGGCAAGCTTAATCTGCCTAGAGCAGCGATGCTACAAGGGCCAGACAAAGTTTGTCCTCACGTATTTGTTGGCGATGAGGCCTTCCAGCTGCGCCAAGACTTCACGAGGCCACTGCCAGGGAACAGGATTGCACCTGAGGAGGTTATCTTCAACTACAGTCTTACCGTCTCAGTCGTGCAAGGTCTGTACCACATGAACAACTCTGTCCTTTTGTTCAGTTTAACTGTGAGTTTTATTATGTATGTACTATAACACTTTGCATAAATGAGAATAGAGAGCACATTTTTACATAGCCATATTGTGGAACATTTTTATTGCTGACAAATACTGCAACTTTTCTGCTCTTTGTACCACCCTACAACGACTTCCTTTTACTTTGGCCAGACATTGCGTGGAGAATGTCTTCGGAATTCTTGTCTATCGTTGGCGGATCTACGAGAGGCAGATCAACTTTGAACCTGACCACATGGACATCACTGTGAAGGCTACATGCACCCTTCACAACTTCCCATCATCAGATGCTGCCTCTACTTACTGCCTGCCTGGCTACACAGATTGCCAAGTCATGTTTGGGACAGTCAGCAGTGGCACCTGGGAACAACAACTCTGGCTTGCAGGGAGCTAAGGCCCACAACCGCACCAAAGTGGCCAGTGCAGTACGATAAAAACTGCTCACATACTTTGCGAACGAGTGGCATGTGCAATGGAAACTGCCAGAGCTCACCAGCAGCTAATGTACTGCTCCACAATCCCGCGGTGGAATCAGCAATACAAACAGCCCTTGAAAATGCTTTCGTCGTGTTCCCAGCAATCCATAGCACAAAGCAGACGCATATTACCAGCGTGCAGAGTCCACTAAAATAAAAAAAAAAATTTTTTTTCACTGGAAAAGCTCGTAGTTTGCCTTTATCACAATGAATTGACACCAACACACCGCTAATCAGAGGGGTGGAGACATGTTGCATATATGCAACAGGGCAGTGGGCAGTAGTGTACATATACGGCGCATATGTAGTGAGCAGTAGTAGTGTTCCACTGTTGCGCATGTGTAACGCACTATGTAAAGAAAGTTTTTCACTTCATCTAAAGCTTCAAAAGCAAAACGTTGCATTCAAAGCAAACCAGGAATGTCTTCATTTTAATGCTAAGCAATGTGAGCTCCCTGTTGAAAACAGTGAATTAGTTATTTGAAAAATAAAAATACCTGCTCAGCGACGCTTCCATGACACACATAGAGGACGCCATTTTGTAAAAAGCTTCCCGAGTGCAACGCTGCCCCAGTAGTGGAATTATGAACTTTCAAAATATAAAAGCTACTGATTGAAACTGACTTGATGCATCATCATCTCCCTCCATTCACTTCGCGCGCTCAGACAAACGTACCAGGCAATGTCTGACGTCTGACACCACATTACCTTATGGGCTAAGTGTACTTTAATATTCCGATGCCCCATTCAGTAAAGAATTCTCACAATTACGGCATGCAGTGTACTGCAATTTGCAAGCATAACATTATTTAATGCATTGCTGATTTTTAATTCTGAATGAACGTGTATTCAAATGTTAGTGTAGAATGATGTAGCATACCTAATTATGCTGTAACAATCAATTACTATGAATGCTGCTTTATTTAAGTTCATGTTCTATAAAGGCAACGAACTTACATATATGGTTGTGTGTGTGCACGTGTTTGTTTACCTTTCTTTCTTTCTCATTCTTTTAACCTCTCTATGTCCCCTCAGCCCTCCCCCGAATGTGGGGTAGCAAACTGGAAGTTCCATTCTAGTTAACCTTCCTGCTTTTTCACAACTGTTATCTCTCTACGTATACGAAAAAGTCCACGTGAACTACTGGTGAAGCAACCTGCACCGCACCTTCGATGGCACTCCACTGAAGGATTGTTCAAATGCTAAGGGATCCACAGCCTGGCTAGCCATAGGCACGACTTTCCTGCGGGGCAAAGAATTCCTTGACATGGCCAAGTTTCATGTTGCCACCTACCAAACCTCACCCGGCTCAAGCAGGGTCAAGACATTCTGGTGAAATGCCGAGCAGTCTGTGATGCTAATGAATCACGTGGCCACGTCCTCCAACGTTGCCATAGGACTCACCACCATAGGGCTCACCAATGGTGTGACTGGGAAGGCTATGGCTGGCAGCCACATAAAAGGCGTTTCTTTCATTCAGGGAAAAGTGCAACACGCATTCCGAGTGGGGCGACCTGACCGTTGCGGAGATAGCTGCGACGGAAACAGCTGGGATTCCCCGACTAGCCAGGAGGAATTTCCACCGTTACCGCGTCCACCACCACCGCTCCCTCACACTCCAACGACTGCTGCCCCTACGGGCATGGCTAAAGAATTCACCGCGACGAATGTCAGGAAGAGTTTGGCAGCCCTAAGTCAGCCGAGAAGGGCTCCTCTAAGCCACCACAACTACAGCCTGCGCAGCATTGCCAGCGCCGCATGCAACAGCAAGGAATGACTACGTCCAGCAAAGAATGGTAAGGCGGCTCGCTTTCCATTCTTGAGGGATTTTCAAAAACTTAGAAAAATTATTGAAGAACGTGTCTGTTCGGACGTGCAGGCTTCCGCCCTTGCACGCTATCTGAGCCTCAGTGGTTCCGAAAGAGTTAAGGATTAACCTTAAACCAGAAACTTCAGATATGTCCATTGCTAATAAGGCCAACTACTGGGAGACAATACTCACAAGAGCCCCCCGATCCCCAGAACTATTTATTATCAGTTATAACTGCAAATTCGCTATGTAAACAGGAGAAATCACTCAGCAAATCCCTCACTTCTGAAGAGTGTCAACTAATAATTCACTTCGAATACAATAAGACGTCAGTGGTACCGGAGAAAAAGAACTCGTTTGCGATAGGATGCCTTCCGATACCCAATTAGGATCACAGACAACAGCCTCCCTTGTCGAAAGGCAACCCTAAAATGATGACGCAGCAGCATGTACTTTCGTCTTATAACAATAACGGACATGTTTCAGAGCCGATGGGCTCTCGTGCATCGCATTCTAGATCAACGTCTCCAGCTGGCGCTGAGGGATGCTTAAACGAGTCATGAGACTCATTTCATTCTACATCGCTGTCAGATCTTCCTGAACAGCGCTTAACTGAGCCGGAAGGCTCACCTTGATCATCAGCACGAGTGCCTCGTCGGTCTAAACGGCGGCGAAAAAAACCCACGAAGTCTAGGGACTTCATTTTGTGATTTTTTTCCTTCTCCTTATTGCATTGTAATGTACTCTTCCTGTCTTCTTGCCATATGTATGCAATTGCACAACTACTACATTTCTTGTTCAAGTGCGCTGTATTGTGCTTTTTTTCTGTCTCCGTATCACATGTAGGCAATGTACAACCGCTACATTTTCTGTTCAAGTGCATTGTGTTGTGCTTTTTCATGTCTCCATGTCACATGTAGGCAATGTGCAGCCGCTACATCTTCTGTTCAAGTGCATTGTATGTACATTTTTTCCGCCTCCATGTCACATGTAGGAGATGTGCAACCGCTACATTTTCTGTCAAGTGCCAGGGGGGGGGGGGGGGTGACATGGTGTGGTAGTGATGTATAATGTGTGCATCCATGCAAGCTGAATGTCTTTTTCTTGCCCCATTGTCCGTCCTCTTTTCAAACAAGGGAGCACTGCACAGTCCTATATAATCCCTACCCCATTGAATAAACAGCTTTCCCGCTCGGGTCCTTGCTGTGTCTGCCTTGTAGGCCGGCCGCTCCTGCGCACCGGTTCTTTGTTCCCGCCGGCGTCGGCGTCTCTGATGGCCACGCCAATATAACAGTATTGTTATGTCCAGTATGGACCTTTCGGCATCCCGCTTTTGTGCTTTGTTGAAAGGTTTAAATTTTTGCCCCACCACTGGTGGTGGTTTTAATGAATTTCAACTACTCAGAGACCTAGACAACTTTTCGAGAAATTTGACACCCCACGAATGCTATCATGATAGGACAAGCACAGACATAACGGGCTCGACACTACCAAGCAATAAGCACTGAACCCCACCACCCCAGCATGACAAATGTCCAGACTTTATATATAAAGGCCACACATGATAGTCTGGAGATGTACAGGCAACAAAGACCCCATCGTCGCAACATTTCGCCTGAGGAAAAGAGGGAACTGGATGACCTGAGTGGCAGACAGGACAAATGTCTGGACTTTATATATAAAGGCCGCACGATATTTTGGAGATGTACAGGCAACAAAGACTCCATCGTCGCAACATTTCGCCTGAGGAAAAGAGGGAACTGGATGACCTGAATGGCGGACAGCACAAATGTCTGGACTTTATATATAAAGGCCGCACATGATATTCTGGAGATGTACAGGCAACAAAGACCCCATCGTCGCAACATTTCGCCTGGAGAAAAGAGGGAACTGGACGACCTGAGTAACAGGCAGGACAAATGTCTGGA
Organism: Hyalomma asiaticum; assembly: GCA_013339685.2. NCBI lineage: Eukaryota > Metazoa > Arthropoda > Arachnida > Ixodida > Ixodidae > Hyalomma > Hyalomma asiaticum. The sequence goes on from CM023491.1 coordinate 60,611,539, forward strand.
CTTTATATATAAAGGCCGCACAGGATAATTTGGAGATGTACAGGCAACAAAGACCCCATCGTCGTAACATTTCGCCTGAGGAAAAGAGGGAACTGGATGACCTGAGTGGCAGGCAGGACAAATGTCTGGACGTTATATATAAAGGCCGCACGATATTTTGGTGATGTACAGGCAACAAAGACTCCATCGTCGCAACATTTCGCCTGAGGAAAAGAGGGAACTGGATGACCTGAGTGGCAGGCAGGACAAATGTCTGGACTTTATATATAAAGGCCGCACATGATATTCTGGAGATGTACAGGCAACAAAGACCCCATCGTCGCAACATTTCGCCTGGGGAAAAGAGGGAACTGGACGACCTGAGTGGCAGGCAGGACAAATGTCTGGACTTTATATATAAAGGCCGCACAGGATAATTTGGAGATGTACAGGCAACAAAGACTCCATCGTCGCAACATTTCGCCTGAGGAAAAGAGGGAACTGGATGACCTGAGTGGCAGACAGGACAAATGTCTGGACTTTATATATAAAGGCCGCACGATATTTTGGTGATGTACAGGCAACAAAGACTCCATCGTCGCAACATTTCGCCTGAGGAAAAGAGGGAACTGGATGACCTGAATGGCGGACAGCACAAATGTCTGGACTTTATATATAAAGGCCGCACATGACATTCTGGAGATGTACAGGCAACAAAGACCCCATCGTCGCAACATTTCGCCTGGGGAAAAGAGGGAACTGGACAACCTGAGTTGCAGGCAGGACAAATGTCTGGACTTTACATATAAAGGCCGCACAGGATAATTTGGAGATGTACAGGCAACAAAGACTCCATCGTCGCAACATTTCGCCTGAGGAAAAGAGGGAACTGGATGACCTGAGTGGCAGGCAGGACAAATGTCTGGACTTTATATATAAAGGCCGCACGATATTTTGGAGATGTACAGGCAACAAAGACTCCATCGTCGCAACATTTCGCCTGAGGAAAAGAGGGAACTGGATGACCTGAATGGCGGACAGCACAAATGTCTGGACTTTATATATAAAGGCCGCACATGATATTCTGGAGATGTACAGGCAACAAAGACCCCATGGTCGCAAGATTTCGCCTGAGGAAAAGAGGGAACTGGATGACCTGAGTGGCAGGCAGGACAAATGTCTGGACTTTATATATAAAGGCCGCACACGATATTCTGGAGATGTACAGGCAACAAAGACCCCATCGTCGCAACATTTCGCCTGAGGAAAAAAGGGATCTGGATGGCCTGAGTGGCCAGACAGGATATCATAATAAAACCAGCCAACAAAGGGGGGTGCAATAGTCATAATTGACAAAAAGGACTACATGAAGGAAGCAACCCACCAATTGTCTGACTGTTCATTTTATCAACCACTGGTGACCCTACTGAATATTTTAAGCAAGATATCAAAAACACAGTAGCATCTCTTGTGAAAGTACCGCACAAAGACGCTCTCGTCGGTAGCCGAGCAGCAAGCTATTCGGAGCCTACGGAGCAACAGGAGCATCGCCATTCTACCCTCCGACAAAGGAAATGCTACGGTCTTGCTGAACAAGAACGACTACCACAAGAAAATGTTGGCCCTCCTAGGTGACCGTCATACATTAGCTGCTATAACCTACGACCCCACAAATTGGCTACAGACTAAGCTGCAAAAACTACTGGCCAGTTTGTTCAAGTTGGTTCCTCCGCACCACACCGGTCTCTATCACCATCTGCTCTGCACGAACTGTTCAGCCCCTGCAATGTATGGCCTGCAAAAGTCCACAAGCCTGGCGTTCCGCTTCGGCCTATTGTCGACTTCACCAGGTCACCGCTCTATCGACTATCGGGCTACCTTGACCAAGTGTTGAGTCCTCTAGCCGGTAAGAGCTCGACACACATCAAAAATTCGTCTGTTTTTGTTGCCAAGTTAAAAGGTGTCACACTGAGTGAAGACGACGCCATGGTCTCGTTCGACGTCACGTCACTTTTTACAAGTGTCCCGGTGGACTTGGCAGTAGCCACGTGTGAAGAAGCCTTAAAAGTAGACAGTGGTCTTCCTGGTCGCACCCCCTTCGACATCCCCGAACTCAGCGAGCTGCTACAGTTTTGTCTCAGCAACACGTATTTTTCCTACGATGGCAAGATTTATCAGCAGACACATGGTACGGCGATGGGCGCGTCAATATGTCACCACGGCCAATCTAGTGATGGAAGCCTTGGAAGGAAAGGTCCTGGCAACGTTCACTCCAGCCCCCAAGGTGTTTTACCGATACGTTTTGAAGAAGCAAGACATCCAGCGCTTCTTGGACTGCCTGAACGCCCAGAACGAGAACATACAGTTCACCGTTGAACACGAGGAGGGCAACTTGCTGCCTTTTTTGGACGTTCAGGTGCGCCGTGATGGAAGCGCCCTCGCCTTGTCAGTATACAGGAAGCCCACGCACACAGGCCGCTATCTCAGTTTTAATTCGCATCACCCCATCGGCCACAAGACGTCCGTAGTGTCATCCTTGGTGACACGCGCCGTACGGGTCTGCTCAGACGAGGATGCGTTGAAGAAAGAGCTACGGACGATCCATCAGGAGCTAAACCGCAATGGTTATCCTCATCATTTCATCTCTAAAACTGAGAAGCGGATACTTCAATCCAGCTCACAGAGCAACGTGACAACCTGTGTACGTGCGGCCATACCTTACGTTGAAGGTATCAGCGAGGCACTTTCACGCGTATTTTCAAAATACGATTTGCGCACCGCTCACGTACCGACCAGCAAGCTCCGGAACCAGCTCATCAATGTAAAAGACAGGCTGCCAAGTGAATCGTTTCCGGGTGTTGTGTATAAGATACCGTACGCTGATTGCCGTGGAGTGTATATTGGCGAAACAGGAAAGTTTTCTCGACGCCTCAAAGAGCACCAATGTGACGTGACTAAGAAGAATCACACGACAAACGCCATCGCTGAGCATGCGCATACACACAATCATACCACTGACTGGGATAATGCCGCCATCGTCGCCAAGGAAAGGAACGCGTCATCGCGCCGGCTTCTGGAATCACTAATCATTCAGTCGACGCCAGCTACAATGAACAGGACACCAGGTACTATGCCTGCCGTTTACGCATGCTCGTTACGTCATGTTCTACCTATATAATTGACAACGACTTCTTGTCCTGCTCAGTGAACAAGGAACCCGTATGCAGTTCCGAAACGTCGATCAGCTCATCCGACTTGGTCAGTGACCGTAATTCATCTCATCCAATGCCTGACCAGACGAATTTTCGTCGAACTCTTGACTACCTGCTAATTGTCTATTGGTAAGACTTGACGTCTCCTCTATGTACACTAATATTCCCCATGATAATATAATTAGAGCAGTTTTAACAGCTTATGAAGAGTAGCAGGTCGATAAATCTGTTGATTGTTATACCCTCCATATACTTCTGTAGTTTACTGTCAAAACCAACAACTGTGAGTTCGATGGCGCTCACTACATTCAAGTGAGCTGAACGTCAATGGGAACGAGAATTGGCCCTAATTATGCTAATATCCTATGGCAGTACTTGAAGAATTTCTCGGTTCTTGCAACTTGAGACCACTCTACTATAAGCGTTATATAGATGATATCTTTTTAATTTGGCATCCCAGGGAAACTGATCTATTAATATTCATCACTGACTTTAGTTCTGCTCATCCGACTATTTCTTTTTCTCATCAGTACTCAAAGCAGAGAGCATAAACTTCTTGGACATGACCATGTCGCTTTCGAAAAACAAATTGGTTTGCAACCTTTACAGGAAGCCAACGGACACTAATCAATACTTACACTTTTATAACGGTCATGTGAGGCACTGTAAGACGGGGATACCGTACAGTCAAGCACATCGATTTAAATGCATATGTTCAAAAAAAGAAGATACCGATAATAACTGTGCACAAATTAAAAAGGTCCTCCTCAAACAGAAGTATACAGAAAAAATAACTGATAATGCTATAACTCACGCCGAAATTCTGAAAAATCAGTCATCGAGTAGGGAACACAAGACAAACCTAATACTTAATACTAACTCACTCTGCGGCGTTACCAAAGGTATCTGCTATTCTTAAACATCATAACATTCTCACTCAAAGTGATCACCTTAGACACATATTCGTGGAACCGCCTTGTGTTCTGTATAGACAGAACATATGTTTACACGACATCTTAACCAAATCAACTTTAAACCCACGTCGTGGCACTGTATGCAGGCCAGTGTAATAAGCCACGTTGCCAGGTCCGCCCTTAATTAGAACTACACAAAAAGCAACAAGCACCAAATTCAACCTTTTTGTACAAACCAAAGGAAACTTCACTTGTGACACAGCTAATATTGTTGACCTGTTTGAGTGCACTAAATGTAATCAACAACATATTTAATTGTCAGACAGACACACCTTTCTGAACTACGGTTTAATAATCACAAGTCACACTGCAAAAAATTCCTTGAACCTGCCCTGTCTAAGCATGTGTGCCTTCCGGCCATTCATTTAGTGACCTGAAGGCAATGATACTGGAGTCGGGCTTTCGGACGCACCACAACCGCAATGTTCATGATTCCTACCTCATTTACAAGTTCAAAGCCGCTACCTCAGGCATTAATGAAAACATGGGTAAACTCGCATGTTTCCAGAGTGACTAGGGCATTGCCATTATGAGGAAGCCATTTCCAATAACAATAATGCGTTCCTCATCACATTTTCTTTTTTTGTAAGCTTTTTTTTCATTGTTATTGCTTTTATTTTATTTCCATTTTCTTGTTTATTGTGTATACTTTTTCACTGCAAGATATTGCATTCGATTCTAGCCAGCAGTTTGTCAATAAATCAGTTTTTTTTTTCTTATCCTTTCTACTATGGTGATTACCATTGTTACAGTGTGGAGTGGCTTTATAGTTGAATTGCCGCCTTGGTGTTAACTGAGCAGCTACAGTGTCACATCATGACTCGCCACACCTTGTCACGTGCTCTATCCAGGCAGACTTCCATAGCCCTTCCCTGTACAGACATAAACCTTCGTAGCAACACTACCTTCCTGTGCCCTCAAAAGGAAGGTGCTCCGCAACACCATTTTACCGTGATGAAGGCTGGTCCACCGGCCGCAGCGTTAGTAAAGCTATATTGTTTTGTTAATCATGTGAATCTTATTTGAAAATATAGATATATATATGTACATATACATATAGGCTTGGCGAAGTACGCAGCTTCGGCTGCCACTTGAATATAAGTATAAGATGTAGCACTTCAATGATATTCCACTTACTGGTCAACGTTTTGGTCAGGCCCTTACCGAAACATCGACCAATAAATGGAATATCATTGAAGTGCTACGTCTCATATTTATATACATATTGTAACGGAAAGAATAGGAGATGGTAGATGAAGAAGAGGACGACGAAGTGGAGTGCGCCATTGTACCATCTCCGTGGCTATCTACCTTGGCGATCCCTCATCCCCGCTGACCGTCACTTGTAAATAAACATCCTTCATCCGTAACAGTTAGTGGTGGAGGTGCTGGGTACCCCGACCACAACGAAACACGGGAAACACGGTTCCCCAACCGCCTGATCTGCGTCGAAGCCGCCGCATTGCTGGATTGCCTCCGATGTCCCACACCGAAGCCAACAGACGGAGCGAGCCAACAGCACCTTCGCCCTCAACGGCGGCTGGTTCTTGGCCACGCCAGCACTTGGTTGAGCCCCGCATGTTCGGAGGAAAGCCAATATATAGAAATTGTACAATAATTATCAATACACCTGAAGGTTCTAATAATACTTGTGTCGTGTATTAGTTGTGTCACTGTGATGTGTGATGTGCTCGGTTTAAAAAGTGCACGTGAAAGAACAAAAGTGAGTGACGCAGTGGAAAAGAAGACGAGAGAAGACACTCGTGAGCCAGAAAAGAACAGTGCATGAAAAACGACGACTAATAAGAAATAAAGGCGTGGCGTTGCAAAAGTAAATAAGAGAAGAAAACAAAGCAGCCAACCACAAAGAGCCACGGCGTCCCCAACGGTGAATAGCTGAAGAACACGGGGACGCAGCGCTAACCAATCAGAAAGATCCACGGAATTCCCAGCGATGAATAGCTGACGAACACGAAAACGCAGCAGCTGCCAATCAGAAAATAACAACTAAGCAAACAGGGAAGAAAAGCTTGAAGCATCGGATTCTTCGGGGTTCCACGAAAGAGAGTTCCAGGCAGGGGAGTTTGAGGAAGGCAGCGGATCGTCCACCGGGCCGGGCGTTGAAGATAGCAGTCAGGTTCCGGACCCAAGCCACCAGGGCTTCACCCGACCGGGACCTCCTGCTGACCTGTCTCCAGCCAAAGGAACCCCAGTGGCTCGCAAGCTCCAGGCGAGAACTTGCTGAACTCCTGTGCCCATAGGCATAGCTGGAACAGTCGGGCTGCGGGTCCGAGTTCCACGCCGAGACGCCTGGCCGGGATGCTGCTACCACCTGAATGACCACCTAGCTGCCGGCGTCCTTCGTCGCAACGAGACATCTGGTGCGGTCTTCTTCGCAAGCCTGCTGCGCTTCGCTCCCTCATTCTTCACGAAGCTCATCGACGATTTGGTGAGCCGTCCAATCCTCCCGCGTCACCTTCGCACTTCATTGCCGGACCCATACGCACTAAGCTGTCAGGACTCACGTAGGACCTATCGATATTCTAGTAGACTTGATCGTTTATGTTGTGAAGTTTTTCTCAGACTTATCAGTCTTTCAGTTTCTCTCTCTTTTCTTATTAGTTTACATTAAAAGGCTTGTGTGTGTGTGTGTCTTGTGTGAAGAACAGCTTTGTCCTCAATTATACTCTCGGGGGCTTCGCCTGAGAGAGTCGTTCCGAAAACAAATCTGTTCAAGAACCTGCATAATATCATCACAGTCACGTATTAGTAGTTTCCTGGCAAGCTCGAAAAGCCAACATGGTACTCTTGACAGGCAACAACGCCATACCATGAACCACCGAGTATCGGTACCTCGATGTCATGCTCTCTTCATCTCTGGATCTCCTAGGTGTGCACGAAGAACAAGTGACAGACATGCCGGAGAGCCAGCGCAGTGCTGCCGTTCAATGTGGGGGTGCAACCGGTACATGCTCGTTAAGAGAGGACACTCCGCGAAATCTGGCCTCAGGAAGTACGTCACGACCACGTAACAAACTAGTGCTCTCACCAAACGCCAGAGGACGCAAGTGCGAAAAACAAAAAAAGTTATCATCAATCCAACAGAATGTTTTTTACAAAATAATAATTATGCATCCATATTTGGCATGTTCTTGATACATAAAAACAACTTATTCAACACACCTTACGCGGTTATTTTTGTTCAGCCGCACTGCCATAAGCAGCATCTACGATTTCGCGCCGAGAGTACTCGCCATACCAGCATGCGACAAGCCCAGGCATGACAGCGGGAAGGTTTCGTCAACGTCGGCTGCTTCGGTGTTTTCATGTGTGAGACAGCAGGTGAGTTACGTTTGCAAGCGAAGCTTGTTGAATTACATGTTGTTGGGCTAGTTGGGTCATTGAATCAGAAAAAGGTTACAACTGCGCAAATAAGACACCATGTAAGAAACATAAAACACGCCCACACACGTTGCGCTTCGTGTGGGTGGGTGTTTCTATGTTTCTTACGTGGTGTCTTATTCGCGCAGTTGTAACCTTTTTCTGGAGCTTGTGAGGACGGCGAGGTTCGCTAAAAAAACAGTTTGCGGCTGTATGCGGCGGCAAGACGTGAACATTGTGCAACGTATGCAGTATAGCAAACGGGGGCACGGCGTCAAGCCGAGGCGACGCGTGCTGTGCGCTGAGCTCGGTGCGAAACATTAGGGAGTTTTCGAATAGCGTACGAAAAGCTTGCGGGCGTTGCGGCAAATGCGTCGTACGCTCTCGGGCTCCCGTTAAGTGATGCCCGCAACGCTACGCCTGCAAGCTTTGCATACGCTATTTGAAAACTCCCTGTTGAGGAGTGGTCGCTGGGCCTCGCATGCTTCACGACGCGTTTCCCGAAGCCTCGAACCACGAATAAATCCTGGTGTGCCGGAGACAAATCTGGACCAGCCAAGTGGCCATCTTCTTCGCTAGCCTTGCATCACTAGTTCAAGCTGCCCACAACTGCTTTTTTTTTTTTTTGACGTTTCGAATATATTTTTACCGCGCTAATTTGAACTCCCGTTTTTCCTCCCAATGTAATGCTTCTACTGCGTACGTACAAAGGTGTTCTAAAGTTCCCAGGCCGCGATACCAATGCATTACATGGGACAGCGGCCTGGAAACTTTTGAATACCTTTGTACGCGGTCTTAACATCTTTGTTTGTAAGTCCTAGTTTTATGGGTCAGAGATCAGAATGTGTCAGTGGTTTTGTATTGTGCATCGATTCGCTAATCATTCAAGGGGGTTTCGCGGTACAGTTATGACGTGCACATATCTTTTTCATAATTTCACAGCGAAGCACGCATTTACTGACATTTTCAGACCACGCTGATGCCATGCCGTCCGGCAGTGCAAGCTACGGCAGCTACTGCTGTGTGTCGTGGTGCTTGAACAATGGCAGAACCCACAAGAAGCCAGGGACGAGTTTCTTCCGCATACCACGGGACGGCAGGTACACTAAAGCTTTTGTATGGTTTGCATGTCTTCAAGCTTACTTTTCGTGCTTGCTCAGTGAGGCTAACAATAACAAAATCACTGTTCGAGCACTTCGCCTTCAGCTGATAGTTCATTGCCGATGCAGGATGACAGCATGGATGCAGTATGCCGGACGAGATGATCTCCTGAGTAAGCCGGCCAGCCTATTGTACGCAACGTACAGGGTTTGCAGCCACCATTTTACTGCGGAAAGTTTCATGGACCCTGGGCACACAAGGCTTACAAGAATGGCTGTTCCCAGTGTGCAACCAATTGCACCATGTAAGTGATTGACAGAAACTCAATTATCTGCGATAGCAGCCACTTCTTTTGAATCAGTGGCGACAGTTAACCTGGAAGATATTTGTAGCCAATGGAGAAACCTCGCTGTAGAAGTAACACTTCGAAAGTCTTAAATTTTGTGAATTGTGCGGTATTACTTTCCTCACAGTTTTACATTCCTGTCATTTTTTTTATGCTGTTGACCTGCGCAACTTGTTTTGAAAGACATTGAAGGGCTATTTCACGTTAACTTGAAGCCTTCGTGCACATGTACAGCCGCCCATTTTTTAAACCTGAACGCACGAGCGTCGACCGCCCCAATCCAAACTTCATTCCCACTTCCTTGAAATTAACTCCAAAATTAAATGTGTGGGAAAAACCTGTCCCTGCCGAAGCATACCAGGTTTAAAGCCAATCAAAATTAAATGAAAAGGGGTTTTTAAGTATTACCCAAAGCGCAAAATTTTGGTTAGAAAAAAGCCGATTGGTAAAATAAAAAGGTTGGGCGAACGGTAACGACTTGGCCTCCTAAGGGCTCACCGAGCACAGAAACCCGGCTGGGCTTTTAATGAGAGATGACAGTAGACGATGAGGAACAGGGCCGAGCCCTGTGTGATTTCGTGTCGTGGATGAAACGAAAAACAAACGTGGAAGGTAAAAAACACAGAGAACAAGGTAAACAGTGGACCATGGAGAAAGAAAAAAAAAAAAAACTGGGCGAGAAGAAGGAAGAGAAAAAAAAGAACAACAAAAAAGAAAAGTACGTGGTACGGAGTGCATCGTTGGAAAAGAAAAAAATCTAGATGAAGAAAAAAAAAAAAGGAATGAAAAAGAAAACCCGAACTCCAGTCTAAAGGATGATGTCCTCCGGCAGACTTCAGGAGTCCCCCAGACGGTTCACCTCGAGGAGACAGGAGGAGATACATATCGTCTTGTGAATGTGCCGCAGGACCACGCACCCCCAATCGTCTGGGCTCCCGAGGGCAGGTAACGTCCGTCAGTCGACACTTTGGGACGTCCACCCGTACTTCGCAGCACGTCCAGCGCGCCATAAGTCGCACAAGGATAACTGGGGTAGCGGCATAACAGGTGCGGCAGCGCACTGCACAGCCATGCGTTCCACCGATGGCATGCTCCGAGTCGGCCACAGCGCCTCAGTAGGCGAGTCCTCTGCGGAGTACTGCAATGTCTGCAAGGTCTGCGTTACCATCGTCAACAGATGTCTGTGTTCGAACCTGGGTCGGTCGGCACACCGAGGCGTGGACAGGAGCGTTCCTGCGCACATCCCTCGCCAACTGGAGAATAAAAAAAAAAACACACACAAAACAGCAGTAAAGGTGGAACACCGCACTGCACCGCACTGCACTGTAGTGCACTGTAGTGCACTACACTGCACTGTAGTCGATCGACGCCACGTCATCAGTCAGCCACCGTGGCACCGTAGGCAAGTCCTTTGAGCACTGCCGGCAGATCTCGGTTGCCGCAGTCGAGAGAGCGTGGCTGTCGTCACACGGTACTGGCGCCACGGTCCTACCTCAGTGTCTGCCCGCCGGTCGGGGCGATGCGACAAGGCAGAGGGCGCCGAGGTTTATAACCTCGCCAGTACATGGTCTACAGGGCGATTCCGCCCCCACATCGCCCCAACCGCGCGGGTGTGTCCGTTGTGCTTTCATCCGGTTAGTGTAACACGCCCGAACGTGAGAACCGGGAACGCGAAGCGCGTACCGCACTCATGCGAGGTCGGGTATCGCGTCGGCGACGATTTTGACCAAGCGGATTAACAGCGCGCGATTTCGCGCTTGTTTCAATAACGACGCGTACCTTCTGTTATCGTATTCGTCCAGTGGTCGTATCATGGACGTTACGTGCGCCGTAAGGGGGCAATCATAAAGGTAATGGTCCGTGCCCTGGCATGTTGCGCCGCACGAACAGACCGGTTCTGCGAGCAGACCGAACCGATGGAAATATGAATGGAACCTGCCATGCCCCGTTAGGAAGGTGACGAGGGCTTGGTTCGGCGGGAACCAAAGGGGTGCCTCCGAGACCAGCGGCACCCACTTAAATAGGTCCGTTTCGGCGTTGTCCTGCCGCCACTCGGTCTCCCAGCGGCGCAGTTGTTCTCGCCTGAACATACCACGGACCACTCGAGGAGTCATCGGAGCCTGTCTAACGTCGCCCATTCGTGCCGCACGAGCTGCCAGGAAGTCGGCAAGCTCATTCCCAAACAAGCCGGAGTGTCCCGGTACGTGATATAAGGTAAGCTCCGTATTGAGTGAAATCTCCTTCAGGAGCGCCTTCACGTCCCGGACCCTCGGGTCTGTGGTCTTATACTGGGCAAGTGCCTGCAGCAGGGACAGACAGTCTGTGTACAGTCTCGCACCGGCGGCCGAACACTTGTTCTTAAGGTGTTTTAACGCCTCGGTCACCGCTATTACCTCAGTGCAGTACGCGCTCGTGGCGTTCTCGACTCGGTACCTCCCTATCGCACCGATGCGCTCGCGCGGTCCCAAGACTACAAATGCCGCCCCCGCCAGGCGGTCCGTATACGATCCGTTCGTATACACATGGAGTCCCGGCAAGCGGGCCATTCGTCGCGCCTCTTCCCTCGCGAGCCTTCGAAAAGGGAAGGCGCATCGGGCCGCGGGGTGTTCTTGCCAGGCGTCCAACGTGGGCAGGACGCTATCCGGACGTAGCGAGAGTTGTCCGTATCGGACGGGCTTTCGGGCGTTTATCAGATCGAACTCAGCGTTCGCCCTTTCCAGCTCGAGGGTGATGGGCGGTGCTCTCATGAGCACCTGAAGCGCCGTCGTTCTTGTCGTCTTGTACGCCCGCAACAAGTTGAGTAATACCGCGCGCTGCAACGATACAACGCGGGATTTGAGGCGGCAGTCCGGGCACGTCGCGTCCCACCAAACTGGCGAAGCGTACATGATCGAGGGGAGGATGACGTTTCTGTAAAGCGTCAACTTCTGTTCTCGTCGCAGGAGTCCCCCCTGCATCTTTGCGAGCGCCCCGATCTTGGCTATCAGCATTTCGGTCTTCTCCTTGAGGTAGTCCGCATGTTTGAAGAAGGAGAGGCGGGTGTCGAATACGACTCCCAGTATCTTGAGGGAGTCCTTGAACGCGAGGTTCTTGTCGTCCGGTCTGAGGCGTATGGACGGTCGGCGCTTCTCCATTCCTCGGTGTCCGTTGGAGAAAAGCACGCAGTAGGTTTTCTCCGTGCTTAGAGTGACCCGTGCGTGACCCGTCCACCGCACTACGTCCCTTAAGACCGCCGACCCCACCTCTCCCAGGCGTTCCCGTGATTCCGCCGGGACAACGACGATGGTGTCGTCGGCGTACGCCTGTATAGTGACGCCGGCAGGGAGCGGGAGGCATAGCAAGTCGTAGATCACGACATTCCACAGCATAGGAGAGATCGGGGACCCCTGCGGACTCCCCAACGAGGGGTATGCCAGGCGCTCGCCAGCGTTGGACGTGAACACAACCGACCGCTGCTGCAGGAACGTCCTAAGCATTTGATATAGATTGGCCGGCACGCGGCGTTCTCGAAAGAACCCGAGCACTCGAGGATGCCACACACTGTCGAAGGCGCCCTGGAAGTCCAGCGACATCAGGACGGCGGGCGTCTTCGAGGCTCTGAGGTGCGATAGGGTCTCCTTCAGTCGGACCAGGGCCATCACCGCACTCCTCCCGTGTGTGAAACCGAACTGACGGTCGTGTATGTGGCCGTGCGTACAGAGGAAGTGGTATAGGCGGCCGTTCAGGAGTCTTTCGAGCACCTTGCCCAACACCGAGTTGACGCAGATAGGTCTGTACGACGTCGTGAGCTCGGGGGGCCGGCCGGGTTTGGGAATGAATATTATTCTTCCGCGGCGCCAACATCGAGGGAAATATCCGAGCGCCAGCGCCGCGTTGAATATGAAGAGCACGAACGGTGCGTGTATTCTGAACAGGCCCTTGACGAGAAGCGGCGTAATCGCGTCCGGCCCCGGCGACGAACGCGGCGGCATCGCCCCGATCACCTCGCGGACCTCCGTCTCAGTGAATGGGACGTCCGCGTCGGTGACTTCGAGGTGGGGGGGCGTTTCGGTCAGAGCCGTCGTCGCATCAGGGGTGGGCAGGAACCTTGGTGTACGGTTTCTGGCGACGCTTAAATGTACGAGGCGGAAATAAACGTTCACAAGCGAGCACGCGAATGGCAATCCCTGTGTGGTCGGCCTTCGCCTCCGCTACCCCGCCGGCGGAACCCCCGCGCCAACGGCGGCGCTGTACTCCGTCCCCCAAAGAAAGCCCTAAGGTCGTCAACTCTTTGCTCTCTGCGAAACGCCCTGCGCATGGCGTTTACCACGCTTGCTTCCTCGCGCCAGGCGCGGTGTTCCACCAGGATTCTTTACCAATAATGCACAGACCATCACAAACATCAAAAACGCCGTTAGTGAGAACGCAGTCACGCGCGCCGCCCATGACAGTTCGTGTTCCCGCGCGTCGGAACCCCCACGTCGGTTCTCCGGGGTAGACCCCGATCTGGGACCCAGGGTAGTTTCTGAGACTCCTAGACGTAGCGCAATCCAACCCTCCGTGCGTTATTACGTGGCACACCGTATAACGAAGCACGGCGGCGAAATGAAGACAATACGGGCGTATGCGTGATAAACAGTCCTGTGCAGCTGCCCTCTGCCAGGCTGTTCCAGAAACCGGACACCGCCGGGAATCGGCGCTGATTGACTAGGTGGTCAATGCTCGCGCGTTCAGGTTAAAAAAAATGGGCGGCTGTACATATACCTCACATCAATGAAAGCTGGCACTGTCAATAATTCCACAAACCACAAATTGCTTGTTTCTCTGTTGGTGCATTCTCTTTTCTTCCACCTGCCAATTCATGCGTTTGAAAGGGCTGTTTAAATTTCCCTGTGCTACAAGCTTTGTAACTTGTACCAACTACACATATATACAGGTTCTCTGATCATCGCTTCAAGTAGTGACTGCAACATAACTGCAGAACCTGCACTGCAAGGTGTGGATGTGCTTCAGTTTTTGTTATTTTAAGCCTCTTACTGACAAATTGTTGTTTCATTTCTTTAGGATCTGCGGCAGAGGCTTCGAAAAGCGGCTCCCACACATTGAAGTGCCCCGAGGAGCAGGGTGTGTACAGGGTTGACTTTTCTTTCTTTTTTTTTTTGGAACTAAATTGACTGCTGACCACACCTCTACAGGTGGCAGCTCCCTTGTAGCTGGTGAAGGAGTTCCTGCTGACTGCGTCTTGCCGGAGGAAACCTTGACCAGTCGCTCAAGTTGTCACAAAGGGAACTTGTGTGACCGGTGAGTTTACTGTTTGCTTCAACACTTATGTTCACTTCAACAGACTATTGATGTAGAGACTTCCGCAGGCTGCTCGCAAGACTGTTCCGACAGCAGTGTCCGGGGTACTGAACAAGCTTCACAAGACTCTCCAGAAGATGTGTCCGCCAACAGCTCCACGCCTGAGTGCCCTACAGCAAATGGTGATTATGCTTTTATTGCAGCTGTTTTTAATGTGCTATTTTATGTTTAGGACATTCTGAGCAAACTAGCCTCAAAAGGACACTACGTGTGCACCAATAAAATGTCATGGTGGGCTCTCAGTGATTTTCATTATTAGGGTGCCATCGTTAATGTTTTTCTTCAATTTGTGGAATCTGAAAACTTTGCACCACAGAAAGTCGGGCACCTTGGGTAAAAAAGAAGCGAAGAAAGCGCTCGTACGGGATTAGTTCCTGTTTGCTTTTAAATCAATTTTTGTTTATTGCAGTGCTTTCCTGTGTGCCAGCTACAAGGTCTCCATCAAAGAAATACAAGCAAACCATTCGACGTCTGCAAGCCAAAGTAGCAGCACAGCGGAAATCTATCAAAAGACTGCTGAGGCAGCCTCACCAAGCACCGTCATCGACTTCAAAGGCCCTTGGCATTATCCGACCACACGTCACCGAGGAGGTTTCTAAACTTCTTTCTGCACATGTTCGCTTGAGGCCCAAAGGCAAGGGCAAGCGGCTTCCCGTGTGGTTCCAGAAATTTGCTCTTCACTTAAACTTCCGTGGTCCGCGAGCATACCGATTTCTGGCTCCATATTTTTCTTTGCCCTCCCAGCGTTCATTAAGGAGGTGGCTAGCCAATGTAAAGATGACTCCAGGGCACAATTCCAGGAATCATTTCTTCCATTGCAACAAATACTCAAGCTTGGACTGAACGGGACCGAGTGTGTGCTTTAGTTTTCGATGAAATAGCACTCAAAAAGAATTTGTATTATGATGCTGCACGGGACATTGTCCAGGGTTTTACAGATGATGGCACTAATCGCACTTCAACCATTGCTGATCGAGCAATGGTAGTTCTTCTTGTTGGTGTTTCGAAAAAGTGGGTTCAACCGGTTGCTTTTACTATAGGGCACACATCAACCCCATCATCTGTTATGCATAACCTGCTGGTGTCACTCATTCTGGAGCTTAGGAGCATTAACATTGCAGTGAAAGCAGTCATTCGTGACCAGGGCAGTTCAAATGTAAGTCTCGCTAACCAACTAAGAGTGACTGTAGCAAAGCCTTTTTTTGAAGTTAATGGTGAGCGGGCATATTTCATCTTTGATGTTCCACATTTAATTAAAACAACGCGCAATAATGTCCAAGCACACAAGTTATACACTGGGGATGACATCGTTGACTGGTCACACATTGTAAGCCTTTACCAATCCTCACATGAGTTGCGGTTGCGATTGGCTCCAAAGTTGACTGAAAGGCACATTCATCAGAAACCTTTTTCTAATATGAAGGTCAGCAGAGCAATGCAGGTCCTCAGTGCATCAGTTTCGATTGCTATCACGGCATTGGTGTATGCGAATGTGCTGCCTGCCTCGGCCATCACTACAGCACAATTTTGTGATCGTATGGACACGACTTTCGATGCCTTGAAGAGCTCGAGTAAAAAAAAACTTCGCAAAAGCTCCAGCATGCAATCGTGAAAGAGGATTCAGAGCTGATTGACTTCCTTCGAGGCCAGCTTCCCTGGATTGCATCATGCAAGTTTGATGGCAGACGTCAACCACAAACCGTCGTTGGTTGGCAAATTACAATTCAGGCTATTTGTCAACTGTGGGACGACCTCTCCAAAAATTACAATTTTGAATACGTGCTAACACGCAGACTTCAACAGGATCCTCTGGAGAACATATCTGGCCACATAAGGCAAAAGCAAGGTTGCAACACCAACCCCAATGTAGCACAATTATTTGTGGCCTGAAGCACACCTGCATAAGAAAACTCTTCAAACTATCAGAATACGGAAATGTCGAGGATGATGAATGTGACTTCCTTCAGGAGCTCTCGCCATTCTCCCTCGCCAGTGCATCTCTTGTGGATAATGAGGAGTGTGCACAGCCACAGCCTGACGACTTTCCCGCTCTAGACGATCTCTGAACTTGCGACCAACATTCACTCCCATATTATTGATGACTCCGTTACATATTATGTAGCTGGTTTTCTCATCAAATACTTTCTTCGGAATGCACGTGATACTTGCAGTTGCCCACAGATATTGATAGACGACAGCGAGACACTAAAGGGGACCCATCAGTATTTCACACTGCTCAAAGCATACCACGTCCCCAGCAAACTTTTCGGAAATCAAACTGTGCCATCGGAAGCAGCTTTTGAATACGTACAACAACTTGAATGTCACTTTCTTGCCATTATTGAGGCCACTGCACATCACCTGAAAGTGTGTGATGTTTTGTATCACCATCTCTCAAGTGCTGGCGATTTTCATTTCTGCTCTGCTGGGTGTCGCGAGAAGTTCCTGAAAATGTTTCGCCGGGTTCGTTTATGTTGGCATGTGCGTTTTGTGAACCGAAACTTAGATAGGGTTAGGTTCCAGTCTTCAATCTCAGGTATACAGCTTGACAAGTTCAAAGGTTAGCAACTAGCGGCTGCTTTACACAAAAGTATTCGAGTTGAACCGAATCCTGCAATAGCTTTGTTATAGTCATTACTTCGTTAGAGCAGACTTCATTATGGCCCTCTATCAAGTTCAACGGGACTAACCAATCCTTTGTTATATCCATTGTTTTGTTTACCCGCTATGAAGAGTAGGGACACTGCAGTGTATTTGCTCGAAGCGATTTGCATGACCTTAAAAAGAAATTATGTTTGGTATCCTCTCTGTATTTTTGTAGCATATGCGGGCAAACTCTGCACGTTAGTTGGGTCGCTTGGTCACTGTGTGCACTTTATCTCTCCAGCTCAAGTAACATATCGATAACAAAAGCACGTATTGAAATATATTCAAGCGGGTAAGGAACACAGTATGACGTGGGCACGGTTCACATTATCATGCCTTTCGTATTTTAGCTTCTCGTCACCTCCTCACCACGCCCATCAAAACTTTTCATAAGATTGTCCAAAATTGCAGCTGTTGATGGGGTTGCGGACGCTGCCCCTTTATTGCCATTATTGAGGCCACTGCACATCACCTGAAAGTGTGTGATGTTTTGTATCACCATCTCTCAAGTGTTGGCGATTTTCATTTCTGCTCTGCTGGGTGTCGCGAGAAGTTCCTGAAAATGTTTTGCCGGGTTCGTTTATGTTGGCATGTGCGTTTTGTGAACCGAAACTTAGATAGGGTTAGGTTCCAGTCTTCAATCTCAGGTATACAGCTTGACAAGTTCAAAGGTTAGCAACTAGCGGCTGCTTTACACAAAAGTATTCGAGTTGAACCGAATCCTGCAATAGCTTTGTTATAGTCATTACTTCGTTACAGCAGACTTCATTATGGCCCTCTATCAAGTTCAACGGGACTAACCAATCCTTTGTTATATCCATTGTTTTGTTTACCCGCTATGAAGAGTAGGGACACTGCAGTGTATTTGCTCGAAGCGATTTGCATGACCTTAAAAAGAAATTATGTTTGGTATCCTCTCTGTATTTTTGTAGCATATGCGGGCAAACTCTGCACGTTAGTGTGGGTCGCTTGGTCACTGTGTGCACTTTATCTCTCCAGCTCAAGTAATATATCGATAACAAAAGCGCGTATTGAAATATATTCAAGCGGGTAAGGAACACAGTATGAAGTGGGCACGGTTCACATTATCATGCCTTTCGTATTTTAGCTTCTCGTCAACCTCCTCACCACGCCCATCAAAACTTTTCATAAGATTGTCCAAAATTGCAGCTGTTGATGGGGTTGCGGACGCTGCCCCTTTATTATCATAGCTTGTGAGTCATAACGCACTGTGTACAGCCTTTGTGAAAAATAATGACAGTGTTAACGCACTATGTACAGCGTTTGTGAAAAATAATGAGTGATAATGCACTATGTACAGCCTCTGTGAAAAACAATGACAGTGTTAACGCACTATGTACAGCCTTCGTGAAAAATAATGACAGTGATAATGCACTGTGTACAGCCTTTGTGAAAAACAACAGTGATAACGCGATAATGCACTATGCACAGCCTTTGTAAAAAATGATGACAGTGATAATGCACTGTGTACAGCCTCTGTGAAAAACAATGACAGTGTTAACGCACTATGTACAGCCTTTGTGAAAAATAATGACAGTGATAATGCACTGTGTACAGCCTTTGTGAAAAACAACCGTGATAACGCGATAATGCACTATGCACAGCCTTTGTAAAAAATGATGACAGTGATAATGCACTGTGTACAGCCTTTGTGAAAAATAATGACAGTGTTAACGCACTATGTACAGCCTTTGTGAATATGAACGTGATAATGCACTGTGGTACAGCCTTGTGAAAACAACAGTGGATAACTCGATAATGCACTATGTACAGCCTTTGTGAAAAACAATGACAGTGATAATGCACTATGTACAGCCTTTGTGAAAAATAATGAGCGAAAGTGGTTTTCTTCGGCTATTAGCCCTCTGATACCGCTCTTGTAGCACCAATTAAGGTCCAGAATTTTGGAGAAGTGATGACTGTTGTGTCGCGATGTACTAGTTTCTGTTTCGGTTTGCGTGCTTGCGTTGCCGGGTGGCGCCTCGCTCGGCACCGTTGATGATGCGCCGTTAGGGGCGCTTTAGAGGCGTACGTGTAGGACGTGTAAATAAAGAGAGAGTGTGTGGTAAGCCGCGGAGCGAGTGGTTCTTCTTCGGCGCCCTGCGCCCCACCGTTGTGTTCGTGGCTAGCTGGCGTCCCTGCCGGCCACCCGTCATGTTTTCCGCTGCTTCGTCGTGGGACCCGCTGCAGTCGCGACGCAACAAATGGCGACGAGGATGGGATAGTTCTGCCGATACTTGCTCACGAAGCAGTAGAGGAATACGGCGCAGTTTAGCACGCACTGGGCACACACTAGGTCGACGCGTCACTTTATGCACGAAACCACGCACACAACCCAGTTCACTGGTGAACAGGTGACGAAATGCAGAAGGCGCGTTGGCCGGAAGATCCTGTTGAATGTCGACTTGGGCACATGTCATAGATGCTCCGAGGATATTTATGGATAATGCCTTAATGGCATCACGTCCCAGCAACGAGCTGCCATTGGCAGTGACGTAAAAAGTGATCAATGCAGTGCGACTGCGATACGAAACCTGGGCAGTGAAATGACCCAAATTATCAATTGTGCCCTTAGAATAAGTTTGTAAGACGATGTAAGAAGGCAAGAGCCGAATGCCGGAAAGCTGACTATAAAAGTCAGCGGCACTTATTAAAGAAACTGAAGCACCTGTGTCTACCAGAAAAGACAAGGGGACATCGCCCACTGAAGCAATGATGCTCGGCTCGGAAGTTGCGTTGAGACCATCCACGTTTAGGACAGTGACCGTATTGGTCTGCGCGGTAGCACTCAACGAAGCGGACGAAGAAGCTGCGTCAGGACGAAGTGCAAGAAGAGAATTGCAGACCTTTTGAAAATGGCCAACTTTGCCGCACGCCAAACAAGTGCGGTTCCGAGCAGGACATTCTGGAAAATTGGCTAAATGGCGGGTAGACCCGCAGCGAAAACAATGTGGCGTCGAAAAAGACGCTGAAGGACCTTGAAATGAGCCGAAAGCTCGCTCTTGCTCAGAAAAGGAGAAATTCGACGATGCTGAGTCGCCATATTGCCAGCTTCCTCGCCCCCGCGACGCAGAGGATCCGCCATCTTGAGGACCGCCATAGGAATGTGCAGGCGGACGGCCATGTTGACCGCCGCGTTGAAACTGGGAAGATGGACGGCCATGTTTCCCGCCACGCCGAACCGATGAAAAAGGGCCGCCATCTTGACAAGACGCGCTGGACAAAGAATGGGCGCCTTGCTGCCCCGCAGCGGAAAGCTGCTGTACAGAATGTGGAGCAAACTGCTCCAACTGGACGCGAACGAGCTCATCCTCCCGCGCAATTGAAATGGCTTCAGCCAAGGATATGGAGGAGCCTTTTTGCAGAAGGCGACAGCGTACGTTTTGCGACGCTATGCCGGTGAACAGTTGATGACGAATCATTTCGCTTTCAAGCGCGCCGAAGCTGCACGACGCGGCGAGCGTTTGAAGACTGGTGATGAAATCTGCAACAGGCTCGCCGGGAAGTTGTCGGCGTTCTTGAAACTTGAGGCGTGCGACGTAGTCGCACGTGGCGTCCTTGAAGTGCGCGTCGAATAAGGCGATGGCATCTTTGAAAACGTCGGCAGACGCTGGCGTCGCCGACGCGTTAGCGGCGTCCAATGTATAGAAGAGCTTCAGGCCGGCGTGGCCCAACGCGTTGAGCAGGAGGGCCTTGCGACGCTCGGGCTTGCTGGCATCCTCGCCAGCCGCGTCTGCATACGCCTGGAAAATTAATTTCCAGTCAGACCATGGGGGATTGAAGGGTCCCCGGGCGTAGCCAGAAATAAAGGCGGAGGAATGGCAGACGCCATCTCAGAGCAAGCAGTGAGGAGGCGGAAAATAGCAGAATGCCCTCAACGAGTGTTCGACGAAGGCGAAGAAGAGCAACAGACGCAGCGTTCACCATGCAAGAACAAAGCACGGTTGTTAGGCCTCGCGAAGGAGCGCGGGAAAGGCAGGAAAGCGAAGAATGCGTTGCAGTAACGGTTCTCACCGTTGTCTCGTCGCCGCGGCCTACTGATGTCAAAACTTTGCAATCCTTCTTAGGTCTTGTTGGTTACTATGCCAAGTTTGTGTCTCACTATGCCGATGTGGTTGAACCACTGCGTACCTTACTTCGACAGGGACAGCCTTTTAACTGGTCAGCTGAAGCTGAGCGGAGCTTCATTCGAATTAAGTCAATCCTGGCCTCGAAGCCAGTTGTCAGTATCTTCAATGAGAAGCTGCCCATTGTCATCACGACTGATGCATCCGATGTTGGACTCGGAGCAGTGTTTCAACAACAGCTAGGTGATCAACTGATCACCATTGCTTTTGCATCACGCACATTGTCCCCTGCCGAGCGCAGGTACTCAGCAGGAGAGCGTGAAGCTCTCGCTTGTCTTTTTGCTTGTGAAAAATGGCATGTGTATGTGTGGGGCCGGCACTTTACTTTGCGCACAGATCATCAAGCACTAGTTGCTCTTCTTTCTGCAGGATCTGAAGGCCGGCGCCCCATCCGAATTTCTCGCTGGTGTTCTCGACTGATGTATTACAACTTCAGTGTGCAATATTGTAAAGGTGCAAATAATGTGGTTGCAGACGCTCTGTCGCGCCTTCCTCTTCAGATACCGGTTACTGAAGAGCGTGATGAGGAAATAGTTTCCTTAGTTACTTCTTGCATCACTAAAGCCGAGCTTCAGGTAGCCACTGCCGCAGATTCCACTTTGTCTCAAGTTCTTAAATATTTACGTGAAGGATGGCCTTCCAAATGTGCTCTTGCTTCTGAATTCTTGCCTTACTTCGCAGTCCGACAGGAACTGTCTTGTGTCGAGGACTTGCTTTTCCGCGATGAACGCGTGATTCCCCCTGCTTCTTTCCGTAACAAGCTAATACAGCTTGCACACGAGTCTCATCCAGGCATAGTTCGCACAAAGCAGAACCTTCGGGATAGGTACTGGTGGCCCGCCTTAGACAAGCAGGTCGAACAGGCAGTCTACAACTGCCACATATGTCAGGCGGCTGACAAGTCAGCCAAACCTTCATTCGCTCCCATGCAACCTGTTCCGTGGCCTGATCAACCGTGGCAAAAACTCGGCATGGATATCATTGGTCCTTTGCACAATGTCCCGCAAAATGCGCGGTTCATTATTTCTGTCATTGATTATCATTCTAAGTGGCCTGAAATTTGTTTCACGCCTACAGTCACTTCTGCAGTTATTATTGAATTCCTCTCTTCCATTTTCAGCCGAGAAGGTTTTCCTGATGCAATAGTAACGGACAATGGTCCGCAATTTCAGTCTCTCCAGTTCGAGACTTTTCTGTCGCAACGCCGCATTCAGCATTTGAGCTCGTCAGTCTTTTATCCGCAATCGAATGGTCAAATCGAGCGTTTCAATCGTGTTCTGAAAGAACACATTCAAATCGCTCATTTGGAACAGCGTTCCCTTAAGCAAGTTTTGACTGAATGCTTAGCTTCTTACAGGTTTACACCGCAGGGCACCACTGGGGTGTCTCCTGCGCAACTGCTTCACGGTCGGCAACCCCGAGTTGCTCTTGACATCGTTTCCTTGCATCGCAATACACGAGCGCTCTCGCATGAGCACATTCGTAACAGAGTCTTTTCTCGTCAACAAGCTATGAGGCACTATGTGGACAATCGTCGAGGTGCTAAGCCATCTAAAGTTCAAGTTGGCGACACAGTGAAGGTCCGAGTTCCAGGGAAACGTCCCAAGTACCGAGGCCCATACAAAGTTTCAGAACAAGTTAGTCCCACATCTTTTCGATTAAGTGATGGCAGCGTATGGAACGCTTCTCGCATTGTCATTTTCCATACGGATTCGGCTTCAATGCCAAAAACTTCTTCCCGTCACTTGTCTTTCACGTCTTCTCCTTACACGCCGGATTACTACATGTGGCCTCCATGTACCAACACTTCTTCTGCAGGGGGGGAGGATTTCCCAGACGGTGTAGCTGGTACATCTACACCAAGCGAAGCAGTTCATATTGAACCTTCACAAGCGGCTGAGGCCGTTGAATCGGACTCTGGTCCAGAAAGTCAAGCTTTAGCTGAGGCTGTGAGCCCAGGTGATGAAGCCGCGAACTCAAGTTCTGGGTCAGGGCCGTCACCTCTTCCTACGAGTCTTGATGTTTCGTCTCCGAGTTTAGGTGATCAGGAAGCACAATCACCTAGTTCTTCTCAAAGGCCTAGTCCTTCTCAAAGGCGCCGCTCCAGGAGGAAGCGGAATAAGCCAAGCCGCTTTGCAGATTATATTACATAAATTAGTACGTTCAGACTTGCATTCATGAAAACATTGTGTTCATCCTAGTGTCATGTGTATTCTTTCAATGCGTAGCGGTGTGCACGCTGTCAAAAATCTTATGCATCCGCACATGTGTGCGGAGAATGGTGTGAATTCTTCTGTCTTGTGCAGTGTTCTCATAAACTGTCAATATACTGTCAATTTCTTTAGCATTTAATTTCAAATGTCTTGAGTGAACTGTGCATTCTTTTGCTTAATGCAGCTTCAATGTCCATGAACAGTGAGTGCACTGTGATTACTTGTTTCCTACACCTGCGTGTGTAGTGAATTCCTTTACCATGTGAAATTCTTCTTTAAACAGTAGGTACTGACAAATTGTCTTGTGCATCACGAGTACTGCAGGAACGTTCTTTCGAGGAGGGGATGATGTTGTGTCGCGATGTACTAGTTTCTGTTTCGGTTTGCGTGCTTGCGTTGCCGGGTGGCGCCTCGCTCGGCACCGTTGATGATGCGCCGTTAGGGGCGCTTTAGAGGCGTACGTGTAGGATGTGTAAATAAAGTAGAGAGTGTGTGGTAAGCCGCGGAGCGAGTGGTTCTTCTTCGGCGCCCTGCGCCCCACCGTTGTGTTCGTGGCTAGCTGGCGTCCCTGCCGGCCACCCGTCATGTTTTCCGCTGCTTCGTCGTGGGACCCGCTGCAGTCGCGACGCAACACAATACTTGCTGCAAAAGCTAAATATTTAGCCTTTCTTCTCGGACGGCTGAATTTTGAGCCTGGAGGAGGCTGGCTACAGTGTTTTAACAATCGACATGGCACTGTTTACAAAAACATGGGAGGGAAAGTGGCATTGTTGGATTCCCAGGCAGAACAGGAGTGCCTACTGGAAAAGCTGCCCGGCGTCCTGGAGCGCTATGCGGACAAGGATGTGTACAACTGCGACGAGACCGCTCTTTTCTTTTGAACGTTGCCGTCAAAAATGCGGGCACTAAAAGTCATATTTGGAGCGTTAACTATCACAATTTTGTGAGAAACACATTTTGACGATCAAACGCTATCTTCGTGCGCATATGTCACTACAAGAGTTTAGGAAGAACATGGCAGCTGACGTGAGCTGCGTGCGAAATGAGGTTAATAAATAAAATAGACGTCACTGCTTAAAAGAGTGGGAAATGTAGCTGCTTTAGAGCTGGCGGCCAGAGAAAAAGCGTGCAAGACATTTGTGAAGGATCAGCATCGGCGGGAACAATCCCACCTTATGTTGGCCCTTACTGTCCGATACTGGTCTCCCCAAAATGTCAAGTGTCCTAGGGCTAAGGCAAATGGTATTGTGCATTATGGGAAACACTCCTCTCGTATGTTGCCGCCACAGGCCTAATCGAATACAACAATGTGAGCGACACCACTTGAAACTTGAAAAGATAATCCACATCGTAAGGAACTAACCCAAATCAACTTAATACATACAGGACAGTCAGCTAAGCGAATGCGGAGATGACAAAACTGCGGGAAAATACCTACGATAATTTCTCAAACATATTTAGGCATATTAAAATACCTCTCAAGAGGCTGGTGCTTCATCGTAGGGAAAATTTGCTTTTTAGTACCTGAATATTATGTAACTATGTTCATGAATTCGCAAGGTTTCTGGATACCAGATTCTTCAACCTATGGCACCATTGCAACAACCACTGTCATGTGACGGACGAATCGCCGTGCCATTGGCACAAACTGTACGCGGTCATGTGATGGACGAATCGCTGTGTCATTGGCGCGAACTGCACGGGATATGTGACTACGCTCGGTATACTATTGATGCGTGGCTCTTCTCAGTTGGTGGCAAGGAGGAAAGGTACCGGCCACCTCGCTACCTCCCGAGTCCTGAGCGCCCCGCAGTCCTGCCGGGTGTTCCAGGCAAACCTGACGCAACAATGGCGCCGCGGAATAGTGGCTCAGGTGAGCAACCAACAACTCGCCGACCACAAAAGAAGAGGCCCGGCGGACGGACGCTGCGAAAACATGGGCCCATCACCCCAGTGAAACGGCGGGAGATGGAGCAGCGTTCCATAGCCACGTGGACGCACCAGGATGGTACCAAAACGCCCCGCTACTTCTGCAGCAATGCGCCTTGGAAGGCGCAGCGGCGGGTATGGCGGGACCTTCCACTGGACCGGGTGCCGCGGCCGTACCGTGGCTGCGCCGTCACGGAGGTGGATGCGGCGGCACAAGGCGCCCAGCTGCCGGCTCCACCGGAAGCGGTACTGTGTGCGGAGTGTCGCGGCACTGTCTTCCACGACAGCCACTTCTAAGGGCGCCGGCACACGCCGCGGGCAGGGCCAGCCACCGACGGACGGAGGCCGCGCTGGTGAGGCCACCACGCTGGGCGACACGGAGCTCGCAGCCCTTAGCCTCCGGTGACTCCGAGACAACCCCGGGTTCGCGGCCCTGCTGACAGCATCAGCGGAGCCATCGCCGGCGCCAACCGCGACCGAGGCTGGCGTGTGGGACCCCGCAGACTCCGTCCATGCCGACCACGTGCTGGACTGGCAGATGGATTTATAGACATTTTGTTTGTTTTGTTTATTCATTTTTTGTTCATTGTTCCTAACCGTGTGTGTATTATGGCTTGTTTTATACATTTTTCCTTTTTCCTTTTTTATTATAATTTCTAAGTATTGGCGGCAGCTTCTGAGCTGGGCTAGGGGGATTTGGATGTTTTGAACGTGAAAGGCTTAGTTGCCTTGACGTGCATGGGCGACTACCGGCTGCCTTGGCGGACCGATAGAGGGCAGACTTAGAGGAGAGTGTGGGGATCAAGGGCATACATGCCCGTCGCCATTGCACGGGCGTTTGCCTCTTTCTGCCTCTCCCGCGCCAAATCGGTTCTTCCCCGTTCTATCCACTCGCCGCGCGCGCCCCCTCGGCGGATCGCAATGGTGGCGCCACGTGTCGAGTCTCACGCAACGCGGGGAAGGAACGGCACTCTCTCTCTGGCAGTCGAAGGGTAAGCACACCTTTCGTTCCTGGTCCGTCGGCTCCTTTATTTGAGCTCGGTCGGACGGAGTCCGCCGAGGTGCCTGTGCGCCAACGGCGAATGCCTACCCTTACGTTGCCCTTCCGAACGCTACACCGTAAATCTGTGCCCATGTTCGTGCGTGGTCTTACTACGCCGCGGGCACTAATCGAAAGCTAATGCAAACAAAGTTTGCCCATACTCGGACGATCGGGCCCATTGGTTATCATGACGGTAATACTGAATTTCAGAACACACTGCATTGGACTCTGTACAGATATCAAAAAGCCTTTCTTACTAATCTCACTGAGAAAGGAAGAGAGAGATGCTGTATGCTTCCTCTGGTATGAACAAGTACCCACCAAGGAAATATCGAATCCTCCAATTGAAGTACAGAGGATGAGAGGGGACCCTTACTGAGTGACCAGCAGCCCATTCCTCCTTGCTGCAATGATATGTCACTATCTCGGTACGATGGACAATTGTCCAGGGACAGCAAAAGCATTAGCCAAGAGCTTCTATGTCAATGACCTCATTTCAGGGTGTCGGCACAGAAGCAGCAGCCGAACAATTCTATCGAGAAGCACTGGAAATAATGAAAACAGCAAGCATGTCTCTATGAAAGTGGAACTCAAATTCAAGAAAGCTGCAGGAGATATTTCAGAATCAACGGAACTGGGTGTCCCACAAACACAATGCAATGCCCCACAAGCTACACCGCATACATGCTAGGACTTGTATGTCATAAAGAAAGGGATTGCCTTGCTTTGTCTATGGAACCTGGCTTAAGATTTCAATGACCAGAAGTGCAACAAAAGAAGATCCATTCTTCAAACATCAGCACTTATTTTCGATGCCTTAAGTCTGATTTCTCCAGCTACTATGCCAAATTAATGCTCCAAAAGCTCCAGGAACTAGGCATTGACTGGGTTGCGCGACTGCCTGAAGAGGTGCAAACTGTGTGGACGCAATGGCAAGCTGCGCAGCATGCCACTACGTCCTGTGGTAACTGGGAGCTTGTGTCTGTCCACGTGGCCTGAACCTGCCGTGGTCGTGATCTAATGTGAACCACTGGATAAGGGCCACAGCTCTAATTGTTAGGGCTGCTGCATTTGTGCTTGCGAGTGTCTGCCACTCCGCTATCACCCAAGGCAACACGTATAAAGGATAAGAGCCCCTATACTTTCTGCATGAACAAGCAATGCAACTGCTTCTTTGAATACCGCAAGCAGTGGGATTGCAGCTTGCAAGGAGCTAATGGTACAGCCCACTGTAGCATACTTGATGCGTTCAACAATTTTTCACAGGCTTGAAATTTCATTTTCGTTTTTGTATGAATGAACTTACATAAGCCCCAAATAAAGGTACAGAAGTTTCCCGAATATTTCCTTGCATGGAATTAAGTTTGGGCTTTGTGGGGTTATGTATGTTTGCAAACCCACCTATAGTAGGATTGTTAGCCACATCCAGCTGACGACATTAGACCTTTTTTTACATCGTGGATGCTGTACACCTGTTAAAGTGCACTAGAAATAATTGGCTGAAGCAAAAATTTTGCCACCCATTTTGAGTTTCTCATGTTTGACCTCACGAACAACTCCATCCACCCTGACATCATACAAAGGGCATCATTTAAGGAGCTTGGGGAACTTGAAGCTTCTCTGCTGTTGAAGTAGTTACTGGCTATCTTCGAAGGGGCTTTAAACCCGAGTAATTTAGAAAGGCAGAATGTAAGGCTAGCTTTACAGGTCTTTAACATATCTGTGGCTGAAGCCTTGGAAGCGCACTCTGATTTAGCCACATTTTCATGCGCGAGAGAAACTGCCAAGTTCATTAGGATAATTCTTAGTTCGTGGAAGACAGTTAATGTGAGAACATCACACAAGGGCTATCACCATCACGACGTGTACGAAGAGCCAACTTCGTCGGTAAGCGATGAACCGAAGCTAGCATTTCCGGATGCCTTCGTGACTTGGATTGATGCGTGGGAGTTTTACAAACACGACAACGGCACTCTCACGAAGGAAACCCTTAACGCTCTGAGGCATTCAGCATATGCAGCACTCTCCAAGTACTGCATCGTTGAGCTTGGCTATGAGTACGTCCTTCTCGAAAAAGTGCAGATGGCCAAGAGAACAGGTTTGGGCAATACAGGCAAATGGCTAGAGGTAACTATCACGTCAGTATCCGGCGGGCTTAGGAGAACACATTTCCTGTGTATGCTCGGGGGACCTAAACGATGGTGAAGACCGCTATTTACACACAGCTGTGCATTCCTTAAACACTACTGCGTGTTCTGAAGGCCTGGACAGCTTGAGTTCACGCATACCTATGCTTGCTTATTTAGGTGGCTTCTGCACTCACTCCTTTGTAAGAAAACAAGCATGATTTCTGCTGAGAGCAGCTTGTTGTCGAGCGCAAAACAGCAGAAAATTATGATGCCAATGATGACTTTTGGGTAGTAAGCTTAGATAGAGGTGAACTGACATTTCCGAGAGCATGTGTCATCCCTGTCAAGATGCGCAAAGCAGTAGTATTAAAAAAGCTACTGCAACCAGAAAATGTCACATTGTTTCTGTCACAAAATAGTGCTTATTTCAACGAGAGACCCGGCGTCGAACTAGAGGGAAGGTACAAAACAACAAGAAAAGCGGCGCGTGGAGGAGGCACCCAAGGTCACGCCGCGTCTCCAAAAGGCGAGAACTTTGTGGAATCTTTCTTAACGCGGCGAGCGCGTGCTGGACAGACGTAAGGAGAGAGAGGAGGCGGAGAGACACACCGGCACTCCTCGCACAGTGAGAGAGAGAAAGAGGCGCCGCCCCAACGAAGAAGGACCTAGACTGGGCGGGAAGGTTCCCAACTGTGTGTGTGCGCTTTGAGCCACGTGGGCCCCTCCAAACTTTCTAGCACGCCTTCCCAGGGCTATATAAGCAGTCAGACATGGGCTGCAAGGGGAGAGTAGAAGAGTAGCAAGTAAAAGAAGCAAGAAGTCGTGCGTGACTCAGACGTTCCACGAGCCAGCTGACAAGCCACCTGCAAGCTTTGAACTGAGAAGACGCCTGAGTGACTTGGTGAATAGGACTCTTTGTGTTTTGTTCTTTGTTGCAGTGCATGAGCTTGTTCGTGTTGGTTGGCTTTGTGTAACATTGTAACCACATCTGTGTTTGAGTTTGTAAAAGCCGTGTTTGTGTACGTTTTGTGCAACTGCCTATTTGATGAGAATACTATATTTGTTTTGTTTGATCACCCTTGGTTCTGACTCTGTCTTTGAACCACTGCTGGCATTTTGCTGGTGTGCTGAAGGGGACCAAAAATCGTATTGTCCAAGCTTTCGTGGTACCTTATTCGGCGAACCAGGATGTTGGTTCTTGGAATTACTTCCGGCGATCACGTCCCGTACATCACAGCACGGGTTTGGTGACAATATTTCTGCGGACACCTCACTAGCTGAGCTCTTCTTCCTCCATGAGGAATGGAGGAAGAAGAGCATAACACCAGTACGAGACTGGCATTTTCATGGAGACAACCAGCATACTGAGCCCGAGCCAAGATATAGATCAACGTCTGTGATAGATGTTCTTCCCAGCCAGACTTGCTGTCCACATTTCGATGTCGCTTCCTGGAAATGCGAGCAATAACCTTGGTGCACCAGACGTCAAGCACTTGCATCTGCGCCGTCTGCGGTGCGGTTCCCGCCAGAGCACGACCGCTGCCATGCTTCCACATCATGTGCGACAGCTGTCTGGACACTCTCATCACCCGTGCTCCCAACACGGGCTGTAGAAATTATTGTCCTTTCCATAGCCGCACCAAAATCATCATAAAAGCGGGTCCCACGGACCACTCGTCGTGGAGCACTGCCTTGTAGGTCGAGAATCGTTTTCGACGTGTAGCAGCAAAGCCTCGAAGGTAAGTCGGTCACAACTTGTGCCTACCATGGCCTCCACTCCTCACGAGCCCTCCAGGAGCCAGGACAAAGTTTCAACGTTGTATCCACCAGAGATGTCTAGGAGAGACCAGCGGTCACTGGGGCCTTCGCTGCAGATCTACACGGGGTACACTTACGTAGTCCGAGGATTTCGATGTCGCTTCATGGAAATGCGAGCAATAACCTTGGTGCACCAGACGTCAAGCACTTGCATCTGCGCCGTCTGCGGTGCGGTTCCCGCCAGAGCACGACCGCTGCCATGCTTCCACATCATGTGCGACAGCTGTCTGGACACTCTCATCACCCGTGCTCCCAACACGGGCTGTAGAAATTATTGTCCTTTCCATAGCCGCACCAAAATCATCATAAAAGCGGGTCCCACGGACCACTCGTCGTGGAGCACTGCCTTGTAGGTCGAGAATCGTTTTTCGACGTGTAGCAGCAAAGCCTCGAAGGTAAGTCGGTCACAACTTGTGCCTACCATGGCCTCCACTCCTCACGAGCGCTCCAGGAGCCAGGACAAAGTTTCAACGTTGTATCCACCAGAGATGTCTAGGAGAGACCAGCGGTCACTGGGGCCTTCGCTGCAGATCTACACGGGGTACACTTACGTAGTCCGAGGATTTCGATGTCGCTTCATGGAAATGCGAGCAATAACCTTGGTGCACCAGACGTCAAGCACTTGCATCTGCGCCGTCTGCGGTGCGGTTCCCGCCAGAGCACGACCGCTGCCATGCTTCCACATCATGTGCGACAGCTGTCTGGACACTCTCATCACCCGTGCTCCCAACACGGGCTGTAGAAATTATTGTCCTTTCCTTAGCCGCACCAAAATCATCATAAAAGCGGGTCCCACGGACCACTCGTCGTGGAGCACTGCCTTGTAGGTCGAGAATCGTTTTTCGACGTGTAGCAGCAAAGCCTCGAAGGTAAGTCGGTCACAACTTGTGCCTACCATGGCCTCCACTCCTCACGAGCCCTCCAGGAGCCAGGACAAAGTTTCAACGTTGTATCCACCAGAGATGTCTAGGAGAGACCAGCGGTCACTGGGACCTTCGCTGCAGCTCTACACGGGGTACACTTACGTAGTCCGAGGATTTCGATGTCGCTTCATGGAAATGCGAGCAATAACCTTGGTGCAGCAGACGTCAAGCACTTGCATCTGCGCCGTCTGCGGTGCGGTTCCCGCCAGAGCACGACCGCTGCCATGCTTCCACATCATGTGCGACAGCTGTCGGGACACTCTCATCACCCGTGCTCCCAACACGGGCTGTAGAAATTATTGTCCTTTCCTTAGCCGCACCAAAATCATCATAAAAGCGGGTCCCACGGACCACTCGTCGTGGAGCACTGCCTTGTAGGTCGAGAATCGTTTTTCGACGTGTAGCAGCAAAGCCTCGAAGGTAAGTCGGTCACAACTTGTGCCTACCATGGCCTCCACTCCTCACGAGCCCTCCAGGAGCCAGGACAAAGTTTCAACGTTGTATCCACCAGAGATGTCTAGGAGAGACCAGCGGTCACTGGGACCTTCGCTGCAGCTCTACACGGGGTACACTTACGTAGTCCGAGGATTTCGATGTCGCTTCCTGGAAATGCGAGCAATAACCTTGGTGCACCAGACGTCAAGCACTTGCATCTGCACCGTCTGCGGTGCGGTTCCCGCCAGAGCACGACCGCTGCCATGCTTCCACGTCGTGTGTGACGACTGTCGGGACACCCTCATCACCTGCCTGGCACAAGGAACCCTCGAAAGCCATGAAGGCCCCGATGGACCCTTCTTCAGAACCTGTGCCGTGTGCCTGATAGACAATAGAAATGCAATAGACTTCCTCGGCAGCCATGAGAATGTCGACGACAAATTGCTTGGGAAAATCTTGCCTAAAGCCTCACATGAAAGGCTGCCTTTCTTATTCATACACTATATAACATGAGACGCTGTGATGTGTGAAGCGCATAGGCTTTGCCTATGTTGACGTTGCCTTATGAACAAAAGGCTGGAATTGGGGCCCGTGTGATGTGTGCGCTAAAGACCATGCCAATGCATGAGGTTCCTGTGGACAACGACAATGAGTGTGTGTGTAGTGAACAGCACATGGGAGGCGTAAAATTTTGAGCAGCTGCCAGAAATGAGAGTGCAGCTTTGAAACTCAAGATCCAGGGTGCTATTTTGTTGAATGGCATGTCAGTACCGATAGTAAACTTCAGCCGTGAAATCGTCCACGTTTCGGTCTTTTGAGTGCCACTGTGGATCGGCAATGCAGCACAAGCCAGTCTTTAAGGGTTTTTGTTCATTTCTGTTTCAACGCCAGTTTTCAGCGTGCGTGTGCGCGTCTGTGTCTATTCTGAGAAGCCCGCTTGTCAGCATGTGAATGTTGACGTCAGGTTGCAGAAATAAATCTGCAGAGAAATTATTTTGCCTGCGTGTGCATGCAGCTAGTTTCCAGGTTATGCCCTACATTACTCATGTGTAACAGCCCACAGAAATTGTCTGCAATTACCTTTTCAGTATTCAGAAACCAGATGTTAGGAAATTGTCTGCACTTTTGTCATTGGAGAGCTTTTGCCATACTCTACAAATAATAGTGCATGCACACTCATTTTGCCTTTTATTCCTTCACTGTTTCTTTCAGAGCAACCAAGGAGCTGCCATGATCAAGGGCTGCTGAAAAACATATTAGTGCCCAATAAACTCACTTTTTTGTGTACCCCTTAAATTTTGTGTTTTGTTGCCAGTTACTATTGCCAATTGGTCACTGCAACCAATTGGTACCCATTGGTCAGTCCTACGACAACCAATTGGTCACGTTACAGTAGGTCCAATTGGTCCAATTGTGTACTAATTTACGATTGGAAATTTTCCAATTTGTTCCAATTGGAAATATTCCAATTGGTATCAATTGCTTTTTTTGACTGGGCTCTTCTTACCTAGTTACCGACGAGAGTATTACTGCCTTCAAAGGAAAATCTAGCATGAAGCAATACCTTCGAACGACGCCCATAAAACGAGGATATGAAGTCCGATTGATGCAGAGCAGACTCAAAAACAGGTTATTTGCTTCAATTTGACATGTATGAAGGGAAGAATGCATCAAAACCCGCCAACCAAAGCCTTGAGGGCTTTCCCTCTCAGGTATGCAGCGCAGAAAGCAGCTGTTCGACAACTACTTCACCTGCATCAGATTGACGGGCACTCACATCGAGATGAGCACCCTGGCTGCAGGGACTGTCCGCACAAACAGAAAGGACACGCCTCAATAATTGAAAGTAACCAGACATTAGAAGTCGTAGAAGAATACCTATATCTAGGACAGCTACTGCCAGGAGAACCCGCCCATACAAAAGAAATCCACCGTAGAATAAACATTTGCGTACAGGAGACACTCCCAACTCATGAA
Organism: Hyalomma asiaticum; assembly: GCA_013339685.2. Lineage (NCBI taxonomy): Eukaryota > Metazoa > Arthropoda > Arachnida > Ixodida > Ixodidae > Hyalomma > Hyalomma asiaticum. Next base: position 60,645,132 of record CM023491.1, read on the forward strand.
AGGAAATCTACCACTATCACTAAAGCGGAAACTATATAACTACTGCATTTTCCCAGTACTGACATACGGGGCAGAAACTTGGAGAATTACGAAGAATCTCGAGAGGAAGTTAAGAACGGCGCAGCGGGCGATGGAACGAAAAATGATAGGCGTTACATTAAGAGATAGAAAGAAAGCCGAGTGGGTCAGAGAACAGACGGGAGTCGCCGACATAATTGATAAGAAGTGCAGTGCCAACACGTGTCAAACGTCATCCACTCCACTGCCTTGTGTTACGTCATAGGCAAGCCGCCTATATATACTTCACTGTCTGCAAAATAAAGCTGTTCTGCGTTGGTTCCCCGGCCTGGCTCGGTCACTCTGGCTAGTTACGACAGTGGCGACGAGGATGGGATCCACGATCTCTGGATGCTGAATGTACCCACCCACCACGACGGAAGGTCGGCGGGCATGGCCATGGCTACGAGTCTGGCTACGAGTCTCGGCACCCCAAGTTTCGACGAAAATCAAGATAAGTGGGAGATTTACTTGACTCAGCTGGAGGCATTCTTTGAAGCAAATGATATTAACAAAGCGGAAAAGAAAAGGGCGCTTTTGATTTCGACGCTATCAGCGAAGGTGGTAGGCGTGATTGCGGGACACTGCGCTCCCCGTAAAGTCAATGAGCTGACTTACCAGGAAGCACTCGCCTTCCTAAATGCCCACTATGCGCCGAAGAGTAACGAAGTTGCCGCAAGTTATAAGTTCTTCACTAGGGACCAAGCTGCCACTGAATCTGTCCGAGACTATGTCATTGAGCTCCGCAAGCTGGCAGATAAGTGCAATTTCGGCACCAGCCTTGACCGTATGTTACGTGACCGCATCGTTTGCGGCACCCGAAATCGCGCTGTGCAGCAGACGCTGCTCGAAAGAATTGAGCTCACGCTGGCCGAAGCCATAAACATAGCTACGGCTGCCGAAACCGCTGCGCAGGAAGTTAGCGCCATGACCAAACCTGATGAGGCAGCGGTGTGCAGTTTAGCTGGAAAATCGTGCCAGTATCAAACCACCGCCAGAGATAAGAAGCAACGAGTTGCAGATTGCCCACGCTGCGGAAGCTATGATCATCAAGCAAATGATTGCCCGCACAAAGGAGAGCAATGTTTTCGCTGTGGGAAGACGGGTCATTTCGCAAGAAAATGCCGCTCCCAATCGAGGTTCAAGGCTTGTAGCAGGCAGGATGGCACTGCTTACGCCGTTCAGAATGGGAGCACTGCATCTGAAACAGTTGAAAGTGATATTTCCACAGTGTTCACTGTACAAGAGACACGGGAGAACCAACGGTTGCTACAGGCGTATCGCAGGGTCATCCGTTGGGGGGGCGTGCCCCTGAACATGATCATTGATACGGGATCAGCATTTCCAATAATCCCGCAAGAAGTGTATCTCAAGCATCGCCTGAGCTGGCCGCGTTTATCGAAATGCAGGCAGACGCTCAGCTGCTACCTGGGCAAGCTGCCCATTGTCGGTGAACTGCAGCTTCAAGCCCAGTATTCAGGCAAAGCTGTCCCTGCCACCCTGATCGTTATAGGGTGTTCTGGTCCTAGCCTTTGCGGAAGGGATTTAATCCAAGCATTGTCAATACTTCCGAGCGAGTTCCTCGGAACAGTGCAATCGATGTCAGTTGCTAGCAAGAGCCTCTGCACAGAGTTTCATGCACTTTTTGAATCTGGGCTCGGAAGAATTCAGGGGCCTCCGGTGAAATTCCACCTTCGAGAAGACGCCCACCCAAAGTTCCACAAGGCACGGCCTATCCCGTACGCTCTTCGTGAGAAAGTGGAAACGGAGCTGGAACGCTTAGTGAGTGAAGGCATATTATCGCCTATAGCACATTCAGAGTGGGCGGCACCAATAGTGCCGGTGCAAAAGAAAGACGGGTCCCTCCGCATCTGCGGTGATTTTAAAACCACAATTAATACTGCGTGCATAACTGAGCAGTATCCACTACCTAACATCGAGGATATTTTCGCGTCACTTCGTGAAGGATCTCTTTTCACTACATTGGATCTGAAGGACGCATATAACCAGCTCCCCTTGGATGAGGAAGCGAAGAAGCTGGCCGTCATAAACACGCACAAGGGGCTGTTCTGCTATAACCGTCTTCCGTTTGGAGTTGCCTCGGCTCCCGCGATTTTTCAGCGGCGCATGGAAACTGTCCTGGCTGGCCTTCCAGCCGTGCAGGTGTACTTGGACGACGTATTAATAGCCGAGCGTCAAGACGGTAACGGCTCTGTGCTCCGGGATGTTTTGCACTGGCTGCAGAAAAACGGTGTCAGGCTGAAGGCAGAAAAATGTCACTTCCGTAAAGACTCGATCGTCTACTTGGGGCACCGGATCGACAAAGACGGCTTGCACCCGTTGGAAAAGAACCTCGCAGCAATACGCGATTCACCACGGCCTACAAATGTAAGCGAACTGCGTTCGTTTCTGGGTCTGCTGTCGTATTATCACCGGTTCCTACCACACATGTCGACAATCTTGGCCCCCTTGTATAATCTGCTCGAAAAAGAGCATAAATGGGAGTGGGGTGGAACTCAAGAAAATTCTTATCTAAAGGCGAAACGAACGCTTCTCAGCTCATCAGTGCTGACATATTTTCAGCCCGACCAACCAGTGCGGTTGGAATGCGATGCATCACCGTCGGGTTTAGGTGCCGTCATCTCGCACCGCATGGGCAACGTCGATAAGCCCATCGCTTTCCGTTCACGCACACTGACGCGCGCCGAAAAAAATTATTCGCAGCTCGAGAAGGAAGCTCTGGCGTTGGTGTTCGGAGTGTCAAAGTTTCGAGACTACCTGTTGGGCCGCGAGTTTGTGCTGGTGACGGACCACCAACCACTTGTGGGTCTGCTACAAGAAGATCGACCGGTGCCTCCAATGGCGTCGGCGCGTATCCAGAGGTGGGCTCTGTTCCTAAGTCAATACCGGTACCGCATCGAGTACAGGGCCGGGAAGCAAAACACCAATGCAGACGCACTTAGCCGCTTGCCAGTGCCGACACCAGAGGTTGTTCACTCGGGAACCTTGCCAGAATACGTGCTGTCCGCAGAGCATCTGGACAGTTCGTACGCGCCAGCGGGTGCCTTAAGGGCGTTGACCAGTGCGGACAAAGATCTTTGTGTTGTCCAGAGCTTCATACTTAATGGATGGCCTAAACACCTCTCATCATGTCACAGTCATCTCCAACCTTATTTTTGCAGAAGGTCTGCTCTACTGGGGTCATCGAGTTATCATACCCGACAAGGCGCGGGGGCCCATGCTGTCCGAGCTACACCGGTCACACCAGGGAGCATCTGCGATGAAAAGACTGGCTCGGACGTTGTTCTGGTGGCCAGGGTTGGATGGTGAGATCGAAAATGTCGCTTGTTCATGCATGCCATGTGTACAAGCGCAAGCAATGCCACATCGCCAGGAGCCTATCAGTTGGCCAGAAACGGGGATGAAGTGGTCACGTCTTCACATTGATTATGCCGGGCCAATAGAGGGGCGCATGCTGCTGATAGTCGTCGACTCGCACACGAAGTGGATCGAGGCCCTCCCGGTCAGGTCAACAACGACCGAAGTCACAATAACACGGCTGCGCGAATTATTCGCGCGTTTTGGCTTGCCGCAAACTGTAGTGTCGGATAACGGGCCCCAGTTTGCAAGTCAGCAGTTTGCCCAGTTCATGACAGACAACAACATAACGCATCTGCGCAGTGCCCCATACCACCCACAATCTAATGGCCTTGCGGAACGCGCAGTACGCACTATCAAGGACGGCCTGGTTAAACATTCTATGGTGAACGACCTCGAAGTTAAACTAGCACGAGTATTGCTAGGCTACCGACGCACGCCCCTACCGTGCGGAAAGTCTCCTTCGGAACTACTGCTTAATTATCAAGTTCGTTCACGCTTGGATACTTGTGTGCCATCGTTATCTCGGAGTCATTCGCAGCCTTCCAGATTCCAGCCTGGAGACCCGGTGTGGGTGCGCAACTTTGGACACGGGAGGCGGTGGTGCCCAGGCGTCATCAAAGGCACCGAAGGTTCGCGCCTCGTGACTGTCGACACACCAGGTGGGCCATCCCGGCGTCACCTGGACCAGATTCGTCCGCGGTTGTCACCCGGGGCTCCAAAGGCGGACACTTTCGAATCGGTACCTCCCAGCCCTGACAACGGGGACCAGCAGGCGTCACCAAGGGAGGAGCGGTTCAGCCCGGCAACTCCAGCACGCAAGGACGCTGCTCCCGTTCCTTCTGCAACGCCACCAACATCTCTTCCAGCTGTGGAGGCTTCCCCACCTCCTCCAGTCTTACGAAGGTCTACCCGACTACGAAGACCCGTGCAAAGACTCAATCTTTAAATGAAAGGGAGAGGTGATAAGAAGTGCAGTGCCAACACGTGTCAAACGTCATCCACTCCACTGCCTTGTGTTACGTCATAGGCAAGCCGCCTATATATACTTCACTGTCTGCAAAATAAAGCTGTTCTGCGTTGGTTCCCCGGCCTGGCTCGGTCACTCTGGCTAGTTACGACAATAATAACCGACATTAAGAAGAAAAAATGGACATGGGCAGGCCACGTGATGAGAAGGATAGATAACCGATGGACAGTTAGAACGACGGAATGGATACCAAGAGAGGGCAAACGTAGCCGCGGGCGACAGAGAGTAAGATGGGGCGACGAAATCAAGAAATTCGCAGGCGTCAAATGGAATCAGCTCGCGCAGGAGAGGCAAGAATGGAGAGGATTGGCAGAGGCCTTCGTCCTGCAGTGGACATAAGATAGGCTGATGATGATGATGATGATGATGAAGAACAAGCTCAAGGAAGTGGAATACCTGTAGTGCATCAAAGGTCAGGCCACCACTTTTGTCAGTGGCATGACAAAAAAGATGTTCACCTTTTATCAAACTTTCATGACCCCACAGGGACTGTGGAAGTATCACGAAGGCTTACAAATGGCTCTTTGACGGTGGTCATTTGCCAAAAAGCCGTGGCAGATTACAACAAATGGGTGGCGACCGTTGATTGGTTCGACATGAAATGAAACACTTAAACTTCTAACAGGCATTCAAAGACGTCACGGAACAAGGTCTTTTATTTTCTCTTTGATGCCTCGGTCGCGAATGCTTTCATACAGCATGGCACCTATAACGACGTCACCTACTTGTGGTTTTGCCTTGTGCTGGGGCGCCAACTGATCAATGGACAGACACTCAGGCACCACACAAGAGCCAGGCCATTCCGAAAAAACAATGGAGAAAAAAAAAAATAGGCGAAGGGTGGCAGGGATCTAAGACGAAGTTAGATTCACAGGAACCAATCAAAATCCGCAGAAAGGACCTATAGGACGAAGGTGCAGGTGGTGCCCAACCATACGAACAGAGGTCCACACAAAGTTTAAGTGTGGCAAATGCAAGGTCTTTCACCAAACACAGAGGCGATATGGAAGTGACAACAAACTGTCCCAACAGTACATTTTGAACAGATCAGGTTTGCTTCACTGTGCTACAGCTAAACCTGGATGTAACGAATTTTTTTTTAATCTTCAGTGCCATCCCCACACAAGCTCATGTATGACCTCCGTGTAACGAAGGTGTTGCAGTAATTAACCTGAATGTAATGAATTTGCAGCATTGATCATTTATTATTTTGAGCCGCAACATTACTAAAAATTTGTATGTACAACACGTAAGGTTTATAATAGGAAAAATTATAAAATATGGGTGTGGCTATTGATAATACACATAGCATTGCATCAGGCGAGTGTGTGCCGCAATGATGATACAAGTGTCGCTAGAAGAGCTTGCGCCACTTAGCGGCAAATGGAGTAGCCTCGTTACAAGGCCTTCAAGATGGTAATGCGGCGTGCCATCTCGGAGGCCACACTATGCAGCTTTTGCTTGTGAGTTGTGACATCTGGTGGTGCTACCGTGTCAAACGGGCAGACCTGGTGAACGCAGCAGTTAGGTGTGTTAGGCCTCTCTCTCAGCGTGGTGACGCCGCGGGTATCACTTTGAGCGCTCGCTGTGAAAATGAACTCTGTGCCGAAGAAGTGCAAAGTTTCATCTTTTAAAGACAAACTTGCTATTGTAAATGAGGTTGCTGCGGGTGAGAAGAAGGACGTTGGTTCTAGGATTTAATATCCCAGCCAGCTCCCTGTCAACGATACTGAATTCGAAAGACAGCATCCGCAACGCAGTGGAGTTGGGCATGGGTTTTAAGAAGGAAAGGCTGAAGACTTCAACGTACGCTGATGTTTTCAGGCTGTTTTCACCTGGTTTCTGGGGGCACGGGCACGAAACGTGCCCATAAGTGGCGCAATCCTGCAGCAGAAAGCCAAATATTTTGCGTGTATTCTGTGGGGACCGGGTCCAGCGCGATGCCATGTTTTGCACAAAATGCCTCTACATCCCCCTCTCCCAGCTGGACAGAGCGGCGGTACATCAGTGCGAGGGGCCGCCCACTTTGCCCCATGTGGTCTTGACTAGTCTGCCATTGGCCAGCTAGTGATTTCTGGAATGTTCGCGCGTTCCGGTTTTGGAGTTGCTTGAGGAGAACTCACTGGGACTTGAGGCGGTGCGTACGTGCTTTTGCAACCCTCCTGCCAACGGCCCCGATGGCCGGTCTACGCGCGCCGTCTTGGGCCCTGGCGACCCCGGCAGCGGCCTGCGACCATCGTCCATCTCTGTATGTTCTTTTCCTTCTATTTTCCTTTTCTGCGGGCGCGCGGTTGCGGGTGCGCTGGCCGGGGGTTCGGCTCTAACCCTTGCATGGTTTTCGTGTGTATGTGTGTTCGCGTGTTGTTCATTGTTATTGTCCTCTGTTTGCGGCGCGTTATTGTGTCCGCGTGTTATCGTTGTTATTCTTTGTATTTAATTCAATCTTACATTCGGCCTTGTTTTGATTGTTTCATTTAACGTGTTTATTAAATTACCATGCTGGGAGAGTGACGCCTAATGTTCTCCTCTTTCGCCGCGTGCGGCGGTTCGCGCTGCCCTTCCTCGAGACTGGCCGCGGGCTGACGTGCGCGGCAACACGGCGATTCATGGCTGAGATAGCTAGCGCGCGAGCGCGACGGCCTCATTCTCTGCTCGTCGAGTGCTCGAACCCACGACACGGGGTTGCTAGCGGCGATGCCGCTGCTAGTTAGTCGTAGAAAAACCCCCACAATTCTTGGCCGTGAGGATTACAAAGCGAGTAACGGCTGGTTGCAAGGGTTCAAGAGCCAGCACGGTGTCGTCAGTAGAGTGATTAGCGGCGAGTCTGCATCTGCTAACAGCAATGCCTCTGCCTCGTGGGTGGCTAAGAAGCTGCCTGGCATCTTGGACCGCTATGAGGCAGCGTACTTGTACAACAATGATGAAACAGCATTGTTCTACCAGATGTTGCCAAATCGCACGCTGGCACTCAAAGGGGACGATTGCTGAGGCTGCAAGTAGAAAAAACTCTGTGTAGCGGTCTTGCTTTTTGGGAACAGTGACCGCAGCGACAAAAGAATCCCGTTAGTTATAGCAAAAAATGCCCAGCCAAGGCGTTTTAAAGGCACGAAGCAGATGCCAGTCAAGTACGTGGCCACGAAGGCCTGGATGTTCCGAGAAATCTTTAGCGAATGGCTGAAGGCACTCAACGAAGATGTCAAGCGTCAGTGTTGCCAAATATGTCTATTGCTTAACAACTCACCACATCGACGGACTTCAGCTATCGAACATCGAACTGCAGTACTCAGTACTTCCCTGCAAACTGCACATCCCTAATACAGCCGTTAGACAAAGTGGTCATGAACAGCTTTAAGTGCTGCTATCGTCGCATCATACAGAAGACCTTCTTGTATATGCGGTTTGAACGGCTGACAAAGACAGACATTTACCAAGCGATCGAGATGGTTACTGCTCCCTGGCAGGAAGTAAAAGCCAACACAGTTGCAAATTGCTTTACAAAGGCCCGGATATCAGTGGTAACAGAACCTGGAGTCAACGAAGAAGAACACCAGGAACCTTCGAATCCACCCGACGCCACTGAAGCATGCGATGCAATTTGCGCAAATGGTGGAGCACCCGAAAACGTTGCACTTGAGGAGCTTTTGTACGCTGACAGTGATGCTGTATCTAAAGAAGAGATATCAGATGTGACACTTGTAGAAACTGTCCAAGATCATGGCGATGGTGAAGGGTCGTCAGAGGCAGATACATTCCCATTGCCTACCGCGAAGGAGGTATGGGGACGCACTGGATATTGTGCGCCGTCACGTCGGCTCACAGGATGATGAGGCAGCGTTGCATGAGTTAGTTTCTCTGAGCCGCCGCGTTACGTCATCCCTGACGCGACAGACACAAGCCAAAATAACGCAGTTTGTTTCGCGTTAAATATTTGAGAGGTGAGTTGTACTGGATTGGCATCCCTTGCACCTTTGTTTGGTGTTCGTGATAGTTTCTGTAGGCTTTACTCGAAAACTGCATGCAACGAAAACCTGGATATAACGAAAATTTCCCGACTTTTCAATTTTATTACACTGTAGTCCATAGAGTCTGCTGGCAATGAAAAAAAGCTTAGTTTGATATACGTGCACCACACGTGACACAACAGGATTGCACCCAGTCAGTGCCTCCTCTATACTTTCAGTGCCTGGCAATTTACACTCTCAGAGCCGTCACGTCTCAGCGCTGTCGTGTCTCCGTTCACGTAGTGCGTGAACGGAGGGGGCAGCACATAAACTGAGTTTGTTTACCTCCCAATAGCTCGCGTTGCCATTTGGGATTTCGCGACATGCTTTGCTGCTGTGAAACATGCTTTTGCGACACATCTCACTCGGTCTGACATGGCGTACTGTTGCGTGCCTTTGTACAAATCAGATGAAAAAAAGAAGACTGCAGGGCTTTCATTTCATGAATTTCCATCGGACCTGGCACTGCAGTTCGGCGTGATGGCTGGAAACCGAATGACAGGTCGTGCTACACAAAACTTCATTGAAGGCAAAGGTCGTCGACTGAGGAAAGGTACTGTACCTTCTGTTTTTAATGACTTCCCTCATCATTTGCAAACAAAGGCAACACGAGACAGCAGCACAGAAACCATATAAAAACGAGCCCAGTTCACGTGTTCACTGTCGATAGACGCTTCAGCTGCGACCGCATCGACTTGTACCTCGCTACCGCCCGTAACCTCGGCCGAGGAAGTCAGAAATAAAGCCAAGAGCCTGTCAGCAATTCTCAAATCACTCAAAATCACCATGAGAAATATGAAAAATAGACATTGAGGTGGCAATGGTAAGTGTGATAACTGTTTTTGCTGGTATGTTGCACCAAGCCATACCAGGAAAAGCTTTCACATGATAATTACAACTCAAACAAATTTCTGTTTTCACATGACAACTCACATGCTTTCACATGACAAAAAGCTTTCACATGACAACTCAAACAAATTTTTGCGGTCCCTTCAAGTTTGAATCAACATGAATCTACTGTAGTGAACCTACTGTAGGTACTCTCAAGGGCCACAGCTGAATGAAGACATCAGCTTAGAATTTTGCAATTCACGATAACCTGCTGAGCAGCTAAATAAGCATTTTCATACTAACAGACTGTTCCCAAATTTTGGAAGACCATGTAGCCACGTGAGAAAGTAACACACATTCTATACGCAGGACCCCTGTGCACCACCTGTATACCCACCCAACAGTGGCTGAGAAGAGCATTTCATTAGAAGTGATGACTGATTGATTGATTGATTGATTGACAGACAGACAGACAGACAGACAGACAGACAGACAGACAGACAGACAGACAGATAGATAGACAGACAGACAGACAGATAGATAGACAGACAGATAGATAGATAGATAGATAGATAGATAGATAGATATAGATAGATAGATAGATAGATAGATAGATAGATAGATAGATAGATAGATAGATAGATAGATAGATAGATAGACAGACAGACAGACAGACAGACAGACTGCTGTGGCCCAGCAAACTGGTCAAAATGAAACGGCTCTTGCAAATTGGTCTGTAATTCTTTAACTCCTTTATGTCACCTTTCTTGTGGATTAGGATTATATTAGCATTTTTCCAACTGCGTGGTACACTACATGTCTTGATACATTTCGTAATAATAGCCGACTTGATCAGAGACAGAGGATATTTTTTACTCGAAAAACTTGCATCGCCCTTCACGAAATGTATCAAGACATGTAGTGTACTGCGCACTTGGAAAAATGCTAATATAATCCTAATCCACAAGAAAGGTGACATAACGGAGTTAAAGAATTACAGATCAATTAGCCTACTCCCAGTAATATACAAGATATTTACGAAAATAATTTCTACGAGGATAAGAGAAACACTCTACTTTGACCAACCAAGAGAACAAGCTGGTTTTAGGAAAGGTTACTCGACAATGGACCACAGCCACGCTATCAACCTAGTAATTGAGAAGTACGCGGAATATAACAAACCTCTTTATATGGCGTTTATCGACTACGAGAAAGCATTTGACTCCATAGAAATACAAGCAGTTCTAGAAGCTCTACGTCGACAAGGGGTACCTGGCGTATACGTGAGAACCATAAACAACATATACAAAGATTGCACAGCCACACTACTCCTACATAAGAGAAGCAGAGAAATCCCGATCGGGTGAGGTGTGAGACAGGGAGATACGATATCCCTGATTGCAAAGTAGAATGTTAAGTGTTAAGTGGGCCTACAACACCTATGGTTTCATGTTATCGAACATGAATGTAATTCATGGGAATTTCAACTGTGCCACTTTCAGGTAGTATTTCCATTGTCCAAAGCTTCACATTATATTGCTGTTTACCATTAATCTGTGCCGTGACTGTCGCACATAAAGGCTTTTTTTTTTTTCTTTATGTTATTGCCAAGAAGATTCACTGAGGATGTCAACCTTTATCGTTAGTTTGACGACTTACAGTGCCATAAACGAGAAATAAAGGAAGAGCACGTGACATGATGCTGAATGAAAGTCAAGTCACTATTCACAAACAGAGCACAAACAGAAAAGTGAACACTAAATGTAAATGGTGAAAGACAGCAAGGCAGTGTTCTGCTTTCTCATGGTATCATAATTTGAATTAATACGTGATTTACCTATAGCGTGAGCCAATTATTATCTACATCAAAATAATGTATCAAGCTGTTTGTTTGATGTTGCAGTCGCAAGAGCCAAAAGCAATTGTATGTACGCGTGCATTATAATGGCGCAGTAATGCAAGACTTGTGCCAGCTTTACCACAATAAGCACGTTCACAGTAATTTATAGCTAAATAAATTATTGTTGACGTGTATCAGCAATGTTCCTTACTTTTATTTTTATTTTCGTTACCTCGTCTTGTCCCCGTGTGGCACGAAGTAGGGCGATCGCTTCTGCATTTTTTCTACAGCTGACCCACCACTGCTCAAAAGACAAGCAAAAAAAATGAGAGAGAGAGAGGCCTCCTCCTCCACCACCCCCCGCCCCCTTCACCTCCCTTTCTTTTTTCTGCCAAGAACCTCGCTTTTTTTCTCGGAACGGCGTGCGGGGGCTTTGGAGACAGTCCCCTTGCTTTTTCTACATGCATGTGCAACAGATTTCATACATCAGGTGGAACGCTGTCACAGCTAGTGCTCGTGTTTTCACTGTGTACTTCCGCGACCAAAAAGTAGTGCGTTGCTTGCGGTAAGCAAAAGAAGAATGTCTCACTGGCAGCCTTAAATCATAACACATTTCTCATCAGCTTGACAAAACATGCTCATATTTTGGGGGAAATAATTTAAATATGAGAGTTTGTGTTTTATGTTTGTCATTCCCTCTCGGAGCGATACACCCCTCTCCTTTTCTTTTTCTTACGGACTACTTACGTAGCCTTCACAACTGTGAGCCATTTTCGCCATAAAGATTTTGCTGTGTGCGGGCTGCCTGGCTGTATTTTCCAAAAAAGGTAGTGGTGCAGTACTGAGTGGCATGTTTCGATCATGTCGCAAATAAGTGGACAACCTTCGATGTTCTAAAATGATCTGCATCATGAGTGACAAGGAGCACATTCCTAACGAAGAGCCGCAAGTGCGAGTTTTGTGGCAGGACAAAGGCTTCTTTCATGCCAGGCTGATTGCTATAAGGTAAGCTTCAACGCTTGTTACTAAAATGCTAATACAGTCTGTCAGTTCAGAAACGTGAACTGGGCAACTTCATAGAAGTTAAGCACTGTCTTTTCGCCATCGGATAAGCGGCTAGTCACAAATCTCGCATTTTTTTTTTAGTTGTGGCTTAGCCATTGCTTCTGCTTTCGACTCTTTGGCGGCGCTGTAAAAAGACGCCAAATACAGTATTTTCTTCCTATGGCACGATCGAATCTCACCCAAGAGATGTGCCGTGCTTAGATATGTCCTATCATTGATTTTTTTCCTTCCAAATGCCTTAGAAAGGTTACTGCATAATTTCTGTTCATAACAAGGCTGTTTTACAGGTGTCTTTCACCACCCCTTTCAGTAGTGAACTTCTCGTTATTGTAGCTTACATATTCCCAAAATATGGCACCAATGTAGCTGTTCAGATAGCTGCTGGTGTGTTTGTCATGAAGCCGTGAGGCTGGAAAGGCTTGGTGCTTCAGAACCAGCTGAAAGCATTATGCTGAACAAAACAGTGTGGCCATATTTAGTTTAGTTATCTGCATTTATTTTATTTATTTACCAAATAGAGCATAGAGCACACCACACATTAGTTCGGAGAGTTTACAATACACTCAGTCATCCCTATACATTAAAGGTCAGTTGCTTTATTGCAATAATGTACAAACATGTTTAGTGCTGCAGCTATCTGTGACACATGCTTTAAATGCCTATATTTGATGCCCATTTCGGAGAACCAGCCTCACCTGATTAACAAGCCAATCACGGTGTTGAAAAAAACAGCGCTTTTTTTTTTTCCCTATGCAACAGCTGCAGCTTAATTGCCATGAATTGCTTTTCACAAAACGCAGACAAGTATTTCCCTCCCCTTCTCCTGAAAGTGCAAGGAAATAAATTGATATAATAATTGAGCAACTGATTGTAAGGTGTTTTGCATATCAACCAGCACATTGTGTAGTCACCGTCATGCAGGATGGTTTAAGCATAAGGGCCCGCTCCGATGTTTTCTGATTGTTGCTCATGGAGTTTACGTGAATGCATACATGTACATATAAAATACTGTGCCATGACCTGCTCACAGGGTTTATTAGAGCTCTTTATCGGCCCTGAATTGTGGGAAACGAGACGGCGCCCATTTGCGCCTCGACCCACGAGCTAGCCTGTGGCGTAGGCCCTGTGCCATCTCGGATGTCAGGAGCCGCCAGGAAACGGCGTGTGATTCAAGGTTAGTGCTCCCTTAGCGCGCCAGTCAGCCATTCCTGTCCGGCATCCTCTCAGGTGCCCTTACTCCTGGTTCCGTGACGTCACGCTAGCTAACGTCATCGGGACGAGCAATGATTGGCCCCCGGCGGCGGCCCCTCTTCACGTGAGCTATCACGCGCTTTGTGCCCCGCGCGCACGCCTGCTTGCGCCAGATGATGCTCACGAGACCCGCAACGAGGTGGTTACGCGAAGCCTCTGGCACGCCACACCTCGTTCGTGCACTTGGCGGACCCTTGCTCACGGGCACCTTTGGTTAGCCGTAAGCGCTACGGGCACGCGTACTCGATCGGCACTGCGGTGAGCCCTTTTGCCCGCAAGCCGTGACTGTCGCACCGTGTTACACTGTGGGTCAATAAAGCACTCGTTCGCTGATGAGCCTTGGTGGTGTCTTCTCTGCGCCGTGCCGTCGAATCATCGCAATGCTTCAGGAACACGACGGCGTTCTCCGGCCAGTCGCCTTTGCGAGCCGGACACTTAACGCTGCCGAGCGCAACTACAGCGTGACTGAGAGGGACTGTCTCGCTATAATTTTTGCTCTCCGGAAGTTCGACTGCTATGTCGACAGAGTGCCGTTTGTGGTTCAAACGGATCACATGGCGCTCACCTGGCTTAAGCGCTTGCGCGAGCCCTCAGGCCGCCTCGCGTGCTGGGCGTTGACTTTGCAGAAGTACAACTTTGTTGTGCGCTATCGGAAAGGGAGCTCAAACGTGGTGGCCTACGCCCTGTCGCGCACCCCCGTTTCGGCGTCTGACACCTGTGTCCGCCACTCCCGAGAGCAATCGCACCACGTAATGACCGGAGCCTTTGCCTCCAACGGCTCAAATGGCACAACCCCCGCTGGCGATGTCACTTCCGAGTCAACCGTCATGGGGCAGGTCGCATACCTGTTTGATCCTGTCACTTCTGCCGGTATCGTCTTGAGCAGAGCAGAGCTACTCAAGGCACAGCAGAGCGATCCGTTTTGCCAACAAATTGTTGACGGGCTCAAAGAGCCAAGCTCCCTCGAGGGGCAGGGCGGCCAAGCCGCCGGGCGCAAACTGACAGCTGGTATTGCTGTCGGTGCAGAGTACGATGCAGCTGGTATTGTTGCTGGCACGTTGGATTCGTATATGCTGGACACCGACAGAGTTCTCCTGCGTTACATCCCATCTGAAGAAGCTCCCCAGGAGTCTTTCAAGGTGGTGATTCCCCACAGTCTAAGGCACGGTGTTAGAATAGGTTAGGTGTACCGACGCTCGGCCTCCGCCGCGCAGCCTCCCCGCCGAACACGGAGACGCGTTTCGCATTTTTTCCAACAGGCAGCGCTGGGTGTATCGAGGCTTCAGGTCAGCCGCTTCAACAGGGGCCGCGTCGCTTACAAAGCTGCACTTGCGACAATTCTTCAACTGCTGGCCGTTCGTTTTTTATCAGGGTAACCACACATATCACTCTGATTTGAAAGTAAATGCACAACATCAAGAAAATTCAGTGGCGGTAGCCAACAGATGGAAACACATAGGAAATATAGCTTCTGCGAACAGCGATAATGAGTGTGCAGGTGAACACGAATTTCAAAAATATTTTAGCTCGTGCACAAATAATTCCACCGTGGCAAATTGGGTGAGGCCGCCGTGACAAACTGGCTTAGTAATCACTGGGTTAGCAGCCGAGCACCTTAGCAACTGATCCACCGTGGCGGACCCAAACTGGGTTAGTCAAATAGAAGATATTCACTAAAAAAGAAAGCGCTGTTGTGTGTGTGTAGGGGGCGGGGGGGGGGGTTGACGTTTCACTAAATGATGGTTGTCAGAAGGAAGGAACACTCTTGACAATGGTAGGTTAGAAATTCCTCTCATGGGTTGTCGTTGTGCATGCCCCATATCGGATTATGCTTGGCACGTGTAAACTTGTGAGAATGTCTTTTCGGATATATCCTCGTCAGATAATGTGACCGACTGTATAATTTATTATGTGGTAGGATTTTTGTGCAGGAAGATATTGAAGAACACCAGTTGTCAGCAATGTCGCAATGGCTTGGCAGCTACAAGTAATGCAGCGTCGAAGCCTGAAGCTGCATTAGTAGCCTGCAAGACGCGAGGGGGACTGGTACACCCGAACACTTGCCTGTTTATGTTCTTAAAGGAAGTTGAAGCAATATTTTGCAAACATGCTATCATTTCCCTGTCATGAGCACAAGGTGGATGTTATGTCGAAAGTGCTTCATTATTATGTTGGAGTCAGGATGAGGCAATACTGTAAGCAACTGCGGAAGGTTGAAGCAGACAAGACGCAGAAGCTATGAAAGCTTTCGAAGCTTGTCTAGTGTGTTGTGGCTTTTATCCTGTCAATGCATGTTGTGCTGGTACAGATGATGCACTGTCGAATGAATAAAGTGTTCTTTTTCTTTTTACTACCACCTTGAGTACCATCCTACATTCTTTCGTATCATTTAGCCGCACCACACAGTACTCGAGCTAAAGCCGCTCTTCAGGCAAAAATATGTCAAATTCGTAGATCGTGCCAATACTGTGATAAAATTCTTGGCGCACCGTAACCTATATATCTTGCAGTCTGTTTATTTTGAATATATCAAAGAGCGGCCATCGGTCACAAGCTGTCGCCCACTTTATTGCATTCGCTTTCAATCCTGCATTTTCGACCTGGGAGCGGCGCGTCACGTGCTACTGCATGCCTTGAAAGACCTAAATAGAGTTATTCTATTCCATTGCATTAAAGCATTCGTTTTCTCGCAGATGTTTACGGAATTTGCAAATAATCGGTTCGTAATAAAAGATTCTGTATGCGAAATACCCCTTACGCATGATACCCGCTCTTTATATGATGCTGACCGCAAATACACCAATTATTCTTTCGAGGACAAATGAAGGGTGAATTCAACACGCGCCAAGCAACTGCATATTACTTTTGTGGACAAAATGCGGGAACGATCGCCTAGGCCACGGTGTTGCCGAGGCCGAATGTGGTGTTTATGAGCTTCACGCCGCATGCCGAACCGTCATGCGTAAAACACTACGAAGTCTTTATATTTAACATATGATATTACACTGCCACATAATCCTCACAGGGCCTTGCGATATCGCTAAACACGCTAAAACACCGAATGTTAGAAGCGTCAGGTATGCACTGGGTATAGCCAGGCGGCCTCCGTCCCACGCGCGCCTCCTTCCGGCAAGAAAGGGAAAGAGGTCCCCGATTTCTCCTCACTCCAATGCGCCGTCGCTCCACCTAAACTATTCTAACACCGTGATCTAAGGAAAGCTACTCTGAGCTATTTCAACGACTTGCGGTTGGCCGGACATGTGAGTGGCCTGAAGACTTTTCAAAAGTTGTGCCACTCTGTCACCTGGCCAGGCATGAAGCGTGACGCTCTTCACTATGCACGCTCATGCCGCATGTGCCAATGCATGAAAGCCCGTGCAGGCAAACCCCCCGGGCTCATGCAACCGATCCACAGCCAAGAACTGCGGCAACTCACGGCCTGTGACATTATGGGACCTCTTCACTGAAGCCATCGAGGTCACGTGTATATTCTGGCTGTTACGGATCACTTCACGAAATGGGTCGAACTTCATCCCCTTCAGAAGTTAACGGCACGCGCAATCTGGGACAAATTGATCAAGGTGTTCTCCCGCTTTGGCTTTTCTGCGGAGTTGATCATGGACAATGCGTCCTATTTCACGGCCAAGGTGTTCGTGGATGCGTGTGCCGCCTTTGGCATTAAGCACCGCAAAACGACCACGTATCACCCACAGGCCAACCCGACAGAGCGGGTTAACCGAAACCTCAAGCCCTTGCTGACAACCTTTGCCCAGCAACACAGGGATTGGGACGCCTGTCTTAACGAGATAGGTTTCTCCTTGCGGTCAACGGTGAACTGTTCAACCGGGTACACGCCCTCATTTCTCAACTTCAGTAGAGAGCTGCTAAACCCCATGCAATGCATTCTGTGGAGCGGCAGCGGGGCGTGCGCCATGAAAGTCGGCTTGTCTGGCTACGTGGCGGAACTGCGCTCACGGATGGACGTAGCCCTTGACTTGGCCCGTTCCAACCTGGCAAAAGCGCGAGCTGGACAGAAGGCTCAATAAGACCGGTCGCATCGGGACGTGCATTACGATGTCGGCGACCTCGTCCTCAGGCGCAACCACGCCTTGAGTGACGCGGCCAAAGGCATCTCAGCCTCCCTGTCGGCCAAATGGTTGGGCCCATACCGAGTGACGACCAAAATGTCACCTCTGGTATACAAGCTGGCTGACTCCCAAGAGAAATTAGTCGGCGGTCCAGTTCACGTCTCCGACCTCAAACCCTCTGTAGCCCGCAGCAGCAACTGGGGAGAGGGGGAGGCAGTCAATGAACTGCAGGAGAACCCTGAGGCAGCTGGCCCCAGGCCACATCACCGGTACGACCTGCGGAAATGCACTTAACCCACTGGCTTCCACGGCCGGCACTCCGCCGGCCAGGTTGGCGAGGCCAAAAGCGCTTTGACCGGCGAAGCGCCGGCCGCCTAGAAAATGTTTATTTTTTACATTGGTTCATAGATGGCAGCACAGTACTTTGTGTTTGCTTTTTGCTTGGTATATTATCCGCTAGATGGACATAGTTGTCCAGGTTTTTTAGCTGTTTGAAAGTGGTTTTTTTTTTTCTTCAGAGGCGAAGGGTGCACTATCGCGGCTTTTTCGAAACATGGCGTCACAGAAGAAACGCGGTTTGACGGGTGAAGAAATACTGAATCTTGTGTTCGACAGTGACCAAGAAAGTGACGTTTGTGATGAGGACGATGTTTTGTTAGACAATGGGGACTGCCAAGCTGATGAAAGTGGTAGTGAAAGGTCCGAGAGCCGATGGGAGTGTGAAAAATGTGAAGTTGCTCTTCACATGCCCGTGTGCTTTAAACTTTTTCACACACGAAAGTCATACTGAAGCACCTGATGCAGTCAAGCACTGTTAAGCAAATAAAACAAAGTTTGTTATTCTACTGACGTTTGTTGCGGATTTTATTGCGGTTTAGGTGCACCTACCCAAGCCGCCAGCGGGCGCGAAAATTTTCCGGCGGAATACCAGGCGGGAACGGCCGCGGAGAGTGCGGAAGCCAATGGGTTAAGTGGCTTTTTCTCCCGCTACAGATAGCCGGACTCGCTTCCCTATTCTGATGGCGAACGGAGAGAAGCAGCTGAGGTGTCAGGGAACGCACAGAAGCAGTAAGCGACTTTTTCACAGCCCAATTTACCCCCACGTGCGGACCCAACTTAGTGGTAACACTCCTACGAAATTTTTCTCCTGCAAGAGGCAGCTGCACTTTTATTTACTGCCGACGCGGTAGAGAAAAACTAACGGTGCGAATACGCAGCCACCGAAGTGGCGGCAAGCCCTAGGCTTCACGTGCCCTTCGCGCGGCTCCAGTTAGCCACCGCGGGAGCGTTTACTACGGCGCGAAGGCAACGACGAGTGTGCAAGCTTTCTTTCGCGTAAACACCAGTTTGAGCCCGCAAAAAGAGTTGGCCCCATGTAGCCTGAGCAGCACACCAGTCACGAGGAAAGGGGCCTTCACCCTCCTCGACGGCACTTTTCACCAGGCAGCAGGGTATTCCTCCGTAACTGCTTGGCGTGAAAGGAAGCGTGCGCCCGTATCGGCCCAATGCACCTTTCATTCAAACACACGAGGCTTGTCTAAGTGGGACATTCTTGTGACGCCACCAAGGCCAAGGCCGCGCCTTTAACCACGCTCTGCTCCCTCCCGCCACTTCGTGCGTGTTTCCCAGTGTCGGTAAAGTGTAGTGCCGTGTCCAGTGAGTGTACTGTGCCCTCTGACAATGCGTCCGCAGAAACGACTGTCACCTGAAGGTGCCGGCCGCAATGGCAAGAGGCGAAGACCTAAGAAGACGGTCGCCTCCCCCGTCACTGACCACGTGTCATCGACCACCGCCGTCGTCAGCCAATCACCATTCTCCGACACCCCCGGCCACTCCTGCCGGCAAGAAGCGTCCATCGCGCCGTGACATGACCACATGGGCTTTTCAGCAGGGTCAAGACCCTCCTGTCGCCTTCGCTACCTCGCGAAGTTGGCACGAGCAGCGGAAAGTGGTGAATGGGGTGAACGAGGACTCCTTCCCACGTGTGTTCCACGGACGACCACTGTCAGACCAAGCAAGAGCGTCCGGAGGAGTGACGATGCCGCCCGACTCCAAAGTTCTGTGACACCTGTGGGGTACTGTTGGTGCATCGGGCGACACACCAGCATTCCCGTATACATAAAAGCACAGCCCGAGAAACCAAGGTGGAGCCCCAGCGGTCGTCACCTCACAACGCGGCCGTCCAAATCACCTGGTTGCCCACCGCCCTTCAGGCGGTCGCCACGGCGCTGGTGGCGGATCCGGCCTTTACGGCGGCTATTGCGGCGGGAGTGTCCTTGACACGCCCGTCGGGTGTCGCGACGACAAACACCGCGGCGGACGGACATGGCCTCCTTGAGGACACCCCATCCATGAACTTTAGCTTCCTGGAGTAACGTCCAATAAAGGTGACGTGGTTGGAGTATTGGCGTTGCTTTGGCAGGCAAGCCTCGGTCTTTAGGAGGGGGGAATGTGGGAAACGAGACGGCACCCATTTGCGCCTCGTCCCACAAGCTAGCCTGTGGAGTAGGCCCTGTGCCATCTCGGATGTCAGGAGCCGCCAGGAAACGGCAGGTGATTCAAGGTTGGCGCTCTCTTAGCATGCCAATCCGCCATTCCTGTACAGCATCCTCTCAGGTGCTTTAACTCCTGGCTCCGTGACGTCACGCTACCTAGCGTCATCGGGACGAGCCCTGATTGGCCCCCGGCGGCGGCCCCTCTTCACGTGAGCTATCACGCGCTTCGCGCCCCGCGTGCGCGCCCGCTTGTGCCAGATGATGCTCACGAGACCCGCAACGAGGTGGTTACGCGAAGCCTCTGGCACGCTGCATCTCGTTCGTGCGCTTGGCGGACCCTTGCCCACGGGCACCTTTGGTTAGCCGTAAGCGCTACGGGCACGCGTACTCGATCGGCACTGCGGTGAGCCCTTTTGCCCGCAAGCCGTGACTGTCGCACCGTGTTGCATCGTGGGTCAATAAACCCTCGTTCGCTGACGAGCCTTGGTGGTGCCTTCTCTGCGACGTGCCGGCGAATCATCGAACCCAGTGAAGGAGCGTCGCGTCTCGGACCACGCTCGCAGGATAAGACGTGGGGGCAAACCCATCTCCACAGAATATATAAGCATTACTTTCATGTTCCAATTACAGCTCACACAAAAGACTTTTCTAGGAAGTGCCAGCTCGACTACAGCGGAAAACTTGTAATCTCATCCATGAGTGCAAGGCTCAGCGACATGAGAAGCAAAAGGACAAAAGGCAACTCCGAAGAATGAAAACATTGCTGGGAAATAAAACACACAGGTGAAAGGTGCATCTTGCATTTGTGTTGTGCTATATATATATATATATATATATATATATATATATATATATATATATATATATATATATATATATATATCAAATGGTACTATATCAGCACTCGCATATGGCCATATAAAGTCAAGCTGATATGGCCGTTTAAGTGCCAATATACAGCTATATTAAACAGTGGACAGATATGGCTGTATAAGAGGCCATATATGTACCGATAATTAAAGATGGACAGTTATGGCCGTATAAGGGCCCATATACAGATACAGTAATACCTCGTTAACTCGAAGTTGTAAAAACCAGGGAAAATTTCGGGATAAGCGGATTTTCGAGATAAGCAAACTTGCGCTTTGCAAAGTTACGTCCGGGAACTTGGAGCCTCGAAGCCGCTTCCGCTGGCTGGAGAAGCTCTGCTGAAATCCATCGAGCACCTTCTGCTCGTTTTTCAGCACCGTCGAAAGTGTAGACAAAGGGATGCCGAATTCCTGCGCGATGCTCGATTTCGTTCGGCCTCCTTTCTCCACTTCCTTGATTAGGGCAACCTTCCTTTCTAGCGTTAGCGACTTGCACTGCTTTAGTGACGCCATGCTTGCCGCACTCACGCCGAGTTGCCGCTCCTCACAGTCACCGAAAAATCCGTGCCACGTACGTTGCGCAGATTGAACGAAAATCACACCTTGGGGGAAAGAAAAACGAGCACTGCAAAAAACGAACGAGACAATACGCCAAGCGTGGGCAGAGGGACTGCTCTGCGCATGTGTCACATGATGTACCACAGGGTTGCTTGACAAAGTTGATACAGCATCAACATAGTGGCAGGCACGGCTAAATAAGAAGAAAAAAAAAATGCGCGGACTTCAGGCGTGGCAGCATCGCGCGAATCTCGTGAAATGGCCCGGCGGGGGAATTTTCGTTTCACTCCCAGTCAAGATTTCGAGATATCCACAATCTGGCCCAGAAATTCTTCGAGATAAAGGGAAACAATTACATGCGACGTATAGGAAAAGGTTCGGTGCTGGGAGAACATTTCGACTTAGCCGATTTTTCGAGATATGCGAGTTCGAGTTAACGAGGTATTACTGTATATTAAATATTGGGCAGATGGCCATATAAGTTCTGTATATGGCAATCAGGATCTTATATGTGAGATCTGGCCATATCTACCCAATCTTTAATATAACTGTACATGGATTTTTTTCATATCAGTCCAGATATGACATTTTCGTAAGGGCTAGCTCTGTTTGGCACTCTGCGTCAGTGCAGGCACCGCAATTTGTAGTTTGTACTACATCTGTAAATAGTGACAATGGGTAAATATTATACTGGTAGTAGTGCCATTTCGCCTGCATACTGAGCAGGTAGTACACTCCCTAGGTATGTGCCAGACTTACCATGACTTCCTTCGGCTGTATTACCGACGATCACAGATACAGTTTCATAATTTTGGTCGCCAGGTAGTTCGAAGAATGTTCTCACGGTCTTTTTAGATGTAGGCGCTGTGCTTGAGCATGTGAACGCTGCTTTGGCTTTGTTAAGTAGGAAGGCAAACCTTCGTGAAATCTTGGTACACATCTTCAACCAGTTTGGGGTGATAGCGAGGATGTGGCACAGCACTCCCATTCACAGCACACACGTCTGCACGGATGATGTCTTTGGCACAGAAATCTTATTTTTATGCACATGAACGCACTTGGACTCGAACGAAAACCCGGCCATCTTTTGTCACTGCATCGCTTGCTTCCGCTTCTCACGTTCTTCGTCGGCTGGTAAACAGAACAAGGGGGCTTTTTCGTCAATGCCCTTGTATCCGGCCAGCAGGCCAGCACTCAGCAAGGGTTAGGCATCGCTGTCACCACAGGGAGAGATACATCGAGGCGACAGAACAGAAAAGAAAGAAAACAGCACACGCCACCATGCCGTGCATATACACTCTGCTAATGGCGATCACCACTTCAGACAGCAGCCGCCAGCCTCTTTGTCCCCTTCCAAGCTACACCAGCGCCACACGCGGCAGTCATGGGAGGTATATGAAGCTCTCCCACAGAGTGACGCGGGAACTTCATGACCAGAAAGTACTGAGGGACCCTGACAATGCTGAGACCGCGCCCGTGAGCCGACCCAGACAATTGCTTTCCAACGGCGACATTATGGAATGCGTGTGAAAGATGCACATTACCTTGGCAGGTGCAGCAATGGCACCGAAGCAGTGCATAAGAGTGTGGACAACTTTGAAGCGTTCGTCCTACAGCAGTTGAGCAGAACCCAACATGCCGAGATCTGACTTTTTCAAATAAATGTGTGCCCATTCCGGAATACTTTGCGTTCTGTTTCTTTTCACGCTCCTGATAGAATCATACACTTGCGGATGTGTACCGAGCAATGGTAGGCGACTCCTTTTCATGCATTTATGATTTTTAATGCGAATTTTTAATGTTTTTCAGTAGAACTATTTTTCAAAATAATGAACGATTTTCTGCAGTTCCTTCAAATTCGTTATATCGAGATTTCACCGTATCATGGAGCATTGCACTAACCATCTGCCTGTGACACTAGACGTCGTAATGGCGAAGGCTCTCGAACTGGCGAGGCAGTGCAATTTACCAACAGGTCGTTTCAAAGCCAGCAGCAGCCAGATCCAGACGTTCAGAAAAAGGGAAAGGATTCTTAATGTGGCAGTGAACAAGCATCAGTCAAAAAGTTGCCAACTTCTACGACAAGAAGTTGACCACGTACCAATGCTTCACTATCAACCTTCACCACACTCACAACTACTTGCTTGGACAGATCGCTAACACAGGCAGGACGCCAATTTCCTATGCAACGCTGTCAAACCACATTGTCGAGTCAATTGGCGCCAAAAAAGGCCCAAATACTCACATCCGGAAATGAAAAAAAAAGGTGATGGTGATGCTGTCCAGCATGGCAGATGAACGCAAATTGAGTCCGTATTTAGTTTTCAAATGGACAACTATGCCTTGTGCGCATTAAGTTTCCTGACAACATGGTTGTCCGCGTGCAACCCAAAGAAAGGATGGACACACACCTTATGATAGAGTGGATTGATTCGGTGTGCCGGAATAGGCCTGGAGCCAACCTTGGTGCGCGTGCAGTGCTGGTGCTGAATTCGTTCAGAAGCCAAATCACCGACCGTGTAGAGGAGAAGCTCGTGGCCTGCCACACTGATCTCGTGATAACTCCAGGCGGGACCGATATCCCAAATCCAGCCACTCAATATGTGCTTGATTGAACAAGCCCATCAAGGATTGCGTACGAGCAGCCTACGAACTATTGGCTGGGTGAGCGGACCCTCACGCCAGCAAGCACAGTCTCAATAGAGTGACGCATGAGGGCATCGTAAGGTGGGTTCACATTGCATAGAAAGCCCTCCCACAGGCGATAGTCATGTGAGCTTTTAAGAAATATTGCATTTACAACACCCTCAATGGCACTCAGGATGACTTATTGCGGTCAGTAGACAGTGAAAAAGAACTGTCAGCTGACTCTGATGGCAAGTAGCCAACATCTTGTGGCCCCGTGTGTCTGTGCCATAGCTTATGGTCCGTTAAATGTTCCATTTATGCTCCATTAAATCATGCGGTGGAGTCCACACCCGGCAGGCAGTTACAGAAATAGCCCACCCCACGATGCCAAACTGAAGTCGATAATATTCGTCGCACAGCGATGCAGATGACACCACCCCTTGTCTGTAGTGAAGTCTGAATAATGGATATTACGGACTTCAAAAAAAATGGACACTTTCTGCCAGATTATCAGGGTTCATTGTGACGAGCGTCGACTGTATTTACAATTGCATATGACGCATATGTGGTAGCGTTCTTTCACAACAGAGGGTAACCTTCATTTTCAAGCAACTAGTGTTGCTGATGTCCCTACACATACAAAAGTGGTGACCACGAAGATCACAAAATACCATTTTAAAAATTTACGGTGCCTTCCCAGCAGAACCACTGTAAGTCTGTGCATTTCAAATGGTGCACTTTATATTGTGATAAAAAACACAAAATCAATTAAGGACAGTAGGCAGTCCCTTTAACAGTTTGGTGCACGCTACCCCAAGGAGTCTGAATTATTCCATTCACTCCTCAGTAAACAGTTCAGAGAATTCAGCTCACTTGGTACCAGTTAACCAGGCAGTAGCTGGCCGTGGGTTTGGAACATTTGTAGCCTGTTGTCTGCCTGCATTACACCAATTTATCGGCGGTAATAATTTGGCAATGAATGTGCAAAAGGATCACCACCACTCGGCAGCAGTGGTGCCTCTGATTGCTCGGCAATGGCTATGCCTCTGCTCGCCACTTCGCTCTAAGTGGGTCGACCTCTTCGAGTAATGCATCTGAGTTGGGACCAGAAGAAATTTTGAATAATGAAATATTTCGAGTAAATGTTATGGGTGATTACCGTATGTTACGTTCGGCGGTAGATTGATGGGGAAGAGCAGGCGACGGCGGCCTAGCGCATGGCTTTTCCGTAGAAACGTCGTGGTATTCACTCGGTACGCAGTAAACGTGGCGGCTTTGTTCCCGCGACGCACGCGGTCAGTAATTGCTGTGACGTACATAGCTGCACAGCAGAAGGGACATGACGGGTGACAGGTCTCTTCACTGCGAGCATATTCGGAGGAAATGGGGCATCCGAGAAAGGAACAAAAGGGGGAGAGTCGCTTGCGAAAACAGCGGGGGCTCCCTGTCAAAGATCTCCTTTGACCTTTCTGCTCGGTCGAACTGTCGCCAAAGGGTTGCCCGTTCCGAGGAGGTGACCCCGCCGTGGAAATGTACGGAAGTGCTTTTGGGTACAATAGACCTCTCTAGCAGTTCTCTTGAAGCTGCGGCTTGGTTGCATGCCGCCAGGTAAATGGAGTGGCAATGTGGGCCTGCTGCAGAGTTCTGCTAACTGATCACGGGATTAGTGACCGATGACATCTTTCGGAGAAGCTCAGTGCAGCGAGCAGGTCGGAGTGTGGGAACGCGAAGGCGTAACCATAGGCTGTGATAGAGAGAGTGAACACGTGTTTTTATTGGTGAAATGCTGCATGTGGGTTGGTCCCGGAAGGCGGTCACAGAAGCGATTAGGTGTATTTAACGAAGAACAGAGAAGAGAGGAGGAGGAGAGCTTAGCGCTAACTTGGGTCGCAGACGCGGCAAGGTGGTCAGAGGTTGAGCTTGGCACTGCCTCTGACGAGATATGATGAAGTTTTAAAGCTTAGTGCTTATTCACGTTTGAGTTCAAACGTTAAGGGCTCAGAAATGAACCGCTTGATGTGGTTTGAGCCCAGTTGTGTAGTGATGTCTGTGACGGCACTGGCCGCCCCGGCCAAGTTTTGTAAATAGTGTAAATAAACCTGCGTGTTTGCCGTGAGGACATCTTGCTCCAGACTCCATCCTTCAACGTGTCGCCGCGGTCATCAGAACCATCGAGAGAGAAGATCAACACCCAAAATTTAACTCCGTACGCACCAAAACATGTGTAATTATGGTTACCATGACCTAAATACCACTCAAAACTCAATGTTTAAAGAATTACTCACCCAGGTGCAGGGAAAAGTGGCTTGGAGTCATCACATTGTCTGAACTCTTAGAGGATGCCGTGGGAACAGTCGAACATGTTGCCGAGCTCTAGAAAACATTAAGATTCTAACAGTAAGCCCAGTTATGGTGAACGACACAATAGTGCCAAGTTCGAACTGTGAACTGGTGGCAACTAAGCCCAGAGTCACAACCAATGTTTTGTTCATGTAAAAAACAAAGGTGTGTGTGAGGCAGAACAAGGCATAAATATAGTAGGCGAAGGTGGTCAGTAATAATCATGCATATCACTTAAAGGAGTACTGACACGAATTTTTGACGCTCTCGTATTGTTGCTGTAAGTGAAAGCACTGCCGTGGAGAACCCCAAAAAGAGTATCATGGTGCCTGGCAACGCAATGAATATATTTTTAATACGGCTCCCTTAAAAGCCCACTTTCGGTTTCGATTTCGAGGGGGCGGTTTCCTAGTGACGTGTCAACAGAGTCGGACGTACGTCTAAGTCACGTAGGGACAGCAATTCGTAATAGCGTCACTGCAACTTTGTCGTCTGTCGTTAGTTACACGTGGGGCACGCAAACAACGACAATTTCACGGTCGTCCAGAGACTCTGACAGCGATTTCAGCGATTTTTGAGACACCGTGCTCATACGTCATCGCAGTGTCCATTGCGCTGGGGCTGACCTGCGGTGCTGTTCGACGAAAACTTTAAAACCGAACTAAAATATTTTTTACGTGTTTCCTGGCTTCCGCGTGCGGAGGGCATTAACAATACATGACTAGAAAACGAAAAATGTATGCTTTGCGCCGCCGCAAAATCGTGTCAGTACTCCTTTAAAGGCACATGCTGCTGCCAGAAATGTGCATGCTTCACTAGTTGAAACAAGCAGATGCCAACTGGAGCATAATTTACATTAAACATATCTGATATTTCCGAGCCATCTCAATCCCTTTATCAGGGGTGAGTGGGGGGACAAATATATAGTAGTGCTTATAGAGGCAGCAGGCTCCTTTCTTCAGTTCACTGCCGCACCTGTTCCACATGACGTGGCAAAGCCCACTGAAGCAGATGCCAGGCAGCACACCTGTCAACCACTTGAAGTTGAGTGTCGCCTGAATGTGCTAGGGTTCTATGGCCGACAAGAGTCTACCTCCATTTCGACGACACAAGAACTGTCAAATGAGATGCAGTGGACGAGCATATTTCAGTCTGGCCAGCGGGAATGCTCCTTTCGTCACTCGAAATTGCACACATCATCGTTGCGCTGGCACCGTTTTTTGTTCACTGCATGCACAAGTCAACACAATCCGCATACTGAATATCATACATCATTCCTTGTTCTTTTTTTCGATAGGCAGCCCATCGTGGTTGGCGTCCCCTTGTTTCATCAGTGAGCTTCTTCCCAAACACGCAGACTGAAGTGCACTCTTTGTCAACAACAACGATGCTTGACTAACGCATGCATCACCATATCTTTAGATAAAGGTTCAATCACCGCTCGAGCCGTTTAAAGGGCCACTAAACAGGCTCCTACATTTTTTAATCGGTCGGCCTCCCCACCCTTCTCTGCCGAGGAGAGGGTAGGCGCGGCGCGCTGTCGAGACTCCGCCCACTTTACAGAACGCGCGCCGCGTTTCAGGAACGCAGATCCGACTTGCGTAACGTAACTGACAAGTAGAGGAGGTGATGCGGAGGCCTTTTTTTCGAGGTGGTGTTGGCTCACGCCGGTGGGATGGCCACAGGATCTGACAACAGACTTGATGTCGACCAATCAACGAGCTACAACTGCGCAAAGTTGTTCACGGTAGAACATGACGACACCTAGGATGTAAGGACGGCTGGTCAATCGCAGGAAAGAGACGCGGGAATTTTTTTTTGTTTGAAATATGGCGTCTGTGTAGCGCGCAACGCTGTCATATGCGCAGAATGTGGTCGCCGCAAGCGTCTCTATGATTGAGTTAGCTTGTTTGGGCACGGCCGGTCTGGACGCGCGCGTTCGCTCCACACGCGCGTTCGCTCCCTCTTTGAGCGAACGCGCGCGTCCAGACCGACCGTGGTTTGGGTTAAAAAAAAAGTAGGAGCCTGTTTAGTGGCCCTTTAACTACGTCTCAATCGGTTCTCTGCAGCCACAAGTTACAATGCGACACAAAGTGTGACGCATTAGGTTTCTTTGGCAAACATCAAAGCTCTTTCAAGCGAAGGTATGGCATCTGTTCCTTTGTCTTGTGCACAACTTTCCATGCACGTAAGTAGGAGCTGATACACACGACCACACTTGGGAAGTGGAAACGATGACACATGCTTCATTACAAAGCTACCTCTCTTATTGTCAGTTAACTCTCTTATACTCCTACTGAGTGGGCAAATTATGGTAAACTTTTCTGCAGCAGAGAGTAGCGATTTAGCACTGAATCTGTTCTCACTCAAGCCATGTGGCCGTTTATGAACGCACGCCAGCACTCGTTATCGTTCTGTAGCTCGGCCTCGTCACAATATTTGCTTGAATGAACCTTATTTTCGAACCATTTCGACAGCTTCTCAATGCAAGTGGAGAGTGTAGGGCCGGGTAATCAAGCCTTTTGATCTATCTGCGTTGTGAGACGCCAAGGGCATGTGACAAAACGTGCACGCACTAACCAAATGCAACGCACGCACGGAGAGAAATAGAGAACAAAGCTAATTGCGCTAATTACCCCAGCAGCACTCGCCTCTGGGTCTTCGACGGAGACGAGACGTCTGTTTCGTTGCACTTTGGAAATACTGTGAGCTCTGACGAACTAATCGTTGGTCCTGTGCCGCTTCACTGTGACGTGCTCAACGCCGCTGTTGATTCAAGCGCGCCTCTTGTCACGGCCTCTAAGATCTGCGGCGTACTCAGGCCGTGCACGTACACACCAAATGTTGGTTCAGAGCATAATGTTTGTCATAAAAACGTATAGTAGATACTCTATGCCTTCCAGGTGCCAGTCGCCTGAGAATGTCCTTGATTTGCCGTAAATCCAGCTTGCATTATCAATTTCGGAGGCTATACACACAGACGTTTAGTTCACTCTTCAGACGCCAGTTGACCAAGAACGTCCTTGATCCACATACTTGATCTGCTGGTCGAGCCAAGTCGATCCAAAACCTCATGGGAATCCGATGAGCCGATAAGCGCAGTTGTGAAAGTGAGACAGATGTTGCGGTGAAGTGCATGCAATGCCGTGCTATCGCTTCTGGTGTGCGAGAACGTGTTCGTAGTGGTGTTAGTAACTGTCAGCGCAGCGTAGCGAAATGTGCCGCGATTTGACTTTGCGTCGGTAGCAGCAGCAGCAACGATTGCATCGGTCGCTGAGGCCCACCGCGACGGCATGTCCCAAGAGCTGCCGTTTCAAGAGTGGACCAACAGCGGCGCGCCGACAGCCACGGACTCGGCTTTCCGACGCGATGGCCCCGCTCCCAACAAGAGCGAGGCGGCCAAACTGCTCGAGATGTCGACGGAAAGTGAATCCGAACCGGAACCACTGCAGCTCGTGCCGCCCAAACGCAAAGTGCGCTTCCGAAAGTAAGTGGATCGGTGCGGGCGCTTCATTGAAACGCGCACAGGTGTGGCCGTTCGATGTGGGATGTCCGAAGTCCCTTACTTCCGAGGTTAATTATCCTGTCGGGAGTTCCCGTCATGGGCGCGATTGGTCAAGCTAACTGCTGTTCCGTAAGAACCGTTTTGTCACCATCTCCTTGTTTGTCTGGCACTCATTGCGACACTTCGAAAAATCGGTGGCCCCCGATGTGGTCGAATGAACTTGCAGTTCTCAAGATGTACGAAAGCCATCTCATAAGTACTCCGAAGCACTCATAAGTACCACTTCAGTCATGCACCGGGTACTTTCCTTCGATCCTTTCCTGTGCAGGAAATCGTTATCAGAGTTTGTTTCTGTACCCTTTCTTTCAAGCGTTACATGAGCCCTATCGCCTTTAGAGTGTAACAATAGAACATGGTGCCGTTGTCTCCTGACAAGTCTGCAGCCATTTCGACGAGGATGTTCCTATTACGTAAATGTCGTAGCAACATCCACGAAACTTGTGGCACAGAACGACAGGCGAAAAGAAACTGGTGCACGTAAAAAGAAACATTAATACTTCTACACACCTCAGCAGTTTATATAAGGGTTCACTTCTGAGGTAAACAAAACTCCAGTACGCTGTTCGGCAATTACATTCCACTACTGAATTTGTTTAAATAAAATCGTTCATCCAACTAGAAAACTTGTGATTGTGATTCGAGGCCTTGTCGCATCAGTCACCTTGGTTATTTCAGTGTAGCTGTCAGAATTTTGGGAGCTCATGGAAGCAAATATTCATTGAGGTCGCTGTCTGGCACATTAGCTGCACCAGCTTTGATGTTGTTACCGTGTTATCATGATGCTTTCAAGCAGCCGTTTCACATGGCAACAAAAAGACATTTGCTAAAGCGGAAGCTTGGCCGAGTTGGTTCATAATCTAAGAATAAACAGTGCGACAAAAAACAACGACAAGGAAGAAGACAACACAGATACAGCGCTGTATCTGTGTGTCTCCTTCCTTGTCGTTCTTTGTCATGCTGTTTATTCTTACAAAAAGACATGTTGGAGTGGTGTCACGTCAGATGGGTGTGGATGTTTGAGTATGTTGTGTTGCTGTACACTAGTAGGCTGACAAGTCGTGGCACTTAGCATCAGTGGAATAGGCCATTTGGCATGTCAGTTTGGATTAAGGGGTGCTGCAACGCTTTTTGAGCATAGTTTGAGAACCACGCCAATCAGCCCTGGACACTCCTGTGAACATGTCAGCCAAATATTAGTGCATTGCATGCGCCAGGTAGTTCGCAGTTTCATTTCAAGCGTTGCTGGAAATTGCTCGTTCTCCATTCAACAAATGGCATCACAAGTAGCACTGACTATGCCGCTTAACTCCATTGTGTTGGAGAACAAATACATATGTGTTTTTTTTGTTGAACTCAGCATGAGCAAAAAAACTATACCTCCGAATACTTCCGCATTCATGAAATCACCAATGTTAGTTCTACTTCAAGTGGTGGACTCAACGCTGCTTGTGATGTTGTATGTTGAAAGAAGAGCAGGCGGTTTCCAGCCGTACTTGAAACCAGATCGCTAATTCGCTGTTGTGTGCAATGCACTAATATCTGGCCCAAATGTTCAGAGGAGGATACATGACTGATGGGCACTGTCTTCAGACCGTGTTAAAGAAGTGTGTTGCAGCCCCGCCACGGTGGTCTAGTGGTTATGGCACTCGGCTGCAGATCCGAAGGTCGCGGGATCGAATCCCGGCCGTGGTGGCTGCATTTCGATGGAGGCGAAATGTTGAGGCCCATGTGCTGTGCGATGTCAGTGCACGTTAAAGAACCCCAGGTGGTCGAAATTTCCGGAGACCTCCACTACGGCGTCTCTCATAATCAGAGCTGGTTTGGGGACGTTAAACCCCACAAATCAATCAAAGAACTGTTGCAGGGCCCCTTTAAGCAATGTGCGAGAAAATTCAAGCCAGTTCCATGCAGTGATAGCTGTCAGAATAGCGAAACTGTTCTTTCATTGTTAATCGTGACATAGCTGGCAAGGGTGTCAAGCTGTTGACGTCATGATGTATCAGTGACATTAAAATCCAAACTAGAAGAGAAGCTAAGGGAAGATGGAGGCTCGAATTGATGAACAGATCGCCGAAAACGATGTAGAACAGGGAGTGTCACTGGAGTCAACATTTCGACAAGTGGACTTGCCTTCATCGGGATCTGACGAAGACAAGTCCACTTGTCGAAATGTTGGCTCCAGCGACGTTCCCTGTTCTACATCGTTTTTAGCGATCTGTTCATCGATCAGTTATGTTAGTCACACCCCCCTTCATTGTTATCTGCCCACCGTTTGTGATCCTTCACCATGCGCTTCTCTCTTTCTTTCTTTGCAATTCATGCGATGGAGATGTGGCTGCGGGTATCGAACCTGCCACTCCGAACCAAATCTTATTTACACTTTATTGCGCATCGGCCTTCAGAAATGCAGCAGCGGCTGCAGGGATCGAACCCGCTACCTAAAGCTAAACCTTTTCTACACTTTATCACACAGTGGCCTTTGCATAATCACAATCACGTAGCAGTGGTGCTGAGGGCAACAGTGAGTCTGCTTTTCCCTCTTCCATGGTGACAAGATCCAGCATACAGCACAGCCTCGCCTTCAAGCAGTTCTGCTGTTAGTGGAAAAACAGGGGAGAACAGAAAAGGACAAGCATTGCCGCAGTCATGTTTCTTACAGCACACCACTCCCCGAACCTGCTTGAACTGCGTTTGTCATCATAGAACGTAGGTTGCGTTGGCGGCAGTGTACTTGCCTGCACCACTCTGATAATAATTAAAGGAGAAAGGAGTACTGATGCGAATTTTCGACATTCTCGTATTGTTGCTGTAAATGAAAGCACTGGCGTGCAGAACCCCAAAAAGAGTGTCATGGTGCCTTGCAATGCAATGAATATATTGTTAATACGGCTCCCTTAAAAGCCGGCTTTCGGTTTCGATTTCGAGGGGGCTGTTTCCTGGCGACATGTCAACATAGTCGGACATACGTCTAAGTCGCGTAACGACAGCAATTCGTGATCGCGTGGCTGTGTTTTGGGTGTTTTGTTTTTTAATGCAAAGCCGTCTGCCATATGTCTGAGTGCCCTGCAGTGCCCACAGAAAACAGTGCATCGTGCACTTCTCTCTTCTCTCGCACTAGGCCCACCCCTG
Organism: Hyalomma asiaticum; assembly: GCA_013339685.2. Lineage (NCBI taxonomy): Eukaryota > Metazoa > Arthropoda > Arachnida > Ixodida > Ixodidae > Hyalomma > Hyalomma asiaticum. The sequence continues at coordinate 60,678,257 of CM023491.1, forward strand.
CCCCCAGCCCACTACTGTGTAACGGTGCTTATGTGAAGTCTAATGCGGGCACTGAAATAGAGACTGCGGTAAAGCCGAGACCGAACATGTGTGTTACGTCATTGAGAAGCACAAAGATGTAACCACTAAAACATTAATGAACCGTAGGGATTAAACCATGTGATAAAAAACAGGGATGCACATTTCACCTTTGCTGGCTTGCCTTGTTCCGAGGTACAATACTTGAACCTTGGCATAAAAGCAGCACTACAATGACATCTACGTGAACCTTTAATAGAAATGTTGCACAGCTTTGCTGGTTGACCATGTTCGCGGAGTGCAGTTGGTGAACGCTTTTTTTTTTCTTTTTGCTCATTTTCTTTCCCAGTATTCGAGCAACACGAGCAGCTCATCTGGTATTATGTAGAAGGAATTTACCACTACTAGTGACCTCTTGTTCTTCTTTGGTGTTCCGTTAAAGCGTCTGCACAGTTTGTACGAGCATTTCAAGGGAACATTTGCGCACACTTCTACAGTAAAACCTCGCTATAACGAACTATTGGATATAACGAAGCAATCGCAATTCCTCTTAAAATTCCTATACATGAAATTGATATTGGTTATAACGAACTAATGGTTATAACGAAGTAATTACCACTCCCCCCGTCAACTTCGTTATAACGAGGTTTTACTGTAGTTTCTCAGCACTACTGGCTAGAACGCACAGATAACTAAATCTTGTGATTGCAACGTACGCAGGCGGCTACGTGGCGCCCGCGGCCTGGTGCTTACGGGCGGCCCGCACTCCAGCAGTTCCTGTTGCGGGGGTGGCAGCGAGGGATGCCTCTCCCTGGCCAAAGTCCTCGGCATTCTGCTCGGGGTGGCCATCTTGGTGGCCCAGGCCTGGTTCCTGCTGAGTGTGCGCTCCCGCCTCGACCACCTGTACACCATCTACCGACAGAACAGTAAGTGCACGACGTCTGGGTCTTTCTGGCAGCGACTGTCCACTACGCACACAGTTGTGCTCAGCACTCTCGTGTGGGTATCCAGTGTAAAAAATGCTAATGAACACAAGTACCCTTGACAAAACTTTGGCCTCGGTGACAATTCTTTTTCGAAGACTTCAAGCCTCGCATCTCCTCCTGGACTTCTGTCTCATGAAGAAATATAGGCAGCTTTCTACTAACTGTACCATCCATTCCGTGTGCTTTAAAAGAATGACATGTAGGTAAGAACAGCATGGAAGTATCTGTAATTCAACTTGATACTGAAATCAGTAACAAGATTGTGTACCTGGCATCATCAAAATCACTGCAACATTGTGACATGAGGTAGTTTATTCTGTTGTCATATAGAAAGACAAAAATCATGGAATTGGACATAAATTTGTTATCAAAAGGGCAGCGCATGTTTCATATGGAACAGCAGCCTTCGTAAGAACAAAGCAAAGTGGTGAATTGCGGTGTCATGACACATTTGCCCACCAAGTGCCAAAATAAAAAGTTGTTTGTTGAGATGAGCATTGTAGTAAGTCTTTTAGGGTGCTGGATTGGTAGCTGGTATTTGCTCTTTTTATTGTGTGTGTTTGAGTGTATTTGAATGTTTATTTATTATGAAAAAGCAGCTACTTGAATGTATCATGTCATTACTACCTGCTTCAAGAGAACACCACAGACATACTGAATCCGTCTACCATAGGTGGATAGGTTACCCTTTTATACACTATGCAGTGTTTTTTTTTTGTTATGCCAAATGACATCTTGGTTGCAGCTGAAATCACAGCTGGACACGACTTGCGATTGCTCCATAATTCAAATTGTTCGCGATTCGATGATGCCGAGGTTGCCATGCATACTGAGAGCAGTTCATTTACTTAATTACAGCTTTGACTGAAGGAAGGACGTTAGGTGATGCTTCTTCTTTGAGCGTATGATCGCTTTTGAATGGCAAAGCATTTCTGGTTGTTCAGTCCCCTTCTTTCTCCATCGTGACATCATCTCGTTTGGCAGAAGTGCAAGAGTGGTTTTCTCAATGAAAATGATACCGAGACACTTGACTATTCTTGCCTCCCTGTTGGTGGTGGCCGAAGTGACAATGCCAATGGATGCCCCTCGTCTTCCAGCATGTGCTTGTCTACCAGGGTCCATACCATAGTGCTGAGTTGAGCAAAAGGCGGGAATAGATCTGAAGACTCACTTTTATGGTTGCACAACAATTTTTACTCTTCTTTTTTAAGTGGTGGGGAGGGGTAAGAGGTAGCTCAAGGCAGTTATCAACATGAATTACACTTAGTGATGTCATGATTAGCAGCATGCTCTGCATCCAGTGGTAACACAGCAAATCAAGGCACTTTGTGCTCCTCGCTGATCGGCTGCATCTTTACGTGTAAGGTATTGGCCAGTAAGCATCCGACATCCTGCTTGCCAGAGTAGTAATGTCACTAGTAACGCCTGTTCCCATGAAAACTCAATTTACAATGTTGCACAACGTACATTATGTCTTATTTCTGTCTGTGTGGCTTAGTTCACAGCCATAAACATAATTGTAGCCAGCATGGTCCGCAGCTTGGTATATGCTTGGCATATATTGTTGTCATCTGATAGCAATTGTGTCTAAAACTGATTGATTTAATTCAGTTCAGTGCTTTTAGTTATTCAGTTGTAATGAATGAGGTTTGTTTGCACAGGTTTAAAATAAAATGCTCAACATTAGCTTCGCATGGTTCACAGCCTGCCCTAGGGTGTGACGTGCAAGTTTGTCGCAAAAAGCTTAAGCAGCCATGTAGTGGGAAATAGTGATGCTTTCTTACCTCCTTGTCTTCATATACAGTTAAACCTGGATGTAATGAAGCTCTATTTAATGAATTCCTGGAGTTAATGAATTTTTTTCATTCCCCAACTCCATCCCCATAGGCACCCATGTATTTTTTACCTTCATGCAACGAAGGCATTGAGGCAAATGACCTGGGTGTAACAACATTTCCATGCTCATCATTTATTTTCTTGAGCAGTAAATCTGCCAAAAATTTTGATAAACAATGCATAGCTTTTCCAATTGCTAAAAAAAAAAAAGGCAAGCGGCAATTGCAAGAGGGATGCATACAAGCGCACTTAGCCAGAGCAGTCGAATCCGGTGTTCCACGATGCTGATGATGATGAAAGCCGCTATCTCCCCTAACGCTGCTCTGTGGCAGGTCTGCGTTTTCCTTTTTTAAGGACGATAGTCTTTCTTGGGATACTTCAACGCAGAAATTTTGGTCTGTGTGTGTGTGTGTGTGTGTGTGTGTGTGTGTCCTGCTGCGAAAGGTGAACCCCTTCCTCAACGACCACCGCTTGAACTGGTGGCTACCTTCATACTTCTGAACACAGTCGACCAAAAAGCAAATATTACGCATATCTGAGGCGCAACACCAATATGTATGTATTGGACGGTGTGTTCCTTTAGTAGAAAATACATAGATACGTAATTCTAAAGACCCTAGTGCTTGTTAGGATGTGCAAAAGCGGACGCTTCCTGTACTAGGCAAGCTTCTTGCGTTTCCTGAAACCATGGCCAGATGGCGCCCTTATCTCGCGCTCGTGCCGAACGGAAGGCAGCAGAACGGCCGCCCGCCACTCCGGCCGGTCCCTTTCTCTCCTCGCGTCTCTTCGTTTTCCCTCTCGCTTGCGCAACTCCTCGGGGGGAATAGAAACACGCGAAACGGGACTCGTGTAGTACGGACGGTAGAAGGCTATCGTCTTTCGACGACATTTGCAGCGAAGCACGGAGATACGCGGCCAATTTTTTTTTCTTCTTCTTTTTCTTATTGCTTACGTGTTGTGACATCAGGTGTCACTGTTATGCATACCTGATTTTGTTCGCTTATTTAGGCTTGTGCATGTTTTGTTGACGCTGCATCATGTGTGAGTAGATGTCGTGAGCTTTAATTCGAGTGTCAATGTTGATTGCGCGTTTCTCACAGTGATTGTTTGCTTTGAATATGAGTTCGGCAAGAAAGCATAAATTTTTTTTCTTTCGAGGATAAACTGTCGATCATCAGTGCAATCACTGCTGGCGAGAAGAAGGATGACGCGGCACGATTCAACATTTCCACCAGCACCTTGTCGATTTTCTTGAGTGTGAAAGACAGCACCTGCAGTGCAGTAGTCGGGCACAAGCTCGAAGAAGAAACATACACCGACGTGAACAAAGCTGTGGTTACGTGGTTTTTGAATGCACGTGCTCAAAACGTGCCCATAAGCAGCGCCATCCTACAACAAAATGTGAAGGATTTTGCTTGCATCCTGGGCCACAACGACTTCAAAGCTAGCAATGGCTGGCTGCAAGGATTGAAGAGCCAAAACCGAGTCATCTGGAAGATCATTAGCGGTGAGTTAGCCTCTGCCAACAGCAATGCTTGTGCATTGTGGGTGGCCAAGAAGCTGCCTGGCAGTTTGAGCAGCTATGAGACAACTGACGTTCGTAATGCTGATGAAACGGCACTGTTTTATCAGATGCTGCCTAATTCCATGGTAACAAAAAGGGAAGGGGTCAAGGGCTCGTTCTTTATTTGTTAGAAACAACTTAATGAGCAAACAGACAGACAATGAAGCCTCGGCACTTAAAGGATAAGAGTGCCGCAGAGGCAATCAAAGCAAAAACTCCGCATGACGGTTTCGCTCTGCGCCGACAGTGATGGCAGTAGTGATAAACAGATCCCGTTGGTTATCGGGAAAAGGGCCCAGCACAAATTCTTCAAGGGAATGAAGCAAATTCCAGTGAAGTATGTGGCCAATTCGAAGGCGTGAATGTCGTGGGTGATCTTTTCCAATTGGTTAAAATACTTCAGCGAAGACATCAAATGACAAGGCCGCCAAATCTGTTTGCTGCTGGACAACTGCTCTGCACACCACTTTGATGGCCTTCAGTTCTCGTACATTAGGCTGATACGTTTTCCTCACAACTGCGCGTCCCTGATACAGCCACTGGATAAAGGAATAATGAACAGCTTCAGGTGCTGCTATCGCCTTCGCGTAATAGACTAGATTCTTCAGGACATCCTTTTTGAACGGCAAATGAAGGTCAACATCTATCAAGTCGTTGAGAAGATTGCCGCATCGTGGCAAGAAGTTGCAGCTCTGACGGTCTCAAATTGCTTCACCAAGGCCCAAATAAAGGTTGTTGAAGCTTGAATCTACGACTACGGAGAGGAGCTTGCGACTCCAGCGGATGTAACCGAATTGTGGGATGCGCTATGTGCGAACAGGGGAGTGCCTGGTAACATTGAACTTGGCGTATTTTGTAGCTGACAGCGATGCCATACGTGCTGAAGAAATGTGAGATGCGGCGCTTATTCAAATTATGCAAGATCGTGGTGACGACGAGGGTGCATCAGAGAAAAATCCACTGTTTGCCGTGTCTACTGCAAAAGAAATGGTGGACGTGTTGGCCATCTTACTTCATGCCGCTGACACACAGGATGATGAAGCTGCATTGTATGATTTAACTTCCTTGGAGCGCCGCTTGATGTCATCATATATAAAGAAAACACAAGCCAAGGTCATGCAGTCTCTCTCTCCTGAATAAATATGAAAGGTGAGCTCTTCTGAAGTGATGTCCGTCTCGTTTTGGTTTTGTTTTGCATGATAATTGCTGATTTTCACATGAAACTGCATGTAACGAAAACCTGTACATAGCGAAACATTCCAACACTCGTCCATTTCCTTACATCCAGGTTCAACTGTAATTCTTCTTACTAAGCAAGGAGCTTCATATCATACGACAGTCTGTTAAATTGGTGCTGCAAAGGCAGCTGTAATTAGTACACATGGATTGATGTGAGCTCCTGAAATGCTAAGCTCGTGTGCACATTGTGCGACAACAGTGTCGCTGTTGTGTTTTTTAGTTTGCACTTGAAACGTTGCTATGCTGGGTGGTATCGAAGTCTGAAGCAATCTTCTGACAGCTGACGGCACCATTTCACCAAATCGTATACGAAATTACCTTCATGATTCTTGAAACATTGCCATTCTCTGCAGAACGCTGAATTGTCAGCCATCTTTTGTGGTCTGAGAAAACACACATTATGTAAGAAAAAAATCAATTCTAGCATTGCTTGTGAATGTGACTAAGGAAGCCACAGAATACTGTGCTGTTTGATACATAAATGCTGGATGAAAGTCCAAGTATCAGGTCAGTATCAGGTCACCACATGATGTTTTTCTCTGATCCTCTGGTTCGTCATCATGAGCTAGCTAACCCATTCTATGTTGTAATTTGAGTATGAGCCCTTGCATTTTTCCTAATCTAACACACAAGATATAAGCTAAAAATTAAACACATGCAAGTACATGCTGCCCCGCCATGGTGGTCTAGTGGCTATGGTACTAGGCTGCTGATCCGAAGGTCGCGGGATCGAATCCCGGCCATGGCAGCTGCATTTAGATGGAGGCAAAATGTTGAGGCCCGTGTGCTGTGCGATGTCAGCGCACGTTAAAGAACCGCAGGTTGTCGAAGTTTCCGGAGCCCTCCACAACGGCGTCTCTCATAATCATAGCTGGTTTTGGGACGTTAAACCCCACAAAACACAAGTACATGCTATCCACATGTGCCAATATTATCTAAAATTTTTTTTAGATAGACTTGTTTGGTAACATTCTTCTACTAAGGTGAATTTGCAGAATGAGTTAGCAGTACTATCTATCACAGTAACCCGCTGCCTGCTACATTGCTTACGGTATGTTTGAAATAGCACCTTTGGTGTCCTATCTTACATCTATGTCCTGTATGACAGCTAAGTATGAATAACTTCAATTGTCCACATTTGCTAGTTTGACTGTTCCTTCGCATGAACTGCATTTGTGAATCCATCCTTTTATATTTGTATTTTGAAAGCATCTTAAAAGCATGCTTAGGCAGAATAGGAGCAGCAGCGATTTACAAACAGAAACCTTCTTTGTGGACCTAGTCGAGCTTCGCAGCTGTGCTCATAGTTTGGCTGCAAAGGTGAGGGGCATAAAGAGGAAGTGTCGTGTTGAGGAAGAGTATCAAAATCGAAAAGAAAACCAGCAGGAAACACATACACAGACAAGACCATGACGGGATAGGCCGGCAAGGGTGTGGCTGGTGGATGTGCTTTCATATGCCACTGCCACTAAAAGTACAGCTGTGCTTGTTTGGCAGCAAAATATGTGCCTGGCTTTGCATGTTGTGTCAGACAGGACGGACCTGGCGTCGCATGTTGCATGAGACTGCTATACACGACAGCAGTAAGAGACATCTAGCCACGAAGTTTAAACATAGCCTTGATGTCACAAGGGCACTGGTTTGGGACATTTAGCTGTGCTAAAGCCAAGAAAGTAACAACTATGATCTAAACATGAGAAAAAAAGACCACATACTATGAAACACACTCTAAGCTTTGCTTCCTTTGGCAGTCATCTTTGATGGTTTTTCCAGCGTCTTTATTGCAACTCCTTATATATACTTTATAATATTCTCATCAGCATTCTTAATGTACATCCCCTATTTCCTTGTGTCCACCTATCTGTGTCTCTCCTGTTTACTTTCTTAATAACTTGGATCAGCCCAGATATGTTACTGAGTATATGTTCGTCATAATCATCATGACATAAAAAGCAGTGTCACCAATTCCACATTGATCATAATATAGATTGCTAAATGCAATAAATTTGTCAGTCATCATTGCACTGACAGGCATCAGTGCACTGACAATTTTGATACTTTTCACAATGTACACAGGCAAGCCTCAATATAATGAATTATCTGTTATAATGAATAAACTGAAAAGATGCATGTCCATTAAAACAGTGTTATGCATATGTAGTTACAGTTGAACCCTTTACCAGAGACATGCACCATCTGTCCCTTACATGAGTTAATTTTCGATGGGATCTTCTTCCCAATGGTTCCAGTGACCACGGCGACGCATTGAAGGAACGAGTCTGGGCCAAGATGTCCTCACAGCAAAAACGCACAGGTTTATTTACACTGGCTGTGCTATACTTAGAAAACTTGGCAAGGGCGGCCGGTACTGTCAGCAGACATCTTGACAACACAACTGGGCTCAATCCACACAAAGCAGTTCGTTCGGGGCCCTTAATGTTTACACTCATAATTAGATAAGCACCAAGCTTTACAACTTCATCACCTCTTGATCAGAGGCAGTGGCAAGCTCGACCTCTGTGCACCTTGCCACGTCTACGACCCGAGTTAGTGCTAAGCTCTCCTCTCTCTTCTTCTATCTCCTTTCTCTTTTCCCGTTAAATACATCCGATCGCGTCTGCATTCGCCTTCTGGGACCAACCCATATGCAGCAGTTCACCAATAAAACCCTTGTTCACTCTCTCTATCAGAGCCTACAGTTACGCCTTCGCATTCCTACACTTCGAACCCCTCGCTGCACCAAGCTTCTGCAAACGATAGCATCAGGCACTAATCCTGTAATGAGTTAGCAGAACTCCACAGCAGAGCCATATTGCCACTCTGTTTACCTGACAGCGTGCATCCAAGCCGCCGCTTAAACAGGACCGCCAGAGAGGTGTATTGTCATCAAAACCACTTCCCTGCATTGCCATGGACGCTGTCATCTCCACCGAACGGTCGTCCCCTTGGCGACAGTCGAGCGCACAGAAAGGTCAAAGGATTAGTTCGACGGCGAGCCCCCGCAGTTCTTGCAAGCGGGCTCCCCTCTTCTGCTCCTTTCTCGGATGCTGCATTCCCTCCAAAAATGAGCCCTTTAGAATTTATATTAGCGCACAAAACCTATGTCATATCAGATGTAGTGTTTCCAATTGAGTGTGCCCATACATCTCTTGGCGGTGTTTATGAAGATGTTCATGCACCTTCATTTAGGCACACATAGTACACTTTGTCAACTTTGTCAAACTTAATCTGAGCCTCTTACTCTGACATGCCTCATATTTTGCCGTCTAGCTTCTGACACATGAAGCGCTGGATTTAGATTTCATTTTAATATTTTTAATGCTTAGAACACATTTGAATAGCCAGTTAGAACGGCCATTTGTGGCCTGTAGTGTTGATTAGCACTCTCAGGACTATACCTGGTACACATACCTACCCCAAAATGTAATACCTACCACATATGTAATACCTACCCCAAAAAAAAGTGCATGAAAAAGCTGCACCTCAGTAGCTAAATGATAAAATAAAAGCATTGCATGGATGATATGAGGATATGAATTTGGAACCCACCTCTTGATGGTTTTTCTTTCCATCCCCTTTGATTCCTTGCTACTTTATCACTTCAATATTCAAAGCCAGAAACGTAACCTCTGCATTCCTCATTTTCAAGTGAGCATAAGGGGGGGAAATGGCGTTTGTAATTGGGTAAATAATTAAAATAAATGTTTTTTTTCTTTGGTAAAGTAACCTGGAATGGCTCAGCAAATTGTGTAGAGACCCCTTTTTTACTACCTTTTTGCAATGAATGATGCTGTGGAGGTGTTTTTTTTTTTTTTTCAACACCTGATGACTCCTTCAGATGCCTGAAGTGTATTTTTTTAATCTTAAGGACCAGCAGGCTCTTTCTTGAATGGCATGGAAAGTTAGCTGCTTTGTGTTTGTTTTAAATGAGACCTCTTTGAACACGCCACACATCAAACTACTAAGCGTCACCGTACACACAACTCTTCCATCTCCCTAACTATGAAACATGGCACTTAGCACATCTGAGCCCTTCAAACAGTGAGGAGCAACTGGCAACTGCTCCATGTTCGACTACCCATGGAACTGCCTAGACTCTTCTCTGAACAAGGAACAACTGGTACCAACTCCAGTGAACGTCTGTAGGCTTCTTTGCATCAGATCTGTGAGCTCTGGTCCACTCTCTATCTTCCTAGAACATCTTGGCCTCTCTGAATATATCGGCTCTGTTCTGGGTGATTGTCTTCCCTTATGGTGGACTATGCCCTTTTTGAATGAATGAATGATTTTATTTCTGCAAACATATAGAACAGAAGAAAGAAGTGAAGCTAAAGGCCATTCAGCCTGACGCAGCTTTGCTATGAGAAACGGACAATGATATATTGATACATGCCTTTGTTTCGGTTTGTTGATGAGGGTCACATTATCATTTCCTTGTGACTCAAAGCGCAGGATGTGCTTGTCTTTTATGTTGCTTTGCAAGTGGTGTGAGCTGTTCTATAGACTCTGCATGCCCAACACAAATGATTTTGAGTGCCTTCCTGAACAACAGCAATAATGCTAGAACGCTCTGTGACGAATGTATAAAAGTTGACGCACCTTAAGTGAGTTTTTATTGTCAGCTGATGACTGTTCACACCGCTGTATGATTTTGCCTTTCTGGGCATAGCCTCGCCCAAGAAACAGTTCATCTGTCAACACTTTCGAGTCTGGTGTGTCCCTCATCGCCACGGCCACGTGACACTATGTCCAACAGGCCTTATAATGCTTAGGCATTAGATTTAAGTCTCTTGGTTTCCCTCCATCTCATTCTGTGCTGCTGAAAAAATGACATGTGGTAGTAAAACTCAAAATATTTTCCACCAGTGATTGGTGTCGGATGGCTTTTACAATCCATCACTCGCACGTCATTGGCACAATGTTGTCAATGGAATGTGACAGCTCGTTGGTTGGTCGGTGCACAAGTATTAAGGTAAAAGGATCAGAGACAAAGGTTTGAGGGCAAAGTATTTATAGACTGACAGCAGCGATGCACAGTTATTGGAAATTTAAAATACGACTCGAATTTTTTCCTCATCTGAAGCATATTTGATTAGAAAAATGCATATTTGGATATACCTAAGTATGCTGCCATGGCTTAATATGTGGTAGGTACAGCGAACATTCAAGCAAGTGGTGCATTATGAGTGCTATGCGTTATTTTTGTAGGAGTACATCGTAATACTATGCTAGCTTGTGCGAATATTTGAAGGAATATTACAGTATCTGAATTCACCTTTGCATCAATTCATAATTTTCAAAATGTGGAAGAATGTGACCCGCCTAAAAGGGTGGCTTTACTGCAGCAGAACCCTATGCTGCAGTGAAGCCAGCATAAGGTTGTGGCTGAAACTTGTGGCCGCTTTCATGTTGTCTCATATTCGATAGGCAACGCCAGCAGTCATTCTTCAGGAATCTGTGCTCTAGCTCAGTTCCGGCGAGCGCCAGCGGGCCTAACGGCGGCATCTGTGTTAGCTTCCGGCGCGGTATACATAGTTTCGGAATTGAAAACAAATGTCTCTAGGTGTGCTTGTTTCTTTGCTTTGGTTAGAGGAAAGGGCTGCGCTCACGATAGCTTCCGTCCCGCGTAAATTTGCACCGAACCTTCCCTCTCTTCGACAGCGGGTACTCTTCTTAAGCGATACATAATATTTGTCTGCAATCTTCCACTGTCACTATATCGTCGCTCACAACGCTAGTGAGCGCGCGTATAGGGTGCTGAGCCTTGGTTTTGGATGTGAACGCTGTTGCTTACTACCCGTGGTTTTCATACAACCGGAACGCCGACGTTTTGTCGAATACCGCGACTGCGAAATCACGAAAGCAAGGTTGCATCTCGGTCGTTCCCGTCACCCTTTTCCCCGTCGTCGGTCAAGAAAATCGCGCTTCCGCGCAATGACCGGACTAAACTTTTCGTCTAAAGACTATACTCGGGTACAGGCGAATAAAAAGACGGCGTCTGCCCGTCAAAGGACACCCCTCCAGCCAGTGGTGCCGCTTTGTCAACGTTACGTCGCCGCAGACCACCTCTGCACCGCGCTCAATACAGGCCAAGAAAAAAGCGGCGTCTGCCCGTCAAAGGATCCCCCTCCAGCCAATGGTGCCGCTCTGTCAACGTGACGTCGCGGCAGACCACCTCTGCGCCGCGCTCAAGGTCTGCCGCGACGTCACGTTAACAGCGCGGCACCATTGGCTGGAGGTGGGTCCTTTGACGGGCACAAGCCGCTTTCTTGATCTGTAGCCGAGCGTGATGTCGTGTTTCTGCTGAAGGTTTTTTACCCATGGCTTATAGTCCCAATACACGTCGCAACCGTCGTCTCCTTCTACCTAACACTCGCGTCTTCGGCCGCCTCGCGTCGTCTGCTCGAACTTGGAACCGCGTGCGCGCGCCGCGTCTCACCGCCGCGGCGCGGCGTCGTCTGCTGCTGCTGTACATACCTCCGCAATGGCGTCGTCTCGGGATTGATCGTTGGCGCTTCGGGCCCCCCGTATCGATCTGCTGGCGCCGCTGCCGCCGGGTCCCCCGTCGCGCGTACAGTCGTTGTCTTCGAGGCGCCGCGAAGCTGGCTTGCCGTCCGGATGCCTGTTCGGGCCCGCCGTTCAAGAAGATGAAGAAGCGCAAGGAGCTCGACGCCCTGGTGTCGTGTCGCGCCACGGCGCCCCGTGCCGTTCTATCGTCGTCTCAGCAGCAGCAGCACGCGGTGCAGGAGCTGCTTCGCAAGGGCGCCGTGGTGGCCGCCGCCGGCTCCCACGGTGGCGGCGGCGGCCATGGCTCGGACTCGTCCGACGTCGAGACGTCGTCGTACGCGGCCCTCGCCGCGTACCGGTTGCCCGCGTCGCCGTGAGTGACCACCCCGGCCCCTGCCGGCCTGTTGCGAGGGCGGGAACACCTGCCCCGAAAGTCCGCAGTCGCCTGACTCCGTGTCGCGGTTACGCAATTCGCGCTGTCGGGCATGGCCGATGAAAGTGGGAGGGGAGAGTCTGTAAAGAAAAAAGAAAGGCCAGTTGGAACGGATCAAAACGCAGTTGATATGCCAGTGTTTTTCACTTGGTCTCATTTGAGTTCCAATTTGTCATTTTCTGATTAGTCAATTTTGGCTGGGGGAGGGGTGTGAAATGGAAATTATGAAGTGTCCCTTTAACGTTGGTGTATTACATGTAAGCTATTGGGATTTTAAAAGAAAGATTGAAAGAGGGACAACTTCACAGTTGAGGGGGTTGAGTCGAGCATGACATGAAATGCTCTCTTTCTGACTGTGACTTTGATCATGCCACATTTTGCACTTTGAGCTACTGGCCAGTTCCCAACAGTCGTGGATGGCCATGTTTTCCATCAGTCAGGTGCAGAATGGTTCCTAATCAGAGGGGGAGCACTTGATGTTTCAAGACTGTTCTATTTTGAAAAGAGGTTTCAGGTTGCCTAGTAGAGCTCTAGGGAACAAAAACAAATACTTGTACATGCCAGCCTAACTTGATTAAATGTTTAAGAACCCTTATAGGTCATACGCATGCTTTAATGTCGAATGATCCTTAAACATCACATGTTCACAAATTGTTAGAGCAGCCTGTAATCGTCTGTAACCGTGGAGTAGCCTGTAATCCACTGCAGATGACTGTAATCTTGAATTATCAAGAATGAAATATGTGGGAAAAGGCCAGACCAATGCATTTTTTTTCTTTAGTCTTCTTCTGCCTTAAGGCATGTCATAGGTCATCGAGATTAGCATGAAAAGTGGTTGAGTTTGCTCAGAGACTCACAATAATGTTAAATAACAAAATGAATGATGCATTCAAACCGAAATGGATAGATTCTTCATGCAGCGTATGCAATGACGTCACAGTCTCCCTGTCATCAGAAATACAGAGCTGGTAACAGAAAAATGAAAGTGGCAGTGTCATCCGATGATGTATTGAGTTATAAGCCAGCTCTTCTGAACTTGACAGCTATGATTTGAGCGCTGAAGTACCACCGTATTGCTCACCAGCTCATGCAAGCAACATTGAAGGTAATGATGTCAAAAATGCAGGGTGGCCCACGCGGGAATCTGCTAAAAATATTAAAAATTAAATTTCAGAAAAGCTGAATGACTTGCAACCACCTGGTTTGGCATATATTGTTACAGTACCAAGAGCATACATTGAAAAGTTCGCTGAAATCAGTGGACACTGAAAAATCACCAGAGTTGCCCTTTAAATTTCATTTGTTCAGAATTTAGACAGATACTATTGTTAAAATGTGCTTAGCTTTTGCAGCTACGCTGGTACAGCATCCATTTCTAAAGATGCGTGTCGTTTTCTGGATGTTTCTAAAACTGGATATAATTAAAACTCCCTTTAAATGTTTCCTTCATTCAGAGGTACTGTCATTGAGCTTGTTGTCAGGGTGCTTTTCAATTTCATTTTACTTGACCAAAAGTCATATTCCATTTTAGACGAAAATTTCATGCACAAAACACTCATCGCTCCTTCGGCCGTCCTTAAGGAGTGTTGCAGCCTGATTCTAAATTGATCAGTTTTGGTTGTGTGTATTGTCATATATGAAGCTAGTGTAGTCTATCACTGGAATGACAGAGTTTTGTTAAAAGGGCCCTGGAACACTTTTTTTTAAATGTATTAAGAAAAAGTTGTCAAACTGTAGGCAAGGCATCTGTGAACATGTGAGTCGACCGTAATTTCACTTTATAATGGAGGTAGGTTACAATATTGGGTCAGAAACAGCCTGCAATCACTGCATTCTCATTTACAACATCATCACCCACTTACGTGGCATGCAGGTCTATTATAGGTATTCATTTACGTTTTGTCAGGGAGGATAATATATAAAGGGGTATCACAGCACTTTAATTGTACAGTGTGGGTCCAGCTACTATCCATCAGTCAAGCCAGCGCAGGAAAAGCTGGTCTGCAACGACTACTCATGTAGCTCAAGTAGACCAGAGCGTGCAAGCTCACTATCCAGTATGATACTTTCTCTGCGATCCTCCTGTGTAGTGCAGGTAGCACAACTACCGTAGTGCGCTGGCACCCGTGCTTGAACAGGAAGTAGAAGCCGGCACCATTGTGTGGAAAAGGCTGAGATTGCCATTGTGTAGAAACGGCTGAGATTGCCACTCAAGAACTTTGCAATATGGCCACCTATATTGGATCGCCACTTGTTACTGCTGGATGATGGGGCCTTAGGCCACGGCGTCTGACGATAATGTGTGGATATCTTGCACTGCCACACATCATGGCCCAAGGCTATGACGTGTGGCAATGGAACTTTAAGGCAGGTTTTCACACTTGACTTCCCAGTGTGTGCAGTTTGTAGTGCATGCATTGGAACAAAAGTAGAGGAAAGGTGTCTGAAGCATGTGATAACGTCCATATGATTATCTACAACTGTGGTCCTCAAGTATGGGTGTGTCGGGGACCCCTTGTAGAGCAGTGGAAGTGATGGGGGACCCTTTTGCAGTGAAAGGAGGGGGAGGGTGCTGGGTGTAGGAGCTCTAAGATAGCACGACTACGGCAGGAAATAGGTAGTAACTGAGACCAGCCAAGGCATTGTGGTGCAGAGTGAACAACAATGCACAGGAAAATTACTATGCAAGAATTGTACAACAGCTTCACTCAACAGTGCCACACCAGCAGTCATGGAGTACTGTGGCCTGTGACAGCCTGTGGCCCGTCCCACTCATAGTATTCTTCACTGCATAACACTCCAAAAAAGCTGGCTTTGCCGCGCTGCAGTAGTGTCATGCCGTGAAGTTGTACTGTGGCAAAATTGTGCCACGGCAAAGCCAACTTAGCAAACTAGCCTTAGCGGCAGCAACAACAAAACAAGTTTTTTGTGGTCCCGGGTGTTGTGGACTCTCCAAAGTGGTTTCACTGACCTATTTTGAGAACCACTGACCCACAACTTCCATTGTATACACCGCATATGCGAGAAAAACATTCTTGTGGCAGGATACCCATGAGGCAATATAAATATAGTCCACTGGCAAAATCCATTGTATGATTTCTTACTTAGGAAAATGTATCAGGGCCCTTTTAACGCTGCATTCTCATCATTCCTCTTGCCAATTCATTTGACATCCACGAAATAAGTCAACAACAATGGGTGGAGTATACACACCCGCAAGCTAGATGCATGTCGTAGCTTCCACAGCTTGTCTCATTCAGTGATATCGCACTCAGTGACGGCTATCCTTAAAAGCGATCGTTGCCAGTAGTCTGAATAAAGATTATTTAAGGGCAAAGTTCCCGGTTAAGTTTAGCGAGTAGGCCAAGGTGGTGACACTGTTGCCCCACGCGGCAAACCCAGGCCGGTGCGATGGTGGGCCTGGCTACCTGTGGGGCTGGTGCTGCTGGTGGGGGCAGCGGGGGCGCTGGTCTGGTTGCACCTCACCCTCAGGCAGGACCTCGACAGTCTGCGGGCACACCTTCATCGAGGTAATGCCCACCACCACCACCAGCGGTGGTTATTTGGCGCTCACTGATACCGCATTCACATTGTGTTCTGCCCGTAGTGTAGCATTAGCAGCTTTGGTGATGCGCTGCTATGTACAAGGACATAGGCTAGAGTCCTGGTCATGGCGCGTAAATGTGAAATGCAAGAGTGTTTAGATACACGCAAAAGGTACTCACGCTCAGAAGTAATCCCAAGTCCCTCATTGTGGCATGCCTGCGTACAAAGCGCAGCGAGGAAAACCTTTTTTCTGCCTTCTCTTGCAGTTCAGAAGCATTCAGGTTTTCATACTAGATAAACTTCGGCTCCATTTTCTGGAGTTGTTCTTAGTTTATGAAAGCAATGGTAGACTAGTTCAAATCAAATTGAACTGTTATTTCTTCGCCGAAATGTAAGCATTTTCTCGTAACAGGAATGGACTTAAGGTTCATTCTTGCCTTCTTCAGGCCGTTCGGGCCCCCAACGTTAAACATATTGTTCGGTCTCGGTCTTCAGAACACCTTGTGATGTCCTTGTGATTTTTTCTATATTTGTACACTTAAATCTGGCGTAGTATAAATAGTTATTTTTGAGACCTAGTGGAATAACTTTTGAATTCTCAAGTATTGAACACTAGAAGAAAAGGTCAGAGGAAGGTGGAGGCTTGATTCGATGAACAGATTGCTAAAAACGATGTGTAACAGGGAATGTCACAGGAGCCAACGCTTCGAAAAGAGGACTTGTCTTCGTCAGGACGGCGACTCTTGTAAGTTCTCATGTGTCATGCCTGTGTATGATTGTACTGATCAAATTTCTCATACTTTTGAGCCACCTTTTTATAAACTGTTAAAAAAAAGATATTTGGCATTACAAATGCTGCCTGTTGAATGCATTGTTCAAGATTTTTGGATATTCGCCCGCTGCTACTGAAGTTGAAACCTATACTGCTCTGTTGCGACTGTGCATGGACCGCCACATAATCATACCCTTGAATTAATTCTTTTGAGTGATGGCTTCATAATCTTTTATTTTATCATGCATACTTCATTTCTCTGCAACTGAATGGAATGTCAGAAACATGCCATTCACGCCACACGCATAGTTGTTTACCCTTAGCCTTTCGTGTAGCCCCAGCTTTTCTTTTTTTTTTTTTTTTTAAGCTTGCATGGATGCACAAGTCTGTTATATCGCTTTATCACCATTGAATTCCAAACCCTCACTCACTCTGGTTGCATGCAGTCATTGTTGCATATTGCTGCTATGCATGTCATCTCTTTCAACACAGTCTGCAGCGGTACCATCTGAACGGAACCAATAGAGTACACTTAGGTGCACGCTGAGGAACTGTCTTACATTTTTCTTCGTCGTCTGACTTCTCGAGCCCTCTTTTACAGTAAGGTATTCCGAAGTGATAACGTGCTGGTACGTGTGTAATTGTTTTTCTACTAGCATCGCATTTAAAGTGCCCATTGATGATTAGGTCTAGTTTGTATTCTTGTATCTCTCACCACTCTGTTAATTTGTCATGTTAAGCCCTGCTCATCAATACATCAGTCGGCCCACTGATCAAGCAATCTGTCCATCGGCCGATCAGCACATGCCACGTGCACTACGTGTTACATAGCAAAATGTGTTGCGTCGCTTCTGCACGTGAGGGTGTATGGTGCGCTGACAGCATAACAGGCCAAGTATGCCGTGATAATTTGGGACCCCTTCACAAAATCAAATATCGAGAAATTAGAAAGAATACAGAAAAAGGTTCTAAGATTCATTTGCAACTCATATGGTCGCAGCTCTATTAGCGAGTTGATAAAAAAAGGTAATTTGCCCCCGGTTACTGAAAGAAACCGTGTTTGTAGATTGAAGTTCCTTTATCAGTTGGTAAATGGTCATTACAAAATTAACACATCACATATCTTGATTCCATCGACAGGTTACGCAACCAGAATCCGACATTCACAAACAATTAAGCCTTTGACGCAAAGAGTCAACTCCTTTAAATATTCTTTCTTTCCCCGTACGATAAACGATTGGAATAACCTGTCTAACGAGGCTGTAATCCGAAAAACCTTTGGTATCGTTTGAAGAGTAGTTGACTTGAAGTGTCCTGTAACCTGTTTTTGATTGCTTTGCCATTGTTCGTTGTTCTTTTTTCCCAAATGTACGTTGTGAGTGTTTATGTTTATGTACCACCCTGCTATGGTCTAAGTTAGACCGCAGTATTTACAAATAAATAAATAAATAAATAATAAGGGGAACCTAGAAATTCACAATGTAGATTATTGTGGGCTTTTAATTATAGTTTTTAATGATGCTTATCATTGACATTGGAAATATTACCCGTTTACATGACCACTCAAATGCTTTCTACATGCTGGCTGTTTTGTAATATTAGGCTTCCCTCTATGAAAACATACATTGTGGAGAAGATAGCTTTAAAGGCACTGACACATGCATTCTGATGTAACCGAAGCTGTGTGAATAATTCACATGGCCATTTTGTGAGTAAGTTTGCTTGTTTGTTTGTGTGTTTGTTTTTATAAACGTGACTCATTATTTTCAAAATCACAACACAGTGCCATGTTGAACATGAAAGTGGCACTCTCTCATACAGTACCTTGCAATGTGCTCGCTTTTGTGCCCCGTCAGTCAGACACTTCTGCCAGCATTACTTATTTATTAACCTATTTACTAATTCCTGCTGCTTTATGACGACCAAGGCAGGAGTTGTACATTCAGTGGAAATGGGGCACCTTCATATTCAAAGGGAGTCGAAAGTCTATTCAAACTTAGCAAGGAAAAAAAAATCAATGTGACAAAGATGTTGCACAGTCGTGCGGAAACAATAGCATCAGTAACAAAGTGCACAAAACCAGCAAAAAAAAGGGTCGTGTAAGAATGTCAGAGCAACGGTGCATGATTTCAACGCATATCTCTTCCAAAGGACTTTGTAAAAAGGAAATTTCATGTTTTGCCGTTAAATGAGAACCAACAGAAGACGGAAAGGGCAGGTCAGCCAAGTGAGAGAACGCGAGAAGAGCAAGGGAAGGGAGATGAAGGCAGGCACAGTGGTACTCGTTCAACGTTCCTTACAGCGCAGTAATTGCGAGACACTATGTTCGTCATTGCCGAATATTTGAACTCGACCACAGCTCTTGCATCTCTCTATGTGGCGCTCTTTCGAACAAGTTCACTAAGGAAAGGGAAATCATTTGGAATTACTTTTCATGGTTGACTAAACAACCCATAGATAACAGACAAACACAGAAATTCTATGTATAACTTCTTTTTATTTGTCTTTTTTATTTGACCCACAGCCATGTTACACAGAGATTACTCATGCTTGCTTAAGTTCAGTTTGCGTTGCACTGTAGCGATCATTATGGAGTAGAAGTAGCCTCCTTTCCCCATCTCTGTTTTGCTGCTGAAGTGGTACAGCATAGTGTAAGTTAATAAATATTGGCTGTTTTGCTAACAAGCAAATGGTTTATGACCTTTATAAACATTTTCTTTTATTTTCCTTTTATTCTCTTCTTCAGATGTCTTTTTAACTAACACAGGATGTTGTCTTGACCACTGTGCTACGGGAACTGCATTTATAATACAACATGCACGGCTGAATCATTTGTGATTTGAGGTGGTGTTTCGTGCCTAACTCACCGCCTTGGAACGCATAGGTGCGACGAAGTTCTCTAGTGACAGTCCCTGGTCTTCATTGTTTTCGACGATCTGTTTATCAGTGCTCATTGACGTATCGCTGATCAGACACGCTTACAGTGGTATCAGTTTGTGTAACCAGAAAGCATGGGACAAACGTGGGGCAGCAGCATTGCAGAAACAACACAGTAACATTAACGTACCATACATTACAATGATAAGGTCAACTCAGCACACAAGAGAATCAACACAGCACAGTGGCTCAACTTCAGGCTTTTTGTTCTCTCTTTTTCTTTTTTTGTGACTGTGTGACTGCTTATACTGACATTCATGTAAGGCAAGACCACTTTAGGGCTTTGCGAAACTGATTAATTAAGGATATCTTTTCCATATGTGTGCAATTCCTTCCAACCTCTGCCTCCTCTTGAGTTGTATTTAGTGACTGCTTTTTAAGTAGCCACTTGACGGTGCATTTCTTTACAGTGCACATCTGTTCTTCCATGTCATGTATGTTTCAGAATCACCATCACTGCACTGCTGATGGCAGTGGCGTGAATCATAGCGACATGTGTACAAAGTGTGTGCTTCTGCAATGTGTATTAATCATTTTTAATCTTTTGTCCTGGCAATCTTGGCATGAAACTTTGAATTACAGCATAGGACTTCCCACGTAACCTGCTCTTACTGTTGTAAGTTTTCTATGTGCATATTCGTAATTTGATCCGAGCTTTTCACACACTCCTTTCCAAAGGCTATTCCTTCCTTGGCGCCTTCTAACCACATTCGCTAACGGGTTATCATTTGTGATGAGGAAATGGAGACGATCCTGAAGGCATTGCGGTCTAAGAGAGTATCTTAGTAATGTTATCAATATGCATAGCCAGGAAGTCGTGTGATCTTGATAACCTTCTTTTTAAAGCTGCCATTGAAGACATCTTTTAAGCCACAAAACACTACCTGGCCAGCCATTTCTTTTTATGTGAGTGTGTGCCCACCCTGTTGTGCCATTCCATCTCAGGACCTTCGAGATGTTACAAACAAATTAATTAATTAATTAATGTGTAGATAACAGCACTCATTAGCACTGCCTGATGTTGGCTGATGTTGGCCCTCCTCTGTTAAAACAACAATGGTGTCTTTTTGTTTGATCACAGCTCAGTGATTCAGTTAACTCGTTTCTTTTTCCCAGTAACATCAGTTTTTGGCCATTGGACTGCCTAGCTTTGTGTAGACGTGTTCCTTTGACATCTTTGTGCATCTGCAGTCTGTTGTGCTCAGTGTGAAAAACTTGCGCGCAGTGGACGTGGATGGCAAGAAGCTGCCCGCACAACTGCACGACCTGCACGCCCAGATCAAGGGCCTCGAGCAAAACCTGAGCAGCACGGCAACGGAGCTGCACCGAACTGCGGCAGACCTCGTGGCACTGGCAAAACAGGTCAGTGCATTCTTGTACTATTTCGCGGGTGCTCCGAGGAGGGCTCTGAAAGAGCTGCGAAGTGTGAATGTTCTCAGACGCTGATCATTGTCGTACTTGCGTGCGCTTTCTTTGCTTTAATGTAGATCCAGAGCTTTGCCATCAAGTAGGTATACTATCCTCAACCGAGGCTGTTGTCCTCCTCTTTATCCTTCTTTTTTTTGCATTGCAGTAACGCTTGGAAAGTACCACTAGTATGAGTTTTGTTTCTGCCACTCTTGCAAGAACAAGTATGGCTCACTTGAATAAACCAACAGTTTCACAAATACCGTATATGCCTCCGTATTTTAAGCTTCCTTTAGTATTTGCGGTCAGTTTACTGTACAGGCTCTACATATGTCACACCTTCGTTGCCTTGTTTTGTTTTTATATTTTCTTATCTATTTTCATTTCACCTCCTTATCCGTTAATGTTTTCCTGAGCTAACTGTTGCAGCACTACAAGTGCGCCAGCAAGCTAAGTGAAAGCATCCTACCAGTGAAAAGCAGTAATGAGCACGAGTTAATCAACATTCATTAATTGTGCAGCTGCTTACTATGTGTCCGTCTCTCAAAAGCTGGTCACAATGGTCAGCGAACAGCATTTGATTGGAGGCATGTCGACTTACTTCGCCAGCCGACTACAGACAACTGTAACTGTAAAACCAACTGTGAACCAACTGTCATCAGTATCATCATCAGCCCAGTTTAGGTCCACTGCAGGATGAAGACCTCTCCCAATGATTTCCAATCCACCCTATCGTGAGCGAGTTGGTTCCACTTTATGCCAGAACCAAAACCTAAAAACTAGAAAGCGGGTTTTTACAGTGTTTAGAACCAACTGTAAAAACTCACTTTCTAAACACAACTAGATGAGACTCCAGCAAGCAGTGTTTGCAATGCTGAATAAGTAATATCTTCAAGCATTGTTTTATCAGCACCCCTCACTTAAAAGCGAGGATACCTTTTATCAACACTACCTAAGTTAGCCATTTAGACTAGCTTTTCTACAGGCGGTATGTGAATCTGTTTAGTTTAGTCATTGCCTCTGTGGATATGTGTCTCAGGTTTGTTCCACTGTGTGAAAATATCCGCTTTGTTTAGGTGTCAGGGAGTACATGAATGCACACTCACGTGTAGTGGTTGTACTTGTTGGAAGAATTTCGTGCAGCCTATCTCCCCATAAATTTTTTGTCTACTACATGCACTTTTAAAAAAGCAAGTGTAGCATTGCTTTAAAAACATTTGAAGAGATTTTCACGTATAATTTGTAACGTGATGTGTTAACACTGGATTGTGATATTACTGCCCTGACATCTTGCGCATGAAACTCACATGAGTGCAGAGAGTTCAAAAACAAATTTACAGTGAGCTATGCCTGCAAAGTTCAAAAGTGTTCTCAATAGACCCTTTTCATAAACTGCAAGCTAGCTTTCCTGCAATGCAGCTTGCCCTACTAATGGCGGCATTGGCAATCCGGCAAACAACGTGTGCAAGCGCAATTTGCTTGCGATAGGGCATGTAAAATGTCGACGCAGCCCTTCTGGTACAAACATGCCCAAAAAACGGGTCGCAGCATGTGCAACTTGAATTTTGACAGCATTTAAATAAAGGCAGCTGTCGCCATTAGTAGGGCAAGTTGCATTGCAGGGAAGCTAGCTTTACAGTTTATGAAAAGGGTCTATTGACGACAGTTTACTGTAAACTGAATGTGAAGGCCGTAGAAGCAATGACCATTGTAGTTGTCACTTACAGTGCATCGCTGGCTGAAGCCTCTAGACCACATATTTTTCAGAAATTTTTCGGAGATGCATTACCTAGTAAAAGGTTTTGCATTTACCTGATCTTTTCTGTTTCTTTAATGCGGGTTATCCTCAATGTGTAGAATGGTTCCCGACTGGAATGGCCGTAAACCAGATGGACACGTATGAACCCCCAAAGAATTAAGGTCTTACAGAGAGGTACTTAGTCATGCTGTGTTCATCTCAGATGTGGTCCCGCCACGGTGGTCTAGTGGTTATGGCACTCGGCTGCTGATCCGAGGGTCGCGGGATCGAATCGCGGCCGTGGCGGCTGCATTTCGACGGAGGCGAAATGTTGAGGCCCGTGTGCTGTGCGATGTCAGTGCACGTAAAGAAACCCCAGGTGGTCGAAATTTCCGGAGACCTCCACTACGGCGTCTCTCATGATCAGAGCTGGTTTTGGGACGTTAAACCCCACAAATCAATCATCTCAGAAGTGGTATTGTTAAAGAACTGTGTTGTTTGTGGCACAATGCTTACTGGTGGGCTGTTCTGATCTCTGTTTTTTTGTAGGTGGCTGATCTCAAGGCAACGACAGGCAGCTTGCAAGAGAGTGTGGCTTCGGCGCCCCAGATCAAGGGGCTGCCCAGTGCCGTCACCGATCTCAAGCAGGTGCGTTTCTGCAGTTGCAAACCGTTTGTGCCACGTGAGCGTTGTCATTGTGCGGGAATCCAAAGCCACAGAGAAGATTTTACATGTGCCTGTTCCTAGCACCTATAGTATTGCGAGTGCGACTTACTGTCAAAAATTTAACAGTGGCCTAAAGTAACTAGATGCTCTGTGTTCTTCTTAAAGGTTAGATCTCGTGACCAAGCCATGAATCGTTCAATTGAAGCCTTTTAAACATATTGTCTACTTACATATGTGTGGAATGTTCCACAGGGAAAAGTGTGCTGTGTGTGCATGTGCATGGCCTGTTGCCTCACTTTAACTTTAAGGCACTTAGTAATAGAAGGCTGTGTGATAGAAGCTCGTGGGGCTATGCTCTATCATTGTGTTACATTAGTTGATTTTAATACCGTAATTAAGATTGTAGCTTGCCACAGCAAGCTATACGCCCTGTGTGGGACATGTTTATTTAATGATGGAAAATAAGCTTATTTAATCTGGGTGTACATATAAAGCACTTGCTGAATGTGTGACATTTCTAACATGTTTTTTTTCTCTGCATTTTATATTCGGTTGGAAGATGCCTAAAGTGTGTTTGACTCGTAAAAGAAAAAATACTTAAGGCCACAGCGCTGACATTAGGTTTTCACTAGGTTGTCGGATTCACCATATCGTTGAAGCTGCAGAAAGTAGGATCAGATGCTCACATCTTTTGCGAAGAACAGTATATGCGTTCATTTTGTCAGAATAACTCGACATTGACTCACGCTCACGTACAAATATCTTTTTCAGGATGGGCATTTGCTTGCACTCAAAATTGTGTTGACACGCACACACACACGCTGACGCTCGCTCAAGCTCCTAACTCAATCCCCTATTGCCCACCAACACCAGTTCATGTTCATACGCATGTGCACTATCCTACACCAAGTCTTGTTTTTCCTCACACGCACTCGAGTCTTTCATCATCCAAAGATAGTCACTGACATGTTCATGACTGTGAAATGGGTCTGTATCATTGTGAGTGGTCATGCCGACTTGTGTTTGTGACTGGAAATGCAGTTTGTTGTCAGAGGTGCAGCCCACTTAGTGTTAGTATTTGTTAGTGCATACAACTATCATCTGATCTTCATTCATTATGACTGTGTCTGCTACTGGGTCCAAGATTGATACGAAAAGTGCCTTGCCGTGTTTGTTGCGTGCAGAATGTGGCCAACCTGGGCAGCCAGGTGTCCAGCCTGGAGAATGGCCTTCAGGCCCTCAAGGAACAACACAACAGCCTGCAGGTGCTGCGCAAGGATATCGACCAGGTCAAGGTTAGCATAGCCGTTTTTTTTTTTTAAGTTAATTATCTTGGGTAGAAGCCAACTAAGTAAACTGGAAACAAAGGGATATACAGTAAAACCTTGTTATAACGAAGTTGAAGGGGGAGCCATAATTACTTCATTATAACCATTAGTTCATTATAGCCAATATCCATGTCAACTATAGGAATTTCAAGGGGAATTGCGATTGCTTCGTTATATCCAATAGTTTGTTATATCTAGGTTCGTTATAACGAGGTTCTACTGTAGTTCAGTGCCATAAGCTAAGCATCATTAAGATTCTCATTAAGAGCTCCCGGCTCGTCGCTTTACTTCTGTCATGTTTTATGCTTTTGCATGTAGCTTGTGCTGCTGTGCAAACATATGCATTTTCTTTATTCGTTGCACTTAGGTTTTTGCGTGCGGGACGCCAAATGTCGAAACGTAGTTGTAAAAATGGCATAGTACTTCACACAGATCTTCTTTGCAATTGCTAATGGCCCACATGCTTGGTGTGTATTTGTGCTGCTGTTGCTGCTGGCATTTTGTTCTATTCAAGGCTAGCCCAGCTTGGCACTGCACTTTAATATAATTCAAATAACTCTGGTCCCTACTACAGAAAGCATGAGCAAGCTTATAGGGGGTACTTGCTAGGCAAAAGCAGTTGTGCTTACATGCAAGTGGAGCAAAAAGAAACATGCCATTGGTGTTGCCTATCTTTTTTTTTTCTTTTCATTCTTACATGCAAGTGGAGCAAAAGAACATGCCATTGGTGTTGCTTATCTCTTTTCTTTTTGTCTTTTCATTCTGCTGTTGTATATTTTTGATTGATTGATTTGTGGGGTTTAACGTCCCAAAACCAGCTCTGATTATGAGAGACGCCGTAGTGGAGGTCTCCGGAAATTTCGACCACCTGGGGTTCTTTAACGTGCACTGACATCGCACAGCACACGGGCCTCAACATTTCGCCTCCATCAAAATGCAGCCGCCGCGGCCGGGATTCGATCCCGCGACCTTCGGAGTTGTATATTTTTGCATTGAAACTTTCTTGCAGACTATTTGGTTCATGCTGAACTTAGTAGCATGCTGTGCTGGCACGAAAGAAGGAAGTGGAAAGAGTCGGACAGGAGAGAGCACATTCCTGTCTTGTCTATCTTGTCTTTCTTCTCTCTTTCATGCTTGCATAGCTTTGCTCATTTGTAGGCAGGACCTTTTAATTAAAGCTGCGCAAAGAGCAAAATCTTTATTGCAAAGTAAATTCCAATATTAATGTTTTAGTGCAAATCATATTGAATGTTTTTCTCAAACAATGTTCAAGTATTTTTTTTTAAATAATACCATGCTATATAAGAGAAAAATGTGCTGTTAAACATGGGCAAAACAAACGCATTTACTGCACAACCACTGTACATGTCATCTCTAGGAAAAGAACAGTCCAACAGAGACGTGTTCATTGCATGAGGCTAACCTCACCGCAGTCCGCAAGTGTTAGCAAGTACACCGGCGCAGCACGTGAGTGCTAGCTTTGCCACTGTACACGAATACTAGCTCTGCCACAGTACACTTCTGTTACGCAGCAAAGTGTACTACATACGCAAGTGGGCCACTTGTCACGAGACATGGCATATTTTGCCTCTTAATCGCAAACTTCAAATAGTTCGAATAGCAAAAGTTGAGTGCAAACAGAATGAAATAGCAAATGCTATTAGAAAATTATTTGAAAAATTCAAATTTCTGCACACCTCTACTTTTAATTTTTTCCGGCAGGAGCAAGTGCAGCGGATCAGCAATGCATCTGCAGTGGCAGTGGATGACCAGAGTTCGACGCACACCAGTTTGCACGACTTGGAACAGGTCGGCATCTCTCTTTCTCTCATTCTTTCTCTTTGGTGTGACCAAGCTCTACCTTAGGCGTAGCCATGAATCCGCTGATACCATTTGACGGCTTGCCAGAGATTCAAGAATGATACGGGCGTGCACTTGTCACCAAAAATATCTAGCCAAATGTTGTAATGGAAGTCCGTGACAGAATATTGCCCCATATTTCTTGTGCTTTGTCATTGAGGTGTACTAGTTAACCAAAAACATGAATGCAGAAGAAGTTTTGAAAGTCACAAGACTGAGAGCAACACAACCTATTATTCTGTATCTCACAGAATTATACTGTGGCAAATAGTGGTAAGCATGGGGGAAAGAAGTTGTACACAGTGCAGTTTAGTCTCGATGCAATGAAGGCAGTTAGTACTGCCTCTTCACTTTATTATATCGAAATTTTGTTGCACTAGTAAAACCTCAATAAGGGGGTCGAGATATTGAAGGGCAATTAGCATCCACCATTTTGTCAAATCCACTCTTTTGCCAAATAAAGATATCCGACTTCAAATTGATTCGTAATTCAAACTTCGCAGGTGTATTTTATTAGGAGGATACTCGTGTAACTGTGAACTCTTAAGAAAAGAACTGCCCAGGAGCTATTTTAAACAGTATTTCTCATTACTGCAGATGCATTAAGGAAAAAAAAAATGTGCATCCCATTGCCTTTTGTTTTGGTGTCCTCTGAACCTTTATAATGTAGCACCCAGCACTACACATATGGGATGACCAGCTATGGGAAAATGACTGGCTATCGCTATTTTCCTAGCATTCACATCAGCTGCAGATTAGCAACTGCAAAATTCGCTCCGTCACGTTACCTGCAAAGTAGGGAGTGCCTGGCTTGCATAAGGCTGGTCTGGCCGGTTGTCACGAATTACCGCCGGAGAAGATCTCGGAGGGTTGTAATACCGAGCGTGGGAGAGGGAGTGAGAGACGCTTGACGACGGTAGCATTTTGTCACAGCAAACCAAACTTTTATAACACGGCAAACCCAAAAGTGAACAAAATATATACAAGCCAAAAATACAATCAACACAGAGATTCCTACTAATCTAAGTTACTGATTGGGTTAAGTCTCAAGTTGGCGCAGTGCTTAGTCCTGAGTCTGGCCACTGTGGCCTCGTCGACGCCGTCACGATGAACACGAGGAAAGTTCTTACGTTGCTGGCGCTGTCCCCCCTCGTCGCCACCAAGTCCACTGCCGGTATAGAGACTGGTCGGGCGGAAGTCGTCGCTGTCCTTTACGACGGCTGGAAGAGACCGCTTGCTTCTGGAGCCGTCGCCCCGTCTCCACTGATGACGTGGCCCGACCAAGGGTTAGGCCTAACCGCCGGCTAAGTACAAGTACGGTCCCCCCGCTCGCAGTGGCGACGTGTCGTGCTGGCGAATTTCTGCTGGCCGACCTTCGAAGGGGGAGTGTTGGCGGCGCGTCCAGAACCCTCGGCTGCAGCACCTCCGCGGAGCCTCGCTCGAATCTTGACCGAGGTCTACAGCTACACCCCGGAGTACCAGCGTCTCGGGCTCCCGAGCTGAACACCCGCCGTTCCCGTCGACAGAGCGAAGCTGCCGATGCGTCCTTCTTCGGCCGTCACCAAGCAGACAATCCCCTTGCTCAGCGCTGCTGCGCCTTTTTCATGCCTCGTTTCACGCGCCACGAGCGCACGTGCTGCTTCATCGGCGGATGGTCTTCGCCGTCGTCGTCGTCTGCTCTGCGCCGCCTCCCTTTGACTCATGACATGGGCCCATCTTTTCAGGAGTTCTTTTTCTGAAAAAACTCCCACTGCCGATCCTTTGCGGGTAGTGACTGTGACTCTGCTGTGGCATGGGTGCTGCTTGTGTCGACGTAGTATGTACCTCACTTCACTGTCTCACACAATACGCTACACACACTACCCCGTTCGCACACTGTACACATTGTTCACCACATTTGAGAGTTCACTGAGTTCACATACCATAGAATGCAATGTTCTTTCACTTCACACTTGTGTCCGCTTAACAATGTACAATACACTACCTCTTTAGGTAACACTATCAATACATTAAATCAGTATCTCCCAATGCCAACACACTATCACTATGTCACTGTCACTGCACTATATAATATAACTATCATACACTATATCAATTCACAAAGTCCCTACCAACACACAACTATACATGCAGTACACTTCACCACGAAAGCACACTCTGCTTTCCCAACATACCACATACCACACAGCAATCCTTTTCGCAACACTAGCTAAGAACACAGATATAATTTTCCTTTCTCTCTCTATCGTTCCGGTCTATGCGAACCTCCTCATTTCTCTATCACCATTTGCTATTTTGCTTTCTCCACTACCTTTATACACTCGCTTCGTAATCACCACGTTCTTTCATTTTTCCTTTAGCTGGTTAAATGTGCCATCTAGTCTCATCTCTCTATCTGTGTTCTTTCACTACTAACCCTTCTGCAATATTCCTATACAGATGCTTCGTTGCCACACCAATCACTTTCCCTTTCCTTGACTTTAAATCAACAATACTCTGTGTGCCTCTCTCTTACCTAACCATTGTACAGTGCTTGCTGTGATAATCTCTGTGCTCTATCTTATCCCGTCCATATGTATTTGTCCTCGAGCCTGTCTCTGTTCGTTTCCGTCAACAGCCATGATTTCATAACCCCACTTTCTTTTCTTTAGTGGCCACAGGAAAAACCTCTCCGCCTTAATCCTGCTTCTTAGCCCGTTTGGCGTCTCGCTCAGCAATCGTGTGCGCCCCCTTGCTGCTGCACTAAAACGATCGCTATGACTGCTGCATTTCACACTGTCAATTTTTCTCAAACATTCCTTCTGTTTGCGCTTTGTACGCCTCTTCTGACCAAGTCTCGTGCGTCTCGACATCACTTCACGCTCTCGAGAACGCCTGGAGCAGCCGCTGCATCTGCCCTCTTTCAATGTCAAACGCGTCTTCACGACCCTCGCACTACCTTTTGCGCGCGGTTGCAAACGCTTAATGAGCCCACGGCGTTTGTTCTCATTGCCAAACATTCCCAGACACCTCTTCCTTGCTGAATTCGCTCGCAAACGCCTGGTGAGGCCGCTGCGAAATGTCAAACTCCTCCTCACACAACATTCTCTCGCGCATATTTTTAGTGCGCTCCATCGCAACCACCTTGTGCCGCTCCTGCGTTTGTCCTCTTTCAGACACAAACGCCTCTCTTTTTGAACTACTTCTCTCGTGCATCTTAGCGGACGCTGTCGTCGACGCAGTCCCCCTGCGTTTGCTCCTCTTAATGCTCATTGAACGATTCTTGCGAACGACCTTTCTACGGTGTCTTTTTGCTCGACGCCCCTTAACTTCGCCGCGTTCGCTCGCATTTCGCTTCTTTTGAGCTCGAATTCTTTGACGCGCCTTAGCATCAAGTCCATTGGCAGCGTTCGCGTCTGCCTTTTCCCCGACAGTGACCTCCTCACTCCTATTTGTACCGCTCCGATCGCGGACTTCACTTCTTCTGTTCTCGCCCTCGAACTTCACGAGTTCATCGCGCGGATCGTGGCTCCGCTTCACATCCTCCACTGTGGAGCACGCATCGGAACAAACCCCGTTAATTATGTGCTTGCAGCAGCCTGCAATGCACTCTTGACTCTCCTGCAGCGGCGGCGGGTGCGCTTTCTCCTCCACTGCGCTCAACAGCTCTTGGGCGCCTACACCCGCATCATCAACCTCCAACTCGATACCCGCTAGCCTTGTGGTAACCGCGTCGCACTTCTCTGACTCTACCGAGACGATTTCCTCGCTCATCTGAATTTTCTGAAGCTGGCTAGCTTCCACATCATGTTCACTAAATTCCACTGACGGCAGTGCGGGCAAATCTAGACATGATGTCTCCTCCTTATTCCGGTGCATCAGCTTTGCTTCGGCCTCAGCTATCTGTTGCTTTAGTAGAGCTACCATTGCTTCATGCTCTCGCTCCCGTTCTTTTTGGGCATCTTCAAATAACCTCAGCACCTCCTTTCTTGACAGGTTTCTACTCTTAGCTATCGCCGCCAAACGTTCCCAATCCATCTTTGCAACCCCCGACGATCACTCGTGACTGGGCCTGGAGATGTTAATCCTGGCAGAGGCCCGCCAATTTATGTCACGAATTACCGCCGGAGAAGATCTCTGAGGGTTGTAATACCGAGCGTGGGAGAGGGAGTGAGAGACGCTTGACGACGGTAGCATTTTGTCACAGCAAACCAAACTTTTATAACACGGCAAACCCAAAAGTGAACAAAATATATACAAGCCAAAAATACAATCAACACAGAGATTCCTACTAATCTAAGTTACTGATTGGGTTAAGTCTCAAGTTGGCGCAGTGCTTAGTCCTGAGTCTGGCCACTGTGGCCTCGTCGACGCCGTCACGATGAACACGAGGAAAGTTCTTACGTTGCTGGCGCTGTCCCCCCTCGTCGCCACCAAGTCCGCTGCCGGTATAGAGACTGGTCGGGCGGAAGTCGTCGCTGTCCTTTACGACGGCTGGAAGAGACCGCTTGCTTCTGGAGCCGTCGCCCCGTCTCCACTGATGACGTGGCCCGACCAAGGGTTAGGCCTAACCGCCGGGCTAAGTACGAGTACGGTCCCCCCGCTCGCAGTGGCGACGTGTCGTGCTGGCGAATTTCTGCTGGCCGACCTTCGAAGGGGGAGTGTTGGCGGCGCGTCCAGAACCCTCGGCTGCAGCACCTCCGCGGAGCCTCGCTCGAATCTTGACCGAGGTCTACAGCTACACCCCGGAGTACCAGCGTCTCGGGCTCCCGAGCTGAACACCCGCCGTTCCCGTCGACAGAGCGAAGCTGCCGATGCGTCCTTCTTCGGCCGTAGCCAAGCAGACAATCCCCCCTTGCTCAGCGCTGCTGCGCCCTTTTCATGCCTCGTTTCACGCGCCACGAGCGCACGTGCTGCTTCATCGGCGGACGGTCTTCGCCGTCGTCGTCGTCTGCTCTGCGCCGCCTCCCTTTGACTCATGACACCGGTTATACAGTAAAGCCTCGTTATAACGAACCCAGATATAAAGATATAACGAACTATCGCATATAACGAAGTAATCGCAATTCCCTTTGAAACTCCTATAGATGAAATTGATATTGGTTATAACGAACTAATGGTTATAACGAAGTAACCACCACTCCCGCTTCAACTTTGTTATAACGAGGTTTTACTGTATGCATGAGAAGAGATGCACGCTTTCCTGCTTTCCCCCCCTTCCCTCTTATTTTACCTTGCATGAAAATGTGTCCCTCTTTGCTGTGATAGACCTGCATCCAAAGGAAACCCCCACTTTCTCCCCTGAGTACCATTGTTCATCCTTGTACACCTCGCCAGGCCTCCTCCCTTAGTGATGTGCACAAAAAGAGGCGGTACCGACAATGCCCACCCAGTATCAAGTGGCAAGGCGAACACTAGCTCAGGATGCCTCACAGAGTGTCAGGCGCAATAGTTACGGGAGCTTTTTTTGGTAGCAACTCCGTTTTGTCGCATTTTGCTCCACCTGAAGTCTAAATGAACGAGCTCCCATTGCAAAATGTCTTCACTCGATGTCTCCCCGACAGTTTTTACGTAAGAGCTCAACATTGGGGCCTCCTTTTGGCCACAGTTGTTTGTACCGCCTGCCGTGAAGGGGGATCTTATCAGTAAGCACCTCAACCTGTGATCATGCAGAGCGTCCAGCAGTGCCTGGGAGAGGTGCGGACTGTGGTCGACCAGAGGCTAGTCGGCCTCGAGTCCGGCCTGAAGGAGGTGCACACCACCACTGAGAACCACACCGACATCTTGCTCAGGCAACAGGTGAGCCAGCTCCGTATCGCCTATGTGATCATATATTGTTTGTTGTTTTGTGGGGTTTTACGTCCCAAAACCAGTTCTGATTATGAGAGACTCCGTAGTGGAGGGCTCCGGAAATTTCAACCACCTGGGGTTCTTTAATGTGCACTGACATCGCACAGCACACGGGCCTCAACATTTTGCCTCCATCGAAATGCAGCCGCGGCGGCCAGGATTCGATCCCGCAGTCCTCGGATCAGCAGCCGAGTACCTTAGCCACTAGACCACCATGGCGGGGCATGTGATCATATAAGGTCACTCTGCTGCGTAGGGGTAATACAAGTCACGTTGCTGTGCATCACCGCGTTAATTCGTGTCTGTATGCACTGCATTGATTAAGAAGTAGCAGAGAACAGGGAATGTCGTTAGAGCCAACATTATGACACGCGGTCTTGTCTTTATCAGGACTGTGACAAAAAGTAACTCCACTTGTCAAAATGTTGGCTCTAGTGACATTCCGTGTTAAGTTACTGTTTCATCACTACAAGCCCCGCCATGGTGGTCCAGTAGCTATGACACTCAGCTTCTAATCCAAAGATCATAGTATCGAATCTCAGCCGCAGCAGCTACATTTCGATAGAGGTGAAATGTCAAGGTCTGTGTAGTGTGCAATGTCAGTGCATGTTTAAGGAGCCCCAGGCGGTAGAAATTTCCAGACCCCTCCACTACGGCGCCTGTCGTAATTGTATCGTGGTTCTGGATACAAAATCCCAGAAATCAATCAATTTTTCATCACTACAAGCCTTTGTCATCCCTTAAGTTCTGTTGTTTTGGATTTCCACTAAATTGTAGTTCTCACCATACTATAAAGGTCATACTGTCATGCCTGTTTCTCTTTCCCTTATTCATATGCAATTTGTATTTGAAAATTTAAATATTTACACACCCCAGTTGTATAGTTTATGCTTTTTAAAAAAGAAAGTCGTCATGTTATGTTGGGCACAGTGTACACTGAATCACATAAGTCCTTGCTTAGTTTCTTTTTTCCATTATTAGTTCAAAGAACTGAGCACTAAACATTTTTTTTCTCTTTCACTTGTATATTTTTCTATTATTGTTATGTTTTTCACTTCACTACTATCTTTCGCTGCTGTTGCTGTGAATTGCCTACTACCTCATTTGTTTCTGTACAGGAGGTCCCGATGCAGTCTCTTGACTATGGGACCTCCTTCTGTATACTAAATGCCTGTAACATTTCCAACTTTTAATAATAAAAATTGATTCTGATTCTTATTATGTGAGGATTTCGACTTAGTTACGATGCCATATATGTGCGCTGTATTACAGCAGTATGTTGCACATACATCAACACTGCCCAGGAATGCAGTTTCTACCCTCACCTAGACAAGTCCTCCTGCTTGAACACTGGTACCAGTGACCTATTAATAGTTTGACCACTCTTAAGTCATTCGAAGCATCTTGCTGTCTTGTGCAGAGAGTTCCTCTGTAAATTTCTTTTGGAAAATGTGGTTTAGACAGACTGCCGCAAGTGCCGCTCCGGTTCTTAGGCCACATTGTGCGGCGACTTGCCGCGTTTGACACGATTCCCTTCCCTGCAGACCCAGCTGGAAGGGGTGCTCAATTGCACCCACACCTGCCCTGCCGACCTGTCACCCGAGAACCTCAGCCTAGCCGTAAGTTGTTGCCGCAATGCTGTGCCATGCTTATGCTGAGTTGATCGTTCATTAACACAGTATCTCCTCTTGTTCCTTTTCTTCAGTTGGATCGGCTGCTGTCTCCCAACGCTACAATCAATGGATCCGCTGTGGTGGACGTTCTGAAGGAAGCTGGTCACCTGGGCACCGTCTACCACGGACTGCAGGCACACGTGAGTCCTGGGCTTGGCTGGCCAAACTTGGAAGTACGGCCTTGTCCTAATAGTGAAACACTTAATGGCAACATAAACATGGTTTAATAAACTATGTGTACATTCTGTTGCCCACGCACTAATTTATATTCCCAAACAAGTGAAACCTTGTTATGACAAAGTTGCCTCTAACATAATCATAGCCTCATTTCCTTGAAAATAAGTTATATATATGTGTGTGTGTGTGTGTGTGTGTGTGTGTGTGTGTGTGTGTGTGTGTGTGTGTGTGTGTGTGTGTGTGTGTGTGTGTGTAAGTTTGTGATGCTCTATTTATAGCAAGAACTGGTCCTTGTTTGTTTCATCATAGCCTGTTATTTGTGATATTTGCGCTTTTTATACCGATCTTAGACTGTGTTTATAATGAATACCAAACATATCGAAATCACTTTTATACGTCATCGTGGCTTGGTTCTGGCTAGGATTCACTGTATAGGCCTGGGTGCCGTCCTCATGAGTGTATGACAGTGTCATCATATAGGCTCCTCTTTCTCTCTCTCTCTCAACATGACGGGCAGCTTGGTGTCAATCACTCTGCAACCGACGAAGTGGCGGAGCTCCTTCAACGGGCTACCCTCTACGCGCAGTCCCCACCACCACATCCCAGTCCACAGGTACATGTATATGTTTCCACAGCCTGGCTTCCAGTAAAGTTGAACCTCAGTAAAGTGTGCTTGCAGCACAAGAAACTTCCGTTACTATTGCGAACTATGTCGCATGGAGCTTTTTTTTTTTTGTTTTTCATTTGCACAAATGGCATCATGGGTACTTAAAATCTTTATGTTCTGGTGCCTGTTTGTTACGTTCATGCATTCTTGAAGGTATTACAAGCTATATTAAAAGTTCACCAAGCAGTCTACTGATGCTTGGTGAGCTTGGTTACGGTACCGCTGAACAAAAGTACTGTAACCTTTGTTGCAAAAGAAAGAGTTTTGCATGGCATTGAATAAATTGCTCTTACACTTGGCACACAAAGCATCACTGCACTTATCTGAACATTGCTTCAAACATCGAAACAACACATGACGAATTTGAATATCTGTAGCTAGTTTCTTTTACCTTCCTTACGTGTACAATGCCCTTCACATTTCCATGTTGGTACAGTTTGCCCAAACTTGCATTTTCAGTCACTTGTGAAATCTTTGTATCAAAACTGCGTCACGAAACTAGCTTCAATAAATCGATGAGAAAAAGATATGTGCATCCTGGTCAAAACGAGAAGTTGAATGGAAAAAGTTTGTTACATTTAGAACTTTATTCTGTCGAAGTATGTTGTGCCAGTGCTGACTAATCATACTAGATTGCATTTTGGCAAACATGCTCTACCCCAGCGTACCTTGGCCACCCCAAAATGTTCCATCTGTTCAGTGCCAGTTCTGTTTGTGAGTTTAGGTTAACATGCTCAGCATTCAGTCTGGGCTAGTGGAAGTACTACAGTTAAACCTGCTTATAACGAACCTCCATATAACGAATTCCTGGATATAACGAAGTTTTTCTATTCCCTGCCATTACTCCACAGAAGCACATGTACTTGAGACCTCTACGTAACGAAGTGGCAGCGGGAGGCCCCCTCGAAATAACGAATTTTCGCCGCCGACAACCTAGAGATGATGCCCCAAATTTTGTCACTTTTTTTGTCATATAAGCGGTATGTGTATACATTAAGTTCTATGGGTGGGTAAGCGAGGGTCAGAAAAACCTGCATTATAGCCGGCCCCTTCACTATAAGTGGTTACGTTCTAAGTGGTCTGAGCTGTAAATATTTTCTCACCCAAAGTAAATGTTTTGGGTGAGTTCTGCTGTCTGTTACCTTTTTGCTTACTTAAGCGTTTCTTTTTCGAAGTTTCGTGCTGAACCTGCATATAACAAAATCCTCTTTATAACGAAGTTTTTCAGGAATTTGTCAATTTCGTTATATCCAGGTTTAACTGTATTGCCCAAGTACATTGTTGCAAACAACATATTTCATTTAAAAAATCCATTTTCAGAAAAACTGATTGACTAGCAATTGTATTTCTTGCACAGGCAACATAAGTGCCAAATGAAATGTAATAATGAAAATGGTATCGAGATCAGTGGACATCAGGAAATTCCCACAGTATGTAGTTTCTCTGCCATGACTAAGAGGGACTAGTCAGAAGAAAATCGATCTTCTGGCACGTGTTCTCTGTGGCGAGATGTTATGTCGCATGTAAATTTGTCACTGCATCAAGGACAAGCGCTGACGTAGTCTCAACTTGTTGCAGCCCACCGCCACAGTCGTTCAACCGGCCGTCGCCAAGCAGCTCAATACATCAGGTCAGCAGCTTGTTTTTTAGTAACACTGCGTTCTTATCCACTCCGTGACCATGCTTACTTGAACAAATACCCAGCTGCTGTCTTTAAAGGGGCACTGACCCCAAAATTTCGCTGCTGAGACAGCCTGCGGGATCACTTTTCAGCGACATGCACATGGCATCTACCAAATCTCAACGGCGAACACAGCTCCGGAGGTAATTTAAATGAATATTGAAGTTTGCATGCGCAGTCGAGTGCTAGACGCTGTACCTCATGGCATCGACAATAGCAAAGGTGACACGAAGGGGACCCCCAACTTCTGCGACGTCACCACGGCAGCCGAGCTCCGAACAGAGCAGCTAGCAATGATGACGTCATGGCCACCATTGCCTGTTTGCCGCACCTGCGTTAGTAGACTCCCGGCGACACCAGGCCTCAAGAAAATAGTTGCCACCCAACGACGATGATAGCAACAATGACAACAATGCACAGTACACGTGATTCACAAAAGAAAACGAGCACACATACATTGCATGTCGTGTGGAAGTGCATCACAGTTATGTGTGCTAACATGGTCAAACTTGTTTGCCCCATTGCGAGTGCTAGATTGTCATTTTTGGAGCTCTGCCAAACCAAAACTGAAACTAGTCAGTAGTAAACAGGCATTAATAATTATCTGTCGCGCGCTGGAGCAACTGATGCACCGTGTTATGGCTAACAGACCCTCAGCTACATATTGGAACAAGAAGCATTGGACAATAGTTTTTGTGTCAGCACCCCTTTAATTACTTTAACGTCTAGATTAAGTGTTCATCCCAATGACACTGCCATCCTCCTACCTCCATTTCTTTTTTTTTTTTTTCCTTTAAATCAAGTTTGCAATGCACCACAACAGATCACCCGTCCCTTAGGCTCTCAGAGACCGTGCCACACAACAACAGGTAGCATTCGTTGGGAGCAGCATGCGACAGGGTTTTTAGAGGGATACTAAAGGCAAACAATGGGTGAATGCTTAGGATCATTGAACACTCGAAAACATCTAAAATGTGAACATTATTTACAACAGTGCTTCAGTAATCGAGAAATTTTTGCAGTGCATTAAGAGGTAGATTAAAACGTGCAGATACCATTTCGTCCTTCTGGTACCAGCCGCAGTAGCCCACTCGCATCGCTCGTTCATGCATTCATGTCACTTATGAAGAATGCATAAACCATTTGTATAAGCCTGAATCATAGCACATCCTATATTGTCTCTCCAGGTCATTTCTAAAATTCTAATCATAATGGAATTTGCAACAACCATGACTCTTGTGTAACCATTCTCTTGTGTTTTGCCCCCCTCCCGTTGAAATGCAGCCTCTGTGGCCATGAATGACACTCACATCCTTGAAATTAACAGTGTAACACCTTTAGTATGAGGTGCCACAGTGGGGAATAACGTGATATATTATGAACCTGGGGAGCTGTTCCGTGACTGTCCACCTAGCGGAGTGTCCGTTTCGGCCACCACCGATTTGCTAGAGCTCAAGAACATGCAGTGGCAAAAACATTTAATGGCAACAAGTCATTTTGATGTCGCTGAGCAACAGACTACTCTCCATACACAAGATGCCAGGAACGAGATGTGCACTTCAACATGGCAAGGACAGCCTCCCGAGATCCACTGCCGATCACTCAAATCTCTGGTACCATCCATTCGGTTTGATCCTCTGACAACGTCAGGCGGAAGTAGACATGTCCTCCGCATGGACTCTCACAGAATAGCTCCTATGCCTCGGCCAGAGTGCACCGTGTTTTCACTGGTGCAGCATTTGAGTGTTTTTGTTTTTTTTTCTCTGTTCTGCAGATGGGAACGCTGGCCTCAAAGCAGTTCCAGCAGCACCAGCCAGCTCTACAACCAAGTGAGTACTGTAGTCGAATGCTCAACGAGCCAGTTTTGTTCCAAGTTGGGCGGTAATACGGTCAAAATCAACCATATCAAACTTGCATAAATTGAAGTATCCTTTATATCAAGCCATTTTCAAATGCTACTATGCTTTTACGTCAGTGTGTGGGCAAAACTAACTGCGATTACAAAAAAAGCCGCGATACTTCATATATTGAACATTGGGCAACGCAAAACACCACAAGGGGGTTGGCTTTCCCTTGTGGAAAGGCCTTTCCCAATTGTATTTAGGGAAGCAAGCCCTGTGATTAGGTGGGTGCCACGCAAATTGAATAGAAAAGTGCCACTTGCCATGACATGTTTTAGATGCGAAGGAGCTTATGGTTGAGGCTATGTAACTCCATCCATCCATCCGCCGTGTGGCATCCATACACGCACTGCGCATGTGCATCCTCCTCCCTCTCCTCTCCTTGTCTCCTCTCCTCTCGACATTCCTCCTCTCCTCTCCGAACGGCGTGCATTGACTATGGAAATGCTCTTTCTTTGATGAACGCATTACCAGCTCGCAATGAACGAGAATGTGCCCTCGCCTGCGAGAGACAACGCTGACGCAGGCAGCGTCTGCTAGCGTCAAACCGATGCAAACGCGTTGTGCACCCCCCGTGCTGCTTCGCATCGCCTCATGGTCCCCTTTAGCGGGACGATGGTGTAATTTTTTTTTTCCTTGTTGTCTTGCCCATCGTGTGCTCTCATTTGTTCATTTTGTCTGCATGTGCAATGTTTGCAGTTCTGCGTTCTCTTTCTTTCCATGAAGCAGAAGAACCTCCGGCGCACATCTACGCCTACCGTTCTAGGCTCCATGTTCTAAGCCTGTAACAGTGCCACTGTGGAAACGAAGTGTTGCACGGAGCAGCCAAATGCAGAATGAGCAGTCTTTTCTTAATAGTCCCCGTCAGGAACGTTAGGGGGTGACCAACCCCTCCCCCCCCCCTGCAGTTCCGGTGTCCGTGATTGCACAGCATGTTGCCTTTTTTGGTGTGCTGTTTAGAGCCTGTTGGTACTAAAGCACTAAACAATTAAGTATCAGCGTTCCATGAAAAAAAAAATGTTTGCACTGAAGTAATGTCTTATTATGCCTGCATTTTAGTTTATTTCTGGACCTTTAAAACAACTTTTGCAGAGAGAATGCAAGTCCTCAGTTCTTTACCGCTTCTGTTAGCGCATCCCAGAGTGCTGAGTGTCGACGCTTTGCGATGCAGGCGGCCGTGACAAAGGCATCTGATGGCGGCTGGCACGAGTGAGCCGACGTGAGCCGGGCGTCTCCGAAGTCCGTCCTCTGTGGCGCACCAAACGACGGCAGGCCCCGAGCTACAGTGTCGGCAGCACTCCTTCCCCTCTCGAGATAACCACTGCCTCGCGGCAGTATTGGGCGAGCCACGGAGCTGGAGCCAAGGCCGTATTTAAAAAGCGAGCTGCGACGTCAGCTTGCCCCGACTTCGGTGGAGTTAAGGAACACCTGGGAGGAGAAACGCCATCTTCCGGCACGCTGGGCATGAATGGATGTCGTCGCGAACTCCCGCCGGACGGTGGTCAGAAGTGATCCGAAACTGTACGCCACTGGAATGTCTCCTGTAACCCCAGCATCACTCGCGACGTAAAGCCTCGTCCAGTGGACTCTCGTGAATTCAAACTTGAGGGGACCTCAGAATTTCGCTTGAATTATCAGAAGTTTGAATTATCAGTTTGAATTATCAGATGCAAGCAGGAGTGTGGCTCTGTGCAATATGCCAGAAAAAGCAGAGATGATCATTTATCATGTCCATTGCTGCCGCTGCAATGTTTTCTTTTTCTTTCTTTTTTTCTGCTCGTGCTTTTGAATGCTTTCACGTGTGCTGGCAGGCGATCGGCTATATATATGCCTGTTAAAAGATACGCGAGTATGCACATTCACCTAGAAGGAACCAAAGCAGCCGATATTTCTGGTAAGGATAACCAAAAAGTGTATGAATTAACTGAAAAAAATTGGATGGTGCGGTTTGAATTAAGCCGCTCTTAAGTACGTTGAAAACGTAGCAGGCCGCCCCACCACGGTGGTCTAGTGGTTATGGCACTCGGCTGCAGATCCGAAGGTCGCGGGATCGAATCCCGGCCGCGGCGGCTGCATTTCGATGGAGGCGAAATGTTGAGGCCCGTGTGCTGTGCGATGTCAGTGCACGTTAAAGAACCCCAGGTGGTCGAAATTTCCAGAGACCTCCACTACGGCATCTCATAATCAGAGCTGGTTTTGGGACGTTAAACCCCGCAAATCAATCAAAACGTAGCGGGCCAACCAGGAATTTGAAATTTGTTTGAATTAGTTGAAAGTCTGTATCGTCACGAGTTCGAATTCATGAAGAGTCTGCTGTATGTCATTTCAATCGATCTATCGATCAAATCCGAATACGTAGTGTGGTGGTGCCATGTGGACATCAGAAAAGCACCTGGTGCTTATTGCAGTTGCGGAGTTCCAGCCGCTGCCATGGCGGCCAAAACACATTGATGAAATATTGAATTCTGAACTGTGCTGCCTGTAAGCTTTTTTCTCTCCGCACTCTTTTCTGTCTTGTTCATCTTTTGTGTTAGTTTGCGCGACATTGTCAGACTTCCTGCCCCACACTAATGCGGTCAGGGCATTTCTCCTCTTGGGTGTTTCTCGTTGTGGTTCTCTAGATTTGGATGCAGCTCTTCTAAGGTGCCGAAGCACACAGCTGTCGATGAGGCTTGTATACGTACGCAAAATTTGCCCCTTAAACTGTCGAAAGTCCGGACCTCTGCCTTGGCCAGTCAGCAACATGTCTCCGGAAAGCAACGAATTGGACATGAAGCCACAATATGGACACTGGTAACAGAGCAAAATTGGCTGTCACATTGCCCCAAGCGTCAATTGCAGAAGCGTCGAGTGTCATGTTTGCAAGAAGAGGTTTCATACATAGCTGAAGTGGTTTATGGGAATGGGCCCTAATGGGTGGAGATTAAGATTTACAATTAAGCCGTGTAATGCCGTCACATCTCGGTGTTGTTGCCACACCAGTGACCACTTGCAAGAGACATCATCGCTCTACGTTCTTTAGAAATATGATTGTACCAGGCACTGCAGCATCCCTTGGCCCGTAAAAACCTCATAAGTGTAAAAAATATCACGAAACTCGATCGTAAGGAGGGAAGAAGTGTTTGGAGCTTTTTCTTTTTTTTTTTTTTTTGCCTTTCTCCAAGGGGCCAGTGACTAGGTTTTTCGTACGGCCGGCTCGGAACGCTTCGAAGAGCGTGGCATCGTTCAGCACAGAAAGGCCACCTGCCGTCGACAGCTCAAGCAAAAGTGGCAGAATACAGTAGACCATGAGGCTCACAGGAAACGGGTGAGAAGCGCCTCCGCGTCGGTAGAGCGCTTCATACATTTTTATTCTGGCCGCTTGCACCCGTTGTTCCAATTCCTTTTGAGGCTTCGTTAGTATCGCGCACTTCGGCAACTGCGTAGTGTTTGGTAGGTGGACTGAATTTTTGCATCTCTTTGTGCGAGTCTTGACTTCCAGCCACAACAGCAATCAACCTCTAGTTAGCTGCATTCGTTGTGGTTGTCGGTGCCGCACCACGTCCATTTGTAGCTGTCATTGAGTGAGTAGTGGCAGTTGTACGTCTTTCTTTAGGCTTTGTGAAAACCCAGGCTTCAATTCACTTTGCCAGGTCGCGGGGATCACAACTTCTTGAGACAGGTATTCATGCATGCTGTGGTGTGTAGAACACATCAGAGGTGTTTTGCCATCACAGATTTCCAGTTTCTAAAAGCAGGAGTCCGAGGTAAGACCGGTCGCTTCACCCTTCTGGGCCGTAATATTCGTACATGTGAACCCTTTGAATTATTGCCAAGGCATGAATTCGTGCGCATGTTTTTCCACAGTTGACTGTTCCTGTGGTGCCTTGGTGCCACTGTTAAATGGAAGTTGCCAATTCTGCCATTTCATGTCCTGACAGTGTGAGACGATATTTTGAAAATGGTTATAAAAAGGTCTGAAGATCGTGTAAGTCATTGTACAGTCAGGTTATCACCATACTGTCCCATTCACAAGGTGTAGCAGCGAGTCTCGAATTCTTGTCACAATACGATAGGTTCTCGGTTAATGTTTAGAAATCCATGCCACTGAATGTTATGAGCAACTGGCTCACACGTCAGTCACACTGATGAAGCTTGAAGTGCAAGTCACTTGCGGTGTGTGCTGAATTTCGGTTGCAGTGCCATTTGTGAAGTGACAGTGAATTCTTGTCCACACACAGGTGTGTTGGCTTATTAACTAAGCATTGTCACTGCGCAATTCTTCGTTCGGATTTTCGTGGCTGGCATGCTTGTTCCTGCTTCTTGTAAGCTGTATGTTGATCATTTGCAAGAAAACTTTAAATGGGAAAAAAAATATGTGGTGCCATGTTTACTCTCAGAAGCTCAAGACATAAAAAAAAAGAGAGAGAGAAGCACACATTTTTTTTCTTTTTTTAGTCTGACC
Organism: Hyalomma asiaticum; assembly: GCA_013339685.2. Lineage (NCBI taxonomy): Eukaryota > Metazoa > Arthropoda > Arachnida > Ixodida > Ixodidae > Hyalomma > Hyalomma asiaticum. The sequence continues at coordinate 60,721,466 of CM023491.1, forward strand.
TCTTAGAAGTCGTTGTAGTATTTTTGAGAGAATGCATATTCTAGGCAGAGACAGGTAGTGTTTTGTACTTCTCATTATCAGTAGTACGTACAACTCTTTCACTGGCAGCTGTTTCCATCTTCAGCTCTTGTCAACTCAATTGAGTACTTTCGTAGCCACTGAAAGCAAAGCCAAAATCCATGTGGCGTCATAGTTCGTTCGCTGATGCATGCTCTTAAATACCTGGCACTTGTTGCCACTGAAATGTGAAGAGTAATGACGCTGTGTTCCTAGCGAGCTCCTTCGTGTGTTGAGCGTAACTCTTCTGAAAGCTGGGAGAGGCTCTCTCAACAGGAGCTTGTTACTGTAATAAATTCTAAGGCAACCTTCTGATTCGAGTTTGATTTGGTGCACACTTGTAAACGAGGGAGTTGACTAAAGCCCGTCGGTCAAATGGTGCAGTCTCTCTGTAGGTTGCCGTAGTCGCTGGTCAGAAAACTGCCTGCCGGCCTGTCCCATCACCAAGGAGCACATCACTGATGCCTCCGGACCATCAACTTAAGCACTTTCACTGACTTTATAATTGCTTTCTTTATTATTTTATTTTTATTTCTTGTGAATCTGCCACGTACATATTTACACGACACAGTGTACGTTCGAAACTGAGACGTCTAAGAAACTCCTCGCTACGCCATTTTGTTCTTGTACATACACTTCTCGAAGACGCAATGCTCGGGGCCCATTTTCTGGCCATTGTTCCGTCGGATGCCATATGAATGAAATGAAAACGTGTCTTGTTAGCCCGTAAAACCCAGCCTTTGCTCGGTGGAAATGGGGCAAATCACCTGTTATTGACGCCGTCACTCCGTGTTCGACTTTCGGAGGTGCCATACCAGAGGGCCCGTCGCTGGCAGACGTACCCCTTGCGTCCATGAAAGCTCACTCTGCGATTGCTCCGCATTGCGGTGCAGCAACCCAGCTCTGTCCAAACACAGTTATGTATCTATACTACCCCACACGTCCACGGGAAATTTCTCTCGCAAATGGAGCACGTGCCATGCCGTCAAGGTGTGGTAGCCTGGAAGGTGCTGTTTCTTCTCGCTTAGGTGTGTTTCGAATGTGTCAATTCCAAGGAAAGAAAGAGGGCATCATGAAAAGCTGAAGTATTGAACGCAGCCAGCCCATCGCAGCGGCTCAGTAGCTGCATTGTTCTGCTGCCAGGCACTACTCCATTCATTTGGTTCCAGGCCACGTTCGGGGGATGGTGGGAGTACGTCGGCAGTTTGATATCAAGTCCATGATAAAGGCATCTCCCGTACATAGCTGATGCATTGCTTTAGGTCGTTAAACCTCATCATTTGATAATTCGATCTTTAATTTCAAGCTCAGTCTTACAAAAACATTTTTAGATGCTTAGATTACAATTACAGCTGAAGAGCGAGAGCGTGATCCCCCATTTAGGATTGACTTAGGTGGTTGCAGTACTCGGCTGCTTACCTGAAAGATGATAGTTCAGTGCCAGCTGAGGCGGTCGCATTTTCAAGGGGGGCAAAAATGCTGGAGGCTCAAGTATTGCGCGTTTTCAAGTGTTAGAGAACCTCAACCTCCGCGGGTTATGAAAATTTGCGAAGCCCTCCGCTACGGCATGGCTCAAAATAATGTCGTGGTTTTGGCATGTGAAATGCCAGCAGTTAAATTACTTCTGGCTGTGGGCAATACATTCATGCATGAAGAGTAACTAAGTTGCGTGAGTGAAAATGTATTGTTACTGCTGTTAATGAGTAGTTCGTCCCCTGAACTACCTACCGTCTACTGAAGTCTCAACCCAGTGTACTTAAGATTGCTACAACAGACCTTGCATCAATCTTATGGCATGTAAATCTCCTGTTTGAGGTGTTAAACTGCGCGTATAAAAGCTGCATGCTTGGAGTCGAAAACTTCGTCAGAGGGTCTTTAAGAGGACTGGCGAACTCGTTCAGTTATTTGTGACAATCTAAATTGCACATGTGGCATCTCTTTCGAAAAGAAAAGAAGTGCCTGTTGAACTGCTCAGATCCTCGTTAAGAATTAAGCTAATTCGCAAAAGGAACGCATGCGGACATATCTTTCCTGTCGTGCATACACATTACTCTAGTAGCACTCGTAAGCAATGCACTGTTCGCACCACATAGGTATTTTCTGCATAACAATGTGTACACGTGGCTTACAATAGATCAGTTGCTTCGGTGATGATCAGGGAACACTTCTTGTATGTTTTTTTGATCAGACCAGGAAAACTTGCCGACTCACACTGGCACCGTCGCTCCGAGAAATCATTCCAAAATTATTCGCGCTTCATTCCATGCTGCATTTCAACATAACGAGTACAGTGTAAATGTATGATTGAATGGTGCTTATCACTAAGACTAGACAGGCATTTCCTTGGTTTATGTGTTTTTAAAACATGGCAAGTTTACGCTGGTTCATTGGCAGAATGCCGTTTTGTTTCTTGCTACCCCGAACTTGCTAGCACAAAATTTTCAAACGACACGAAGTGTGTTTTCTCCCGTTCGATTCATGGTATGTCTGCCTTTCCTACTGCTAGCAGTGTTCTTAAGGAACTCTCTGTGCGACTTGATGCACATAATAATCTGGAAGTTCTAGAGTCTGTAGCATTGTCAACAAGAAGGCTGCATGAAGACTCAATAATGGTGACGTTGGTTTGGTCAATGATGTTTAACTCTTCACTGTTCGTGAGACATAATTTTGGTGGATGCACGTGGCAACTTCCACAGTGATCAAGCATGACATGTTGCGTTTTTCTCTCTCCCAGACTTTCAAAATCCAGGCACAGTTCATCTGGTTGCTAGAGAATACGGTGTACGCCATGCCAAAACAATGAGTGCGATTTAGTGTTATTTGTGTGCTGTGTGGTGTTGATGCTGTGGGCAATCTTTCCCACGTACGTTGTGTAAAGTGCAGCCCTCTTATACGTTTTAGCAATTGCCAGTTTAGAATGGAGCTTCTCTTGTTCGCTAGGCCTAACATTTAAAGTAAAGTTTGTTAACTCAACGTCTCCGTAGCTACTGGGTGACTCTTCATGAGCTGCAGTATGTGTGTTTTTGATGCCTCTTTTAAGCTTGCTTGTTCAGTGCAACAAACATCAGCCATAACCCGCTTTGGCTAGATTCAACTGATGTCCCTCAATTAAGGTCACATTTTTTTTCCCCACTTCTTTAGATCTCTCATGAGTGTGAGGAGTCGAGCAGTTATCTCCGCGTAGGTTGCAGTGTATTAGCCTGTTACTGGTTTTTTTTATTCTCCATGTCATTTTTCATCACCTCAACGAGCCTTCACCACAGCTCTTTGAGTTGCTCACACATGAAAGGCAAACTGAACCTTATAATAATGAAACCACACCCACCACAAAAGTTTGTGTTATTTGCAAAGTGTCCGCCACAGGCCAATATCGGTCCAATGTTTATTCGTTATATCAGGCAGTTTGTTATATACGATAGTTTGTTGTATCTGATATCACACTGTATCAAGGTTTAGCCATCACATCTTTCGCCATTGCATTTACCAAGTCCGGCGTATTTGCAAGCTGAGCTATTTCACTGGTTTTCCTCAGCGGTCACTCGCGCTGCTCACAGAATGATCACAATGAGCCATTGGATGGTGTTGTTTGTAAAAACCTACTGCAGCCGTCTTCGACAACACCTGGCAATGCCGAGTCCGAAACATTGCATCTTTGCACAATGCCAGGAACGGTGGCTTTTTTTTTTTTTTCTTTCATCGTGGAGATAGCTAGCTGCTTAGGCTAAGGTGTCTGTGCAGTCGTACAGTTAACGAGTGTCTCTTTGCGCGGCTTGTGTTGTTGAGTGCAGTTTTCTCGGTGTTGCAGCAGGTTGTCGTACGGCCGTTCCCGTACGACGACAGCTTGCGTCCAGCATTGAGCACGATTGTTGCAGCGTCACCTCAGGCCAGCGACATGTGTGCATTCCAGTGCAATGAACTGATGCCGGCCATAGTGCTAAGTGAACAAAACAATAAAAGATGCTTTGCCAAAATATACCTGTTGTGTACGTGTGTCTGTGTATTGATGGAAGTGTCCCCCCGCGGGACACTTGTACCCGAGCCATGTGACATCCAACTACCAGTCAGACCTTGCTGCAACAAATTCAGAATGACACGGAAATAACTTTGCTATATCCGGTAATTTGTTGTAAACACAGCGTTGCTTCACTGTTATAATTGCAATACTGTTTCTCATTTAACTTGTTATATCCGAATTTGTTACATCGAGGCTTGACTAGTTTCTCAAGCTTCACTCCTCAAATTACTCTTTTCCGATAAGGACACTTCCATGGTGTGCATACTGTACCCTTTGACCATATTTAAACTTTTTTTAGCGCACACGAAAGACACAGACACAGAAAAGAAGGACACACGAGCGCCGTGTCTGTGTCTTTCGTGCACGCTAAAAAAGTTTAAATATGGATAACTACCAACTGGCCCAGCTATCAGTCTTGCTGTACACTTTGAAGTTATCCTCGGAGGGTTAGTCTTGTAGACTGTGCTTCCTAGGATAGTATTGTAGACTGTGCTTCCTAGGATAACTTCAAGGTCCGGAGTTTCTTGTGGTGGGCAACTGAACGTGCTCATTCGCTACACCAAGAAGCTCTGAGCTCCGATTTCCTTCAGGTGCGCAGATGAGCTTACATTCTTCAAGGTACGTATTGTTCGGAGATGCACATCGCTTCTTGCAACACATATTTTTGGGCTGTGGCAGGTCCACCAATTACGGAAACCATGTGCTCTACATAAAGTGACACCCTTTATTTGGGTTAATTGTTGAGGCAGCGTACTCGTAGTCAAGTTGAAGAGCACTGGCAATACGAGAGAGCCTTGTGGTAGCCATTTAAACGGCAGTGAATATTTTAAACATTTGCTACTGGCCGCAGTATTGCGTGCGGGGAAATCATTAATGTGCTACACTCAAACAATACTACTACGAATGTGAATATAGTGTAACAAATTATCAGTTATGATGAAATAAATGAGAAATAGTCATAAGACAGCACATTTAACAATTTTTATCTAATCGTCGGCTGTAACAGTTGTATCGGCGTCTAATAGACATGGTTATAAACCAGACTGGACTGTTCCAAACTGAACGGGACCATAATTTTATACTAGTCATGTGGTAGTGATAGTGGACTCTGAGTGCAGGAAATAAACAGTGAGATGCACAAAAGTAAAATTCAGCAAACTCGAGCTTATAAAATGATGGAATGACCCTGAGGTTGTGACAGCTTTCATCATAATTGGAAAAATACGTGGGTGTAGTCATCTCTGTACTTGCCATATAAAGCATGTGAATTTTACAAATAGTTTACACAGGCACGTCAGCACTGGACAAACAGGACTCCATAACAGGGTTTTGTGCAAAAACAGGCACAGAAACTGTGCTGATCAAATATTACTGCCACAGAGCAATATTTAACGCATCTTTTACCTCGTTATAGCTCTGGGTACACCAAGCAAGCATAGATTTTTGCGGGCCGACTCCAAAAGTATTAACATAGTTCACGTAAGATGGGGATACAGCAGAAAAAAAAAATTCATGAGGCATTTCACACTCGAGGACGACCATCGAAGCCACACCGCTGTGCCAATCCCACCACCACAGCTTCGATGAGACTCCATAAACGGATGCACTTTTGGTAGAAACCTAGCCAGACACAGCTTCATTACATTCATTATAGCTTGGGTCCCCTGAGGGCAACTTTACGTCACTTTGACTGGCATTTCATTTGCTTAATTCATGTTTGGTTAACATCGTCACCTTTGCACCAATAAGTGCACCTTTGGTTCACTTAATTCACATTTTATTTTGCATATGAGTCACTGCCCTGCCTGGCCCCACAGACAGACAAGGAACTTTATTGATGATCATGACACAGACTGATGGCGTCCTTTCCTGGGAGGTGATGAAGCCATGGGCCACTCCCCAGCCAGGATGGGAAGCCCAAGCCTCAGCCTTGTATTGCGAGCTCTCTGAAGAGCCACTGCTTGACGTGAAAGCTATAGTCGGACACAACTCAGGTCTGCAGTGAAGCCCCTCCCACGCCCTTATGGCCGCCAGCTGCTATCCCTCCACGAAGCGACAAATAGTTCCTTTTTTGAACTGTCCATGTTACCAAAACAAAGTAAGGGTGGCAAAAACAATGAATAGATGCATAAATTTGTATGTGTTTATTTGTTTATTAGAGCGGAACATGGAATGGAGAATTATTTATTGAGCTCTAATCAAGCACTTGCAATGCAGAAACCCGGCGCGCTAGAAGCGCTGCTACCTTGAGCTTTTCAACTCAGTTCAGTGAAGTTTCATACATAAAACAGGCTCGGAAGCGAAATGAACCGTACCGTGACGTTTTGCAGATGTAAATGCTGAGACACACATTTTTGTCCATGCTTCTCGAGCACATCATGAATTACATACCGATGAAAGGACTGAAGAATAACAGACGCTCCGTAGGTATCGAATAGAGACGGCGCCATTTTGAAAAGGTCGCATGACGACAATTTTGTTTGCTTCTGTGATTGGCTGGCATAGTAACACCGAGCGTGCAGTCCATCGGCCCTTGTTGCCAACTGCTGTTTTTTTAAGTTGTATCCTACTATAGATTAATATTTACAAGAAATAAGCAATGCAAGACAGATCAAAATGACGTGTATTGCTTGCACTAGAACCTGTCATCTCACCCCACAGATGTCACTGTGTCTGCTGTGCAGCTGGAATAAACACTAATTTCATTCGATTCAAACATATTAATGTTAAATCTTCCAGTGTGACATGCACATAAGCTTTCAGGTCATATAAATTATAACATATACTCGAAGAGCAGGCCAGTATGTACAGGCATTTCAAGCAGCACCATTCTTTAGGACGCAACCATCTGAACCACGCTTACGTTTCACGTCTCCACTGACTGAGTGAAGTGCAGGTCCATCACAACATGGTCGATGTGGGGTGCGTACGACTTGACGTTCTCCACATGCGTGCATGTAATGTACCAGTTGCAGCTCTGATGACACTGCTTCATCAGGCCTGCCATGGCGGTGCACACTTTGCGGACGCGCTCTTCCAACTGCTCGGATGCCGACCCTTTCGCATCGGGCTTTGATTCCACGTTTTCGTGGACGTGCATCCAGCAGCTCTTGCGTTGAGGGTTGAGTGCCCTACATGCCGTCTGCCAGCCCACAGCGGACGACGGGATGAGGCCCAGGTTGACTCGATCAGCCACCCCTTCGGGACAGACCTGTGACAGAAGAATGAAGCATACCTTTTTGTAGTGACGGAAGAAGTGAGAAGCCGTAACGGCGGCCAACGTAGCCAAGCCATGCAGTCGGATCGCTGATGAGGGTGGCCAGCAAGTGAGGTGACCTTGGTGATGTGGTCCCCAATGCAGCAGTCCCTTGAGTTGAGGGCACGACCGAAAGATGTGTACATGGTCTTCCTCGACATTGGGGGAGGGTTCAACGAGACATGCATCTGTGGGCGGCGGTGTCGTGGCATTGTTCGTGGTCGCCTAAAAGCATGGATGCGAAGTGCCATGCGCTGCAAAGCCGGTGAGTCGAATTTCTCCGACTAAGGCGAGTTGTACGGTACACCATTGCAGGCCCACACAGCAGTACGGAGAACGTTGAAAGGCCGTGGACCGACCAACGATGCTGCCGAGCAGTATTGTAGATCGGCAGGGAGGGCGCTGAGGAGGACGGTGTGCTTTGTGGGCTGGTCGGTGATGCCATTTATCTCCAGAATGGCATCGAGCCACGTCCAGTGAACTCAATGACCTGGCTTGAAAGGTCTCAAGGGCAGGCAGAGATGCAGGAGCATTGCAGCGGACAGCTCGGCGGAAGGCTCGTCCAGATCATCACTGCAGCGACGGAAGAAAGCCAGAACCTGTGAAAGCGGCCAATGTGGCCGTGCCATTGGATCGCTACTTTTATAGTGAGAGCGACAAACAAGAGCTAAGGCAGAGTGGAGCGGCACACTGCATCGCCTCGTCCGGCCGTGAGCGTGAGCACGGCGTGGGCTCTTTGAGAGGCATGGCACGCTTAGTGCGGTGGACCGGTGGTGGCAAGCGATGATGATGATGATGAACAGATGGACATGACATTACACTTTCTGTGGCTGCTTCTCAACATAGGTGAACTGAATACAGTGAACAAGGTTATCACAAATCAAGCAACGAAGCCAAGCAGTAGTTCAAGGTAAAATTGCTAGATGCCTCAAAAATGCCAGTTTAACACCTGCGCTTATTTAACAGCTTAGAAAGTTTGAGGCTGATACCTGTGGAGCGTCATGCAGAACAGAAAAGCTCTTGCCCTTGACCCACCACCCACGCTGCTACATGATAGCATTTATGCGAAGGAAAATATAGAAATGAAAAAAGAAGGAAAAAATGAAAAAAAAAGACAAGGAAAGAAAAGCAAGCCTTGGGTTGCGCAGAAGGGAGAAGCAGACCGACGCTCGCCCTCGACACACTACCCACACACTTGCCTACAATCCATTGCTACATCAAGACAGTGATAGTCAGAGTTCTTCAATCATACCAGTTACCAAACTCCCCATAGGCCCCATGTATCAAAACCCGGACACGCCAAGTGCCAAAACTGCGGAGGTTAGCAGATTGTTGCGCCATCTGTCGACAGAGAAAGCAACTAATAAATGTGTTGGTGTGTTTTGTGTTATGGAGCGCAGAAAGCTCCGCCGCGTCAATGAAGCGAGCCTTATGCAAACGATGTTGCGCACACAGAAAATCCGTCAGTTCGCCGTGATTCTGGCGTCCCTGGCGTCTTCTGCAGAACAAGAAAATTCACTGACCTTGTGCCGTCGCTTCTGCTTCTCCATGAACACTGAGGGCTCACGAAGTGTTTTGTCCGTGCCAAGAAACTCTATGGTCCGTGCTAACTGCTCTCACGAAAGAAGCAGGGAATCGTCTGTTCGGCTGCCGAGGCCGCTGGTGAAAGAACAAGAAAGCTTTTCGAACAGCGGATGATTGTCGGTGAATAATTATTCTTTTTTTTTTTCGGCTGAATGTCGATGTGTCATTGGGAATCCAGCACAAAGCGCGCACCAGGGGTATTCAGTTCACATGACTTCTGCGTCGATGTGTCAACACAGCAGCAGAAGGCCTTTAATGCAGAGCGTGTCGTCTGGAAGCGAAAAAGCGTATGGTGCAAGTCGACGATCCAAGTGCAGGCGAATTGCAATGTAAGGCGTCTCTATCTCTCGCTGCTTTCTTCTGCCCCTCTTTAGCCGCGTGATGAGAGAGCCATTAACAACTGTTACAGTGCTCCAACGTTTGTGGCCGCCACTTTCATGCAATAAACATCGCCTCCGAGATCCGGTGAGTGTAGCGTTTCTAGTTACGGCTCCCAGGTGGGGCGACAGTCTGCAAACCTCCGCCAATTTGGCCGTCGGCTTGTCCAGATTTCGGAACACAGTTTGGCAACTGGTATGATTGAAGAACTTTGGTAATAGTGGTAGTGAGTGCTATACAATAGCGATCACAGGAGGGAAAAGCCCCAGCTCAGCTTTTTACTCAGATTCCACAGGCACAGAACCGGCTTTACTTTTGCTCTGCATGGCCTACCTTGTAAGCATGAATTGATATAGCAAATTAATGGATATATCAGAATAAATCAAAATTTTCATCAATATTCACCAGACAATGTGTATGCATCAATGACAAGTGATTTTTGTGGACACGGTCTTGTTGCTCACTGCTTCTAAGATGTAAAGGGCACTTGCAAACAAGGTAATTACATGAAGAAGTGATACCCACAATAAATTGCAGGTAACAGTGATTACATAAGTATCTCATGGTCCTAGGATGACTTGATGGCAATCAGAAATAAAGTACCGAGTTTCGAGTGAAGCATAGCTATGCTGTTAATCTAGCACACTTTCAACCAGTGCAATAAAACCTTCGCATGACAATGTCACATCCAGCACAAACCTTAGTTTACTTCATCTGGTGTACAATTCCAATAGCCAAGTAGGAGCAAGCCTCCATGTTCCCCAAATTTAAATAAATAAAGAAAAAAGGAGCAAGCCTTTCTGCTGTTTATGGAGCGAGTTTGTTCAAACAAGTGAGTGAGTGCAGAAGTCATGTGTCCCAATACGAATGAGAGTTAATTCAGAGTGGCAGTCACAATTCCGCAGAGTGAGAAGAGGCTGCTCCACAAAACTTGGTGGAGTGGGCCAGAACTGTGCACAATGTACTAGCCAAAAAAATAAATAAATGTGCCACGCCTCAGGCAGCCGGAGCTGCCGTGGTCCCCACAACGCAGGCGAAGCTTAACATCACTCAGGGCACTCGACCTAAGTGTGCTGGGTGAGAGAGCATTGTGGCGTCATAGTCCTGCAGCCGTTCCAACCACATAAGCCATGGTCCCTTCACTTTCTTGGTCAACAGTACTACCTTTAGCCACCCTCTTAAGCCTTTACCTGCTTGGAGAAGCCATTGCAGCCGCGTGTCGTCGCGATAATGGCGGAGACAAGGACAACTCAGCATGGTACATAACACTGATTTCTGCTACATAAGCACTTGTCTCGATGCCACCTCATGACGGCAGTGACAAGGCCGTCACGAGGTGACGGCCACTGTCTATAGGCTAGGCACGCACTGCTGAAAACAATGGGAATGCAGTCTCGATTTCATGTCTGAGTGCGCCACACAGGCAATCTTCTCAACAATTTCCTCGGGAGACACTAAAGGTGCACGTCATCGCCGAATAATTACAATATCGGGCCACTGTGAGCTGCCATTTTCACTGGAAAACCTTACAGCATAAGCTGTTCTGGACACGTTACCGTGGTGGCGATGGTGTCTGCCGCCACACGCGTCCATAACCGCTATCAGCGTCAATGCGAGAAAAATGCTCCACGCCTCTGCGGACTTGAACCCAGCTTAACAGGGGTGGTGCCACAGCAACCCTCGCAGACCCTCACCACTTGGTTGCATGCCTTGCATTCTCACCTTCAGCCACAACTCTGATCAGTAATAGCATCTTTCATGTCATTATACGTTGACTAAGCCGACAGTGCTTCATGAACGAGGACAAGAAATATGACAACAATGAGCAGAAACTGGATAGCAAAGAGGAAGAAGTAAGACTGAAACGAAAGATCGACAGAGCGCGCAGCACAATCTAGCTTACAGTGCCATTGTGCCTCATCAAATGCACAAGCCAGGGAGCCTTTATTCTAAAGCAGATTGAAAGTAGGCGTGTTTGAACAAAGATTATGTATATTTGTTGCATTGATTGTACACTGAGCATCACCAAGACATGCTGCAGCTGTTAGGGTTACTGTAGGGGTTACTACAGTGGCCTCAACACATACACAGGTACATGCGTGCTGACCAGCCAAGTTGAAATCGCTCACTGGGAGCCAATTTCAGGACTGCTATAATGAAATTTTGGGCCAAGCACAGGTGCCAAGCGCAACAAATGTTGAGGATCAACTCAAGCTCAAAATTTAACTACCCAAGTCAAAAGGATAGACTGGTGGGCTAGTTGATAAAGCATTTATTCAACTACTGTAAAACCTCATTATAACAAAGTCGAATGGGGAGCCGTAATTACTTCGTTATAACCATTAGTTCATTATAGCCAATATCCATATCATCTATGAGAATTTCAAGGGGAATTGTGATTGCTTCGTTATATCCAAACAGTAAAACCTCTTTATAACGAAGTTGAAGGGGGGGCAGTAATTACTTCGTTACAACCATTAGTTCGTTATAACCAATATTAATTTCATCTATAGGAATTTCAAGGGGAATTGCGATTACTTCGTTATATCCGATAGTTCATTATATCCGGGTTCATTATAATGAGGTTCTACTGTAGTTCATTATATCTGGGTTCGTCATAACGAGGTTCTAGTGTATTAGCGCACAACAAACACGGATGGAGAAGGCGCGAGACTTTGTCCATGTTTGGTGCGCATTAATACTTGAAAGAATATCCAAGTCAAATTAATAGAAGTGTGCCGTACATACATATGCGGTGGTCAGCTCACGAGTTTCACCACGTGTAGTTGGCACAAGCTCACCTCTCGGCAGTCACCCGCATGGACCGTGCACCGGTCTTGCACTCCATTAAGCTGCAGGTTTCTGCGCAGGGCCTCGACAGCATCGGCGTTCCACTCGCAGGCATGCACGTGGGCTGCACCAGCATGCACTAGGTACGGCAAGGTGAAGTAGCCAATGCCTGTGGTTCAAAGACAGGGGAAAAAAAAAGAAAGAAACAGCTGCAGTCCGTTTATGAATACAGCAGACTCTCATTATTCAAACTTGATGGGGACACGGAATTTTGTTCTAATTATCAGATGCAAGCATAAGCATGGCTAGGTGCAACATACAAGGAAAATTGATTGATTGATTTGTGGGGTTTAACGTCCCAAAACCAGCTCCGATTATGAGAGACACCGTAGTGGGGGTCTCCGGAAATTTCGACCACCTGGGGTTCTTTAACGTGCACTGACATCGCACAGCACACGGGTCTCAACATTTCGCCTCCATCGAAATGCAGCCGCCGCGGCCGGGATTCGATCCCGCGACCCTCGGATCAGCAGCCGAGTACCATAGCCACTAGACCACCGTGGTTGGGCATACAAGGAAAAGCAGAAATGGACAGTTATCACATGTACTGCAGCCACCTTAGTGCATTTTTTTTTTTTTCCTTTTTCTGCTAGTGGCCTTGAATACCTTGACAAGTGCTGGCAGGCTATTGGCTTTATTAATAGCGGTTAAAAAATATACGAGCATAAACGCTCCGCTAGAAAGAATCAAAGTAGCCGATATTTCTAAGTGTAAAAGTGTGAAAAAACTACGGATTAACATAATTAACTGAATAATGCAGTTTAAATTAAGCACCTTTCAAACACCTCGAAAACATTATCAGAGCTTGAAATATTGAGAGTCTAGTATACCTCCAAGGGAGGAATTACTCATGGCATCATGGGAACAATTGCCAAGATGTATCCAATGTTCAGCCCTATTGGCCCAAGAATGGTCCCACAATGGCTTTGCTTCACCTGCTCCTTGGGATCCGCTTTTAAGTATGAAATGTGCTCTCAGAGAAGGTTGTGAGACGCAGTGTAGTGAAAAGCTTCAGGTTAGTAGTGCACTTTGCCTCCATCCTAACTGTGGTGACTACCATCATTAATTAGAACTTGCAACATCATGTTCAATAGGGTATTGCCACTGAAACTTCATTTGCTCCTGCGACTGCAGTTTGTTATAAGTGTTCTGCTATTGTGTGGTCTCAGATGATGCATACTTATTCAATGCAGTAAGATCGTTCCAGGAAGAGCGGCCCACTGTTCATCAGTTTGTTCATAAGCAGGGTAATAGACGGATAACGGCTCACTCTAGAAATTTACCTCATAAGTCCCAGTGCAACTCTGACCATAAACTATCGTGGCTGCTGCCATCATTGTAATTTGTGCCTGCTTGTTATTGCACGCATAAGTTTGACCAACAAAGTTAACACACCATCACATTTTTGGTAGCCTCTACTTCCATGTTGTCACTACAACACAGAACTGTCAGCCAAGCAGCTGTGGCACGTGACAGAAAAAAATAAGGATGACAGATGACATATTGTAGTGCAGCGTACAGACTCACTGCATGGTGACAGATAACACAGAGTAGTACAGCAATAAAGCTGCCAGTATGCTGGCCTAAGCAGCATGCAACTGTCTAGAAATACCGGACTGGTGACAAAGTTCCCTTCAAATGCTCTTTAAGTACTTCCTTGCCTTCGCCTCGTTGGCACACGTTAGCCATTAAGGTTTTGTAATGTGGCAACACTCACATCAATTAGGTTCCCGAGTACTTCAATCAAGCAATTTTTCTAGTCCCTGTAGACTTCATCATGATGACAATGCTGGCATCGCTCATTGTGAACGTAAATAAGCTTGTTTTGCATTTGATATGCATCCGTGTGATACACCATTGCACGCTTCAAGGCATAACGGTACGTTTAAACAAATGGTTTTAAAGCAAGCATCACAATGCAAGAGGAATGTTATTGAAATGCTGCACTCTAATAGTATAACAGTTTTATTTGACCTTTTCTTGTGCACGAAAATTCTGAAGCTTGGGAAGTAGCAAAGCCTTCTTACGCATTAACAACAACTTCTGCATATCTAGGAGTAAAATGACTGCTATTCGAGAATTACCAAAACTATGGTTACGCTGTCATGGCAAGCTTCCAGCATAGCAACATTGCCACACTGAGACGACAGTACAACTACTATGGTTACATCCAGCAACAGACCTGCAAAGAGATCCACAACGACTTCGTTTCGGCAGTCCATGTTGGAGATGCGGAGCTTCTCTGTGATATTTCCCGCGCTGAACATGCACTTGGTGACGTCAAAAGTATACCTGCATTAATGCAAAACAGGAAATACACATCTGCGTGTAAGCATGCATAACAAGATTCTATATAAGTTGTGCATACCAAGAGCTCCCCAACCAGTTATCTGCAATATACCCAGCATTACGAAACCACCATTATGCCTAGCTTGATGGGAACACTGCACATTGCAAGCAGGAATAGGCATAAAAGCCTATGCTAGCTTAACCTAATGCTCGTATTCGCAAACACTCCTGAACTAGAAAATCCATATCTCAAGGAGGTCTCGAGGTCAACTTCACATTTCATACACCCTGCAAAGTTGACTTTGAGGGCTCCTTGGGGCGGAGGTTTGAGCCGAGAAGCATTTATGAACATGGGGGTAAACCAACACAACCCAACTCTGAAACAAATGCGTGCTCCCCCACTGTATGTAGCACACGTGAAACACACTTTTCAGAGATGATAACCAGTGTGCAGCACGTGGTATGTACAAGCTTTGAAGTGAAACGAAAAAAATGCGTAGGTCGGTGGCACATACTTTATCCTGTTGTCGACGTGCACGACCCAGCCGTCATGTCCGCGCACCAACTCAACCCGGGGTGTCCGGTGCCCGTCGTCAGTGATTCTTCCTGCAAGTGCCAGCCTCTTGCAACGGAGAGCATCACATATCGTGTCCCACAGTTTCTCCCCTGCAAGCCAACAAAATATGGTGCTATTACACACAGAACGGCCTATCCTCTTCAGATCACTTGTCCATTGCCATGGACGGTGTACTTTCATTATTTTCGTTGCCCATAACAGAGAGTGACATGTTAAAAACAATGTGGTGCAATGTGAAGCAACATGCATGTGACACATATTGTCCAGCAGGTGGTAATTTTATTTCTTCTGCTCTTACAAAGAACTGACACTTTGAGTCAGATGTAACCTTGCATGATCACAGACAACAAAGCATGAATGCATAGTCATTTCAAGCAATTCAGGATGAAAAGGGAAAGTGAAAAACTTCCAATGGATGTTAAACCTGAACCTGTGTTTTTAAGAAGAGGGGACATGCATTTTTGTCTGGATGAATTTGAGAAACATGCTCTACTCACATATGCTACGGAGGTGCTGGTGCGAGCACATACCACTGCACTCTGACAAAACAAGCAGTTTGTTTTACTATTGTAACAGATTGATTGAAAGTTGAGAATGACTTTAAAAGGTGTTGGGTTGCGAGGATTTTGTCAGGTATAAGGAGGATAAATAGAGTGCTGTGTATGGGATCGGGAGATGGCCCATTGAACATGATGCATCTTAGAGCTCACATTCTCGAATGTCTGTTAAAACAAGCCACGAGCTGTCTCACCAATTGTTACAGCTATCACTGAAGAGTTGGCATTAACAGACTTCCATAAGTGAACCCAATTACTGTCCCCACAAAGATGACTACAAGCATAAGTTCCACATCTTGCTCCCCCACACCACCCCTGAAGCAACATCCCAATGAGATCTGTTAGTTCCGCCCCTTTCTGCTACATCTTCCAATGACACCTCTTTCATTTTTTTGTACTTGTTAAACTACACCTTTTATTTATTGTTTTACTACGTATTGAGTCCGTCAGGCGTTTGCGCTACTCCCTGCGACAAGTGTTACAGTGCACTGTTTGCTTCCGCGCTTGTAACTCGTTTTGTTTATTACCCGGTGTAAAAAGAACGCTCCTAGATGAGTATCAAGTCTCAGCAGCTCGTTGTATTCGAGAGATGATTGCACGTTTACTTCCTGGGCGCATTTACCCAAGATCTGTCGAGTAAACTGCCTTGTCTGTGCTCAGTTGTTGAAGGGGTTCTCATTTACCGTTACATGTGCGTGTGCCCCTCGCTGCCATTCGTGTGATTGCTACCAGCCGTAGACTCACACACGCGCAGCTGCGTCATGCACGACGTAAATTAATAAATCAATTCCTTTTCTCTTAGAGCACCGAATACCACAGCATCCACTGCAGGTCCTGTAGCGCACGTCGCCGCGCCAATCGTGCGTGCTGTTGCACTTACGGGCGCGGTCCCAACGGCAGTCGTCAAAGGCGTCTCGCTTAAGGATCACCAGGTCTCCGTGTCTCTGCCATCGCTTCGGCACCTTTTCGAGCAGCTCGTGCACGTCGTCTTCGGAGTAGCTGGCCGTCTTCAAAATCTCTTCAACGCCGCGCCGCAAGCGCTCAGGCTCACTCACCGTTCGGCCCATCGACTCAATGCATTTGCCGACACTAACGACGCTAACGATACGTCGTACGATTATTTGGAGCGAGCGCTGCAATGGTTACGGCGACTTCGAGACATATTTTCGACGCGCTAAAACCAAAACATCTGAGACACGCTTTCTGATTTTGTAAACAAACTCCACGTTTTGTGGCTAGCGATGTCGATGCCGCCGTGGCGTACCCGGAGAATACCTAAACGCAATGCAAGAATATTATTTTGCTTGATTGTAACTACGGTAAAGGTTACACATGAGAAAGGCTGAATAGAGACGCGATTGTTACGTTTCATTGTAGCAATAAAGTAACGTAAAATATAAGTGCATGAAAAGACAGCTTGCCGCACCCACAGAACACCCCGCAGCTGCACCATCGCGCGTGGTGTTGTGTGATCGCACGTTGGCTGAAATAACCATCGGCAAACGAAACTGTTTGCACATTGCGTGTGCGTTTGTGTTTTACACCCTTTTGAGCGTGACATGCACCCAAACATCCTGCATTTGGGGTGCCTCTCGGTCACACATTACACTCTGAGTCACAGTAGGTGTATTTTGGAGAATGTTTCGGTCCCACAATAATAATAAATATTTTGGAGAATGTTTCGGTCCCACAATAATAATCGCCGTCGATTTGACCCCATGATTTTCTTCTCCGTTCTCTATAGATTCGCGCATACGCAATGGACTGGCCAGGACAGGACTTATTTTCTTGAAAAAATAAACAGGGCGTGCGGCGATAACGCAAGGAAAGCACGCGAGACCGATACGGGGCTTTGCAACCCACATACACCTGCAGCGGCTGAAAGTGCGCGCTTTAGCCACAGTAGGCCGGTGTATTTGGGGAAACTTTGGTTTGATAATCGCAGGTAACTCTTTCTACCAATGGTGCTTTTTAAAGGAAACGCTGGCAAGCGATATGACATTTACTCTTCAGCGGCAGACTACTCGATCATTTCTTACACTATAATATAGTTGTAGCATAAGGCATGTATGGGGAGCATTTCCCACATGTTGTTGTTGTGGCCTCTATAATTGGCACATACCCTCGAGGGATCCCACATAATCGTCCGGCTTCCTTGATTTTCTATTTCTTCATCTTCTTAAGAACTTGAGTCACCTTTCATGGTAGCCACACTCGGTTCGAGACCGGGAAGCATAAACTCTATGCGGGGAAGTACAAGACGTGCGACGATCATGCAACAAAAGAATGCGAGAAATCGCGATCATCGTTGTGGTCGATGCAAAAATACACCCAAAATACGCCTTCTTTCTGGAGGTCCTTTGAAGCGCGGGTACAGGAATTTATTCAGAACCCCCTGACACCCCCCAAAAGTCTTCCTGCTAACCTAAAGCTCGGTATCCAGACTCCTGTGTTCTGGTAAAACTATGGGTACCACCCTCTCCCCCCCCCCCCCCCTCAACCTTACAAATTGAAATTCTGTAAAATTCTGTATAAACACGTGCGCTGGTATATGCGCCGCACGTGGGATTTCATTGTCGTAAATCCTGACGTAAATGGCAAGTATGTCAAGTTATGTTCATCGAATATCAATAACTGAGACCTCACGACTTATCAGTCATGTTCGACATATAATTCGTACTATATTTTCTCTGGCATTTTTGGTTATGTAGCAAGCGAACGATACGCGCAAGTTTTCGATTGTATGCTTATTTCCAGCCCACACATTTTTCAAGGACATCTTGCGAGAAATATATAGGCTTAATTAATGTGGAACAACGGCAAAGTACAAGCTCCCTTTCTCGTCGCCCTCCTACATTCCTTATTTCGCACTAAAAAAAGAGTAGGCCTAGGCGGGGCATGATTGACGTGCAAAGACGTGGGAAGAGAACCGACATTGATGACGTTTGGTGAGAAACTGATTTTATTATCCCGCAAACATTGACGAGCGCCTGGGCAGGTACGGAGGAGAGATGAGAGGAGGAAAGGACATACGCGAGGCAAGAGCGGAAAGAGGCGACGCGGACGAAGACGTTCCGATGGCGCGGCTCGCGCACGTGTTAGCGTACAAAGGCGGCCAGATGTTTCTGGGCGCGGCGTTTCGACGATGCGATACAGATATGAAAACACATACAGAACACTGAAAATACAAGATGAACAGCTGCTTCAAACAAGGGCACATTAATTTCCTCTCGTCTTGACTTTACTAAACAACCAAGCTGTCAGAGCGAGGGAAGAATTGTGTTAATTTGGACAAAGGCGCTCAAGGCTGCACGCGGACGACGACTTGCCCCCTGCGATCTCGACCTGCAGCGGCGGGACACGCGTGGCACCATTCTCGGAGGCTCGCGACGAAGCAGGTCCACGTACTCGCAACCTCTCTGCGAGGGACCCGTCCTCAACCAGGGTGGTTGGAGGGCGCGGGCTACTCGGTGAGGCTGCTGCTGCCCCCCTCGCTACTCAGGTCGTCGGCGGCCCGCTGCTTTGCGGCAGCGGCGCCGTCCTCGGTCGCGCCTTCGCCGCGTTCGCACCGCAGAGACGTCTCGTCGGCCGCCAGCTCCTTGTTCGCCTCGCCGGCGCACTCCGGCGTCAGGCGCGTCAGCAGCAGCTCCGTGTTCAGCCCCGCCTCGTTCTGCGTAGTGGCAACCACGTGGTCATTACCGCCGGTGCGTGTTCGAAACTTCAGACACAAGGTCGGAGTTTACGTTTGCTGCTGTAGTATACACTCGCCTTAGGGAACTTAGATGTTTTGATAGCATATATTTTACCTCAGCATCATGCTGTGGGCTATTCGATGCGTCTGTCTCACCTATGCACTATTCATGATAAGTTTCAATTGACAGTATATTTTATTGATAGGCACAAGTGAAAATCCATCGTCGCCGTCGGTGTGATGGCCCCGCCACGGTGGTCTAGTGGCTACTCGGCTGCTGATCCGAGGGTCGAGGGATCGAATCAATCAATCAATCAATCAATCAAAGAGAATTTTATTACACAATAATATGAAAAATTCATACAAAAATATTTGGTCCTATAGCCTTAAGCGACTAGTGATGGGTCCAATACAAAAAATGCTGTAATAATTAGTCTTATACAAAAAATAATGAAAGTATCATACATAATAAGTACTAACAATCAAAACTGAGCTAGAGAAACTTACACATTGACGTACATGATGAAATTGTTTTTTAATGCAAAAATGTCAAGAAAGCGCTTGGTAAGACAGAAAGTGGCGCTTGCATGTAAGATCAAAATTTCTTGCGACTTTTATTTCAACAGGCAAATCGTTCCACAGCTTAGCACCTCAAAATTAAATTAATCCCGGCCGCGGCGGCTGCATTTCGATGGAGGCGAAATGTCGAGGCCCGTATACTGTGCGATGTCAGTGCACGTTAAAGAACCCCAGGTGGTCGAAATTTCCGGAGCCCTTCACTATGGCATCCCTCGATAATCAGTGGTGGTTTTGGGACGTAAAACCCCCGAAACCAATCAATCAATCGGTGTGATGTACAGCGAAATATCCAAATCCCCCCCTCCCGACATTCGAGATCACATATACCGCACCAAGCTTGCGTGCGTTCCTACGGCGGCTCATGCCAGGAGAAGATCGAATTACCTGTGTGGCGGCACAGAAGCCCTTTCGGTGCCCCTTGGGTGACGTGACGCAGTCTGTGAGCGAGGGCCGAGGCGTTGGAACACGGCCCGCGATAGGCTTCAGCTTGAGCGGGTCCACCTCCGGGTCAAGCTCGGTGGCGATGACGCGCCGCTTGCCATCGTCGAAGGACACTGACGGGCACCGACGGCCCAGCGGCGGCTCGTGCAGGGCCATCGGACCCTGCACGCACCATATGGTTGTGTTGGGTCAGGCAATGTTGTGCAGAAGCACTGGTAAACCGCACGTCCAGAGGCGGCGTGTCGTGTCTCCCGACGCTGGCACACGCTACGATTTGGATGGAGTTTGAAGTTTCTTTATTTCAGGGGACGCATTTGCTAGCGGGACCGGCGAATAGGCAATGTCTCACAGTGCGCTTGCCCCATGAAAAAAGGAGAAGAAGGCGAGGAGGGGGTGAGGGAGCTTCCGCTAAGTCGCGCAAGGCTTAAAGACAGCGACGGTGGTCGATTTCAACTTTGGCAAAGTGGAGGCCCGGATACAATGCAGCTGGTGTTACGATCGACTTAGGCCCCTACTAAATGTTGTGGAGGGAGCAGTAGAGTTACTCTATATGCTCCCTACGGGAGCCTCCCTGCGGGAGGCTATACAGTAACTCTAAAAAGCAGTAGCCGATGGCGCCACTTTTCGGCGAGAAAAACCATGGGGAAAACCACGTAGTGCCCGCGTTCTGCACCGACGGGCATCGCTGCAGTCGTCTCGAAAGGGACAGCGGCATTTTTTTCGGTGCTGTCGCGACGAGGGTGTTCGCCGCTGTTCTTGGAACTTGAAGGCAGCCCGAATGGAACACTGGTGCAGTGACACACGGGAAAGCTCCAGGAATCTGTGGACTGTCTGTGTGTCCTGCTGTGTTTGTACCGCTTTTGTGACAAGGATTTATCTGCAGCTCAGACGAAGCGGGAGTGGCGCAGCAGTGCACAGGATACTGAGACCTGCTGCCAGCATATGCGGCGCGTGGGAAGGCGCCACCTCGCCGTCGTGAAAAAGACGGCCCTTCGTGCGTCCGGAAGAGTTCGTTTCGTGCTGCGATTGTTTCACTCGGCCTTTTCGCCGAACTACCCTTTTCATCCCGTCTCGGGGAATCCCGGGTCCTCATCAAACCGGGTCCCGTCACCCTTTCCAGCGGAGAAGCAGCCGAGGCGGGGCGTGACCTCTTCCCTTCGAGGGCGGAGACGACAGCAGAAGTGTAATTGGACACTATTCTACATATCAGTGTATTAAAGACGAGCGCAAACGCGCTCAAGAGCTTCCTTTACCATCATGTAAATAAACGTCTCTTCTTCTAAAACATCATCGTACTCCGAGTCCACGGCAACCCATCCTTCGAGTCGGGATTTGTAACAGTCGTCCTGGAAGCGCGGAAACCCAGGGAGACGGCATGGGCCTTTCTCCACAATCCCAACACTGGTATGGCAGTGCACGTTAAAGTACCCCAGGTGGCCGAAATTTCCGGAGCCCTCCACTATACGGCGTCTGTCATAATCAAATCGTGGTTTCGTGACGTAAAAGCCCTGAGATCAAAGTCAAAGTCAAAGTTTATTTTCCATTCTGTCGTACAGAAAGAAAGGACTGTGAAAAAAAGCTGTGTTAGACAGCTTGACTAGTTCACAGCCCCATGCAAAAAAAAAAAAAAAGAAAGCAGAAAATAAATATATCAATCAACGTAGCAATAATAAATCAATCAACGTAGGTGCTGGCATTCCCCTTCACCTTTCCCTCCACATCCTCACTTCTCTTTCTCACTCCTCGCTACACTATATATACTGTGCAAGAATATGACATGCTCTCTCCTCGCCTCCTTTTCTTAGGGACTTTAGATAGGGACTTTAGGTGCACTATGCTGCAGGGACGTAGCCAGAATTTTATTTCGGGAGGCGTCCGAGCCCCCATTGCGTACGTGCGTGTGTGTGTTTGTATGTGCATGTGTCTATGTGCATACAAACTTCAAAAATTTCGGGAGGGGTTTGGACCCGCTCTACCCCACCTCTGGCTACCCCTGTGCTATGCTGTACAAGACTATGCTATGGTCTACCTTCTCCCCTCCTCCTCACTTCGCTCCTACACTTACTCAAGGCACTGCTGATCATCCCTGTCCCCTTATCCTCACCCTCACATTATTCCTCATCATCACCTCCCTTCCTACCCTTTGCTATACTGTTCTGTACAAGACTATGCTCTCCCTCTACCTCACCTAGTCACCCCTCCGCCTTTCCCTCATTTTCACCACACTTCCTTTTGTTCCTCCTTGCTACACTATGCTGTGCAAGACTATGCTATGCCCTAGCTTTTCCACCTCAGTCTCAAACCATTGTTCCTCGCCCTCACCTCCCTTTCCTACGCCATCCCTTCTCCTCAACTCACTTCCCTTTCACATTTGCTAGATTTAAGCTAAAAGACTATGCTATGCTACACTCTGCCCTTCTTTTCTTCTTCACCCTCACCTCATCACCTTCCCACTCCTTGCAGCACATTACTGTACAAGACTATGCTACGCTCCCTCCATCACATTCTCTTCTCGCATCATTCCTCCTGACCTTCACCTCCCTTTCCGACCCCCTCCTCCTTCCCTGCTTCTCGCCATGACTTCCTTTCAGCTGTTAGCTACACTAAACCGCACAAACCTATGCTATGCTCTACCCTCTTCATTCATCCTTTCCTTCCTCCTCACTCTTACATCAGCGCGCTCGTCCTCTTTCTCTCTGCTTTGTCCCACTGTTTATTCGCGCTTCACCAGCATAGATCGTTTCCAGCTAGGCCAGCTAGCTGTGTTGCTTCAGTTTATTTCTGGTTCTTCTGGCCTCCTGTCTATTGATGATTAGTGGTTAGTGGGGTTTAAAGTCCCAAAACCAGCTCTGATTATGAGAGACGCCGTAGTGGATGGCTCCGAAAATAGTCGCACAGCACACGGGCCTCAACATTTCGCCTTCATCGAAATGCAGCCGCTGCGGCCGGGATTCGATCCCGCGACCTTCGGATCAGCAGCCGAGTGCCATAGCCACTAGACCACCGTGGCGGGGCCCTCCTGTCTATCTCTTCCTACTTGGACTTCACCGATCCCACAGTTCTCGAGCGCGCTCGTCCTTTGTTTTTCTCTGCTTTGTCCCAGCGTTTATTCGCCCTTGATTGATTGATTGTGGTTCGGTTAGGAAAGGACGCTAATTTCTGCAGCCCATGTAGGGAGCACGGCTAAGCGCCCATGGGGGTGGGGGAAAGGGAGTGAAAGAGATAGAGAGGAGAGAAAGGCCGTAATGGAGGGCTCCGGAAATTTAGACCACCTGGGGTTCTTTAACGTGCACTGACAACGCACAGTAGACGGGCCTCTGGCATTTTCGCCTCCATCGAAAATGCGACCGCCGCGGCCGGGATCGAACCCGCGTTTTTTGGGTGGCAGCCGAGTACCGTAACCACTACACCACCGTGGCGGACCGCGCTTCACCAGCATGGATCGTTTCCAACTAGGCCAGCTAGCTGTGCTGCATTATTCTTCCTCACCTCCCTTCCCCATTCCTTCCTACAAATATATGCTGTGCTATCCCCTCCTTCTTTCCCTCCGTTTCACCCTTCTTAATTACCTCCATTTCGGCGGCAGCCCTCTGCTTGGCGGCGGCGTCCTCGGTCACGCCTTCGCCGCGTTCGCACCGCAAAGACGACTCGTCCGCCGAACGCTCCTTGTCCGCTTCGCCGGCGCATTCCAGGGTCAGGCGCGTGAGCAGCAGCTCCGTGTTCAGCACCGCCTCGTCCTGCGTCGCGGCAACCACTTATACTACCGGCGGTAGAAAGGAAGCAAGGAACAGAGGAAAGAGCTGTCTCTGTTCCTTGCTTCATTTGTACTTGCGCAGTATAATACCAGTTCGACATGAAGCAACTAGCCTGCAAGAAGGTTTTATTACCGGCAGTGGCAGTGCGTGTTCGAAAGTTAACAAACACGCGGATATGGGAGTCTACATTTGCTGTTAGAGCATACACACTCGCCTTAGAGAACTTCGATGTTTTGCTAGCCTGTGTTTTAAATCGGCATCATGCTGTGGGCTATTCGATACGTTTCCTCGTTGTGAATGCAAGTGAATTGCGATAATTTTGACAGGATATATTACCGCTAGGCATCGTCAAGTGAAAAATCTATTGTCGCCGTCGGTGTCATGTCCCGCGTAAAATTAGGATCCCTGACGACGCCTCCCCCTCCCCCCCCCCTCGCTACGCAACGGTGGTCTGGATACCGAACATCCACGTCTATTTGAGATACGTCTATTCGAAATCGCATGTACCACACCAAGCTTGCGCTCCTACAATGGCCCACGCGAGGTGAGCAATTACCTGCGAGGCGGCACTGGAGCCCTCTCCATGCCTCTCGGGCGGCGACGTCGGCGACGCGACGCAGTCAGTGAGCGATGGCCGAGGCGTCGGAACACGGCCCACGATAGGCTTCAACTTGAGTGGGTCCACCTCCGGGTCAAGCTCGGTGGCGATGACGCGCCGCTTGCCGTCGTCGAAGGACACCGACCGGCACTGACGGCCCGGATGCGGCTCGTGCTCGGCCATCGTGCCCTGGGCAGACGTTGTGTCAGTCAACGTTAATATGCAGGTGCTGGTAGAACGCATGTCCAGAGGCGGCGCGTCATGTCTCTCGACACTGCCGTGCACGCTACGATTTGGATAGAACTTTCAGTTTCTTTATTTCAGGCAAAAAAAAAAGAAATAATAAAAAGACGCATTTGCCTGGGAGACCGGCGAATACGCAAAGAAGTCGAACGGGGGCGCCTGCGCGAGAAAAGAATTTTTTTAAATGGTGAACATTGCGCTCAAGGTGATCCATTTAAAGCTTGACAAGGTTGAGGATACAGCATAGCTGGTGGCGTTCCTCTCCGACTTGCCCTCCTCCACACGCTCACTTTCCTTTCCCGCTCCTTGCTGCACTATACTGTGCAATACAACGCTATGTTATACCCTCTCCTCCTTTACCTCCTCCTCTTACCTTATAAGACCATCCCTCCTCACTCACTTTCCCACTCCTTGCTACATTATGCTGTACAATACTATTCTGTTTTCCTCCTTTCCCCTTCTCGTTTTCTTGCTTCTCCTTCTGACTCCTTGCTACACTGTTCAAGATACGTCTATTCGAAGTCGCATGTACCTCACCAAGCTTGCGTTCGTACGATGGCTCACGCGAGGAGAGCAATTACCTGCGAGGCGGCACTCAAAACGTTCCCAGATGAAGCGACAAAACGGGTAAAGAAATGTGGCTGATCCCTCTGTCAACGGAATCGGTTAACGCGAAAGTGAAATGTGTCTTCGCATAAGCAGTTGAATGCAGTTGAATGCTGAAGGTGAACTTTCCCATTACTGTCGGTGTGTCGCTGGCGCGGCACTGTGTGACGTGGATGAACCCACGTCCACGCATCGCCGCCACGACTTCAAGGACCAACCCTTTGTGGTAACTGAAGTACGCAATAACTCGACACAGTCGATCGTATGTACCGTGCTTGGGCGCCTAACGCAAGTGTTCTTGTTGCCATCACCCTAGAAGAGTGGTCGGCGAGGGAACGCTATCCACGGCGAAAGGTGACCGGCGCTCTACCACTTCGCTTTCGACGCGCACACGCTCGTTGCTGTACGAACTCTTTCTTATCACGCTTCTTGCCGATGCCCCCGCTGCTCCGCAAGTAACGCTGCAGTGACAAGACCTTGGCAGTGATTCACTGTGGCTCTCCTGGGTGGCGGCACCGTTCCAGGCAATGTGCTGGATGCGCGCGCGCTGAGCCGGAAGAGAGCGTCGAAGAATGAACGAAGCGGGATAGAAAGAATATAAGGCGCGTTCGGCGTTAGCTCAGTGGTAGAGCACCGGCCACCTCTCGTCGTCTGCCCACGTCTCTCACGAAACTGGGGCCAGCAATGGAAGACCGTGACGGCACGCGCGAAGCGTGTCGCGACTGCAGGCGAAGCGTTAAAGGCCGTTGTTGAGGTCGTTGGACTGTGGCCGTTATGATACTACGCATCTCTTCCTCGCCACGAAAACAAAATATACAGGCATTCTTTTTTTCGCATGGCTAGCCCGCACGCGTCGTACACCGCGTATAGCTTGTGTCGCCGCTGCTCTTACCGGCGAGTTCTGTCGATCGCGCTGTGCTGCCATATATCAACCGCGCTGCTTAGTTTCTTCCGCGGAACTCGGGAACTTCCAGCCGTTGGTCGACGGTGTGTTCCGTGTGCGGGGCTAAGCTCCGGCGGTCCGTCGCACAGCTGCTGCCGATGGCCATCGGCATCCCCGTGGGCCGGGCTGTGGTCCACGTGCTCGCGCTCCGCCCGCCGATGGCGCTGCCGATGTACATCGGGGCGTTTTATATTTTCTTGCCATAACCCGAATGTTTGTCGATTTGCAACGTCCAAACATGGGTCCTGGCGCGCGCTGAAGACATCAACAAGCCTCATCTTGCAGCCTATGTTGCTTGACCTCCTACTATTCGTACCCTTTCATGTAATAAAGTTGCCCCTCACCCCATCACCCATCCATAACGGGTTTGTGCTAACTGCTGTGTGATCTACATCGACGACGGCTTTGTACAACGCAGAAGCGTCCGCTGCTTTCGGGTAGTGCGTCGTCCAAGCCAGGAGGTGCAATACCAGTCACGTGCCTTCCTGTTTATATCTAAAATAAAACACGTGACAACACCCACCTGCCCAGCCACTACATCACGGTTGACTGTGTGCCCCCGAAAAGCAAATTCCTCGCTGCGCCACTCGAGCACTAGACGATGAGGGCGAGGGTGTGGCTAGCATGGCCTGACGCCTGGGCTTGGCCAATCCACTGGTGTTATTTGGCATGTGCGATATGAACATCAGCATCATTGCACGCTTACAAACGCGGTGTGCCGGCAATCGTAGCCGCGAAAACAGGTGAACCATTCTAACGTCTCTCTCAGCTAGGGCCAAGGTCAACAGATTGTATCGTTTATTTGTAAGGCGACATTGTTCCTGTTGTTTTTGTGTGTAAGTGTTTCTTTTGTCCCCGGTCTTACTGTACGCCTCGAAAACTTATGTTCCAAAGAATGCTCTCCCCAAAGCGAACGCTTCGACATTTGTGGGACCACGCGACTTTTGAATCACGTTTGCCCAAAGGCCGCACCGCATATTAAACCTCATTTCGAGCGCGACACTCTGGGAAGTGTGCACTGAGCGCTTGATAGCTGCTATCTAAACGCGAACAGGTGCTCCTGGAACAATGCAGAGCTCTCGAACGCGCCGAATTAAATGTACCAGAAGACACGAAGCCGAAACAAAATTAAATTTCGCGGTCTTTCGCTCTCCAGTTCAGTACGCCGATTGGATGAAAAGTCGGTGTCACTGATGACGTCAAGGCAAACCGAACGTGATAAGAAACGTCCTTGAACAAAACAAAACAAGCTTCACCCCTCAGCGAATACGCCTGAACTGTTGCCTGCAACTTGGAATAGCGCACCACTTCCAAAAAATTGCGTTCGAGAAGTTTTGTTTCAGCGTCATTCAGCAGTCGGCATCCTGTTTCCGGTGCGCCATCTTTGCCAAGAAGGAAGTGCAACAAGTCCAAGGCAGGGCCTCGGAATCTCCCCGTGTAAAAAGGTGCGCTTCTCGTTTCCTTAGGCGATCTCTCTCGTCTTCTTATCCTAAATAACTTGGCATCTTCGACGTCGCAGAGATCGACCTTTTCGCGTAATCCTCGTGTGCGCCGAAGAAGCGCGCCCGCCGTTCCAAACAACCTGCGCCAAGTCGACGCGCCCAGCCCCTCAAACGATCGCGTTCGTTTTCCTTTTCCTGTTTTGCTGGCGATGTATTAAATTAAAGGTGCAGCTGATCTGACAGGGAGCCCGCTTGAAAAGATAGTGCCCGTCGGTTACATTTTCGTCATTGTCGCGATCGCAGGGGCAAATTCGTGGTGACAGTTCCCGATGTCGCGCACTGCGCTGTCACGCTCATGTGACGGGCGATGACAGATGCGCATCGCTTTTGTGAACTGGCGTTTGGTTTCCGGCTGACGTGAGCCATCGCCCAGAGAGTCGACGATGCAGAAAAGTGAGCCTCAGCAATGCTGAAAGTGTCGAAACCCGAGCGCCATGTGTAGAGAACCGCGCTACCAGTTCCGCGTGCCGCGCCCAGGTTTCGGAAGTTCGTCAGCGTCGATGTTCGATTTTTATTTAACGCCCCAAACTCCAGCTCATCGGGCAGTTCATCTTCCTCGACGAGGAATTCATTCGCCTGTTAATTAATTGCCCCGGCGCACGGGCTATTTCTAGTGCGCTCGAGGCAAAGCTAATCGATTACCGCTGCGCGGTAATTTCAAGCGTGCTTGACCGCAACAACTGAAGTTTTCGGTTGTCTCCCGCGCTTAAGTCGCCCCGTACGGCTTCACCGCAACTCGAATTCTTCGTGTATCTTCTCTGGCTTTTTGACATTTCTAACAGCGAGTAAGAACATTACGAACGTCTGAGAATGAATGTGCTGTGCGTTTTTTTTCATGTTTTTACCCGACCAGACGAGATTCCGGCCAACTGTAGACTTCAGTGAACGTGTTAAATTTACGTAATCCTACCCTATGATGCTGAGGACTGAGAGAGAGCCGAAGTCTAATGCGCATTGTGCATAATTTGAAGAGTCATTATAATTAAGAAAAATTAAACATCTTTATTTCCATACATTCAGTCGTATGCCATTTCTTAATTAAAAGGAGTTCCCGCCGCGAGGCATCTGGCACGGCTTGATTATTTGCGGTAAGCATTATGAGATAGTATATTTAAACTATATCTAATGAAATGTGACATATTGCACAGCACACAATCAAATAGGGTTGGTATCTCCTTCCTTTTCACTTAATTACCGTCTTCTTTCTGTTCATTGTAATCTCCTCCTCTTCTTTTTTTTCCCTGCGTCCATCTTTTCCCCTTCTTTTTCGATGAAACTACAGCTGGTGATTGACAAGCATATGACCTGAGACACCACTGCTACCAGAGCTGTGGCTGAGAATGCAATGTGCACAAACAAGTAGTGACAGTCTCGTGGGGAATTGTTGTGGAACCAACCATTTTGAGCTAGGTTTAAGCACATACATGCATGGAAGCTTTTCCTCATTGAAGCTGAAACTGGTTAAAGACAACAGTGGCAGACACCATTGCCACCAATTTCGGCCATTGTTATGACCATAGCAGCATAAGCTGTAGAAAAGAAATAATGTTTGTGTCTTTTTTCTTTTTTTTTTAACACTTCGAATACCTCTGGAGGTTTGTTCTGAGGTCTCATGAATTTCTACATCCCGCAAATCCACACTTGCAGAAATGCACTGTACAGGCCGATTAAGTATTTGTTTATGTGCATTTAATGATGACGACAGTCACAATTAGGACAGTTTGTGCCCTGGACACACTGCTTTCATGTGAAAAGCGCTTAGCAATTTATAATTTGACCGAGCATCGCTGCTCCCTCATTGAGGTGGCTGCTGATGTACCGGCTTTAAGAGAAAGCGTGTTCTTCCTAACCTCTGGGCACAAGGGCCTTGAGTAGGCATTGTGCTAGTTTCATACTGTCGCATGTTTAGCATTTATTTATTTATTTTAGTTATTTATTTACCCTCGGGGTCAAAACACATTACAGAGGGGAGTGGTTATACATGTATGTACAAAACGAGGGATCATTCCCATTTATACGATAATAGTTGTGGTCGCCTGTCATACAACCAAAAAGCACAGGTGATATCACATGTCACTGTTGTAATTTTGTACAGTATGTCTTCTGCGCTTCTATACAGCGATTTGATTTTAGACCCCTTTACACAAAATCATCGCAACTCATCGTTCACCACTAATGCCACAATTGTTATAGTGCTTGGACACCCTTGGCATTAGCGCCACGAAAAAAAAAAAAAGAAAAAGAACGCAAGTTGTCGCAATCGTCACTGTTCACACCATTATGAAAGTGTGCAATTATAGTGAAACACGGAGTTGTAGCTAGTCTCCGTGCTTGGCTTGTGCTTACTGTTAATGAAGTCACTCGTCCCTTTGTGTAGTGAGTAATAATGAGAGCATTGTGCCAAAACAGTGCAGCACTTTGTGCCTTGCTGCACGTTCACGCTGTGAACTGTGACCCAACTTCCCAAATTGCTATCCTGATGTAATGGGCAAAGCGGGAGAGGTTTAATGAGTGATGCATCCGCGGCGTTGACATTGCAGATGTCCAACCTGCAGCAGCAGCGAAAGATAGTGGAGCAGTTGCGCAGAGAGGCGGGCCTCAAGCGCATGGAGGTGTCTGCGGCCGTCGAAGACCTCAAGGTGCGTCGCACTCTGGTTGCTGTCGTAAAAAGCATGCATTAGGAGTTAGACAGCATGAGAAAATTCAGCAGGCGATCTTTAGTGTAATAGTAAATTGCCCTTTAAAAGCACCAAAACCACACCGTTCCTGCTGCAAGAGGACGCTTAGTAAGTAAGGGAACACACAGAAGGAAGATACAAGTGGCGACGCCGCCATCACGTTTCCGCTGGACTTCACTGTGACATCATGGGAGCCCGCAGTGGCTAAATTATTTTGCGCTAAAACTAAATTGCATGGCACTGCGGGGGAGGGGGTCGCCATGGCGTAGCAAGTTTCGTGAAATTTTATTGAGCCAGTGGGTGGCCCGAAATACAAATTAAAGGCTTTGAAGTCCACCTTGTCGTGCTTACATTTGTGTGCTCGGGTTTCGGTTCGAAATTAAAGAAACTTTGACCTTCAGTTTCTCGTTTAGTACTGAAGCCGCAGTGGCAAAATCAATGACAATGAAGCTCCCAAATAGTATTCTGCGAGTCTAAACTGATCTGGTGTTTCACTATAGTGTGCATTTAAAACAGTGCAGGAAACCTAAGTCAGTGTTGTAACATCATCATTCTCAAAATAAAATCAATGCTATTAAGATGAGTCATTAGTCATCTCAGTGTAGAGAAACTAATTGCATAGGCAGGAATGACATAGAACTACTATTTGTGTGTATGTCCAGCCTACGCCGGTGGCATTTCTGTGAACCAGTTCAGGTGTGGCCACTTCAAATCGAAGTGTCATTTGGGGTGACTCAAATTCCGCCTAAATAGTAGATATCCAAAACATATTTCTGATTCATTCAGGTTTATTAGCAAGGCAGGCAGCAAAGCTTCATTTGTTGGATTACAATAGCAACAGAGAACAAGAAAGAACATTGCTGCAAGAGTTGGCTTTTATCCTGGTGAAATACTTAGCTGCATTCTAGCGAAATACTAAGCAGAGCACCACCATCACTTGAAAGCAAAATGCAATAGGTGTTGCCTGTTTTGCTGAAGAGAAAAAGTTTCACGAGAACATTTTGCTTATTGAAATGCTCATTCTTAGTGTCATTCTCAGTGTATGGTGCACATTTAGGCAAGTACTAAACACCTTACAGTATTTTTGTATGTTGCCCTTAAGAAAGGGCCATGCCAACACCAGAAAATTGAAGGTTCTTTATTGTGAAACTTGGGTAACGTGAGACGCATGAGGCGTATTGGTGAATTCAGATAGCGTGCCATCTGCCAGGTGCACTGTCAAGTACCAGAGAATTTCACACATTGTTGCATTGTGACACAAATTGAGCCAGTGAGGCTCATGCATCCATGGAAAACCAAAGATGTGTCGTGTGTCTCATTGTGCCTGCATGCACATGCGATATTAGTGTGATTGA
This sequence comes from Hyalomma asiaticum, assembly GCA_013339685.2. Classification (NCBI taxonomy): domain Eukaryota; kingdom Metazoa; phylum Arthropoda; class Arachnida; order Ixodida; family Ixodidae; genus Hyalomma; species Hyalomma asiaticum. The sequence goes on from CM023491.1 coordinate 60,753,420, forward strand.
CTTTTCTAGTCATGGCAGAATGGCCACAGAATTTGTTTTCTGTGCTAGAATGTCTCGATCCATTGTAAAGCTTTATTTTCTTATCTGAATTCTTTATTGTGTTTTGTTCTTGAGTGGTGTGTTTTTAATTTTACTTTCATTTAAGCTAGGAGATGCCACTATCTCGTAAGGGCGAATCACATGCACTTTTCCCACACTTTTTGCTCATAATGAGGCTTCTAATGCATTTTGGGCACTAATGCACATTGTGGTGCACATCATCCATAAGCATCTGTCAAACTTAGCAATCTGCATTTGTGATGGTATGGTTGGTAATGTACCGTATTTACTCGCATAATGATCGCACTTTTTTTTTTTTTCAATAATATTGACGCAAATTGCGGGGTGCGGTCATTACGCGGGGTAAATTTGCCGCGAAATAATATTTTGAATGCCCAGAACGCAAACAAGTCACGTATCAGAATTTTTACGATAGCTATCATGAACATAACCAAAAATAGAAGTACACTAAGGCTTGTCTTTGTAATAAACGCACACATTACGAAGGAACTACATGCATTGCATATTGCCCTTTAATATTTCATTCACTGACCCCCTAACTTTCATTCAGTGCCTGAAGCATCACTGGTGTCAGTGTCGTCGCCGCTCGATTCCCTGTCGGAACCGGCAGTGTCATCGCAGTCCCACAGAAGGTATCTTCCGTTCCTGTCGAGCGCGTTAGATATGCCTGTCTTCCTGAAGCTGTGGCGCGGTGAAAACCACGGCATTTGTCTTTACTGCTATTCTAATACGGCACGTTTCCGCCAAAGGTGGGCAAAAATTAGGCATCTGTTTGGTGCGTGCAGTTCACTTGGTGAGTCTTGAAGAGTTATTTACATAACGTTCGACAGATGGTAAACATGATGATCGTCAGCTAGACTTGGCACACGTCATATCGCTGCGGCAAGTTCGGGGTGTGATCATTACGCGGGGAAAAAAGAAAATCCAATTTTGACGACAAAATAATGATCGAGTGCGATCATTATGCGAGTAAATACGGTAGTAGGCATTCACGGTGGTATTGTTTTAAGTGTGGTTTGTTCCCTTCCCGTCTATGTGCAGAAATACATCCAGGACCACGAGAGTGACGACTACCTTCTAGTGGGCTTCCACTCACAGAAGGCAAATCCATTCCGGGAGAAGAGCTCGTGCAGCCTGCTTTAAGCGCCCTCTCTCTCTCTCTCTCTCCACACACCCAAGCCCCCCCACGGCCACCCTCGCCACACCACCTCCTGCTGCCAATCGTCTCCGAGCCCAGCGTCCAATGCACAAATACAGCCCACTTCTCACAAATCTGTTTGTTCCTGTCTCAGTTTGACCTGTTGCCACTCTAGGGCTGACCAATAGGCCCTATTGTTTGTTTGTTTTAGCCTTTTTGTTTTTTGCATCTTTGAAATAAGCTTGCTCGGTCGCACAGAAGACAACGGGGATCACTTTTTGCAGATATCCCAGTGCTGCATGCCTCGCGGGCATTGTTTTTTTTTGTTTTTTTTTTTTCCAGAAAACGATTCCTCTGCCACCCTGGGTGTGTTCCAATACTCACAGTAGACAGCTAAATAGATGGCTACGTAACGGCGGCCATCTTAAGTCCCATTACATTTCTCACGTAGACGGCAAAATAGACAGCTTTGCGAAGACGGCATACGAAGACAAAAACGATGCAGGCTACTTTGCTGTCCAAACAAGATGGCGGCTGCGAGGGTTGCTTGAATATCCACGAACCTCGCCGGAGCGGTCGTCTGCTCGTAAATGGGCGCTTTCTTATGCGATTTACATGAGCTGCATTGAGTTTTTCGTAGATTGGAAAACGAAATAAGCAAAATAAACGAAAATTGTGAGCGTTTCTTTAGCTTTCTTTTGTCGACGCGAGATGGCGCCTTGTCATGCAAACGTCATCCGGGCACGTTCCATTAATCGGACGACAAGGACGCGGAGCTGTCTTTGAAGCTGTCGAGGTAGGCTGTCTACGATGCTGTCCAGAATTGGAACACAGCCCCTCTGGCACTTTGCCAGTCCTCTTTGACAGCTAAGTGGCGTCACTTCTTGCAGTGTGGGAAGTTGGCGCCACTGAGCTCCCTTGACTGGTCGAAACCAGCACTACGAAACTGCACATTGGCCTTGTGTTGGCGCGCTGATTCACTGATGCCGTGTCGCACCGCCAAAGTGGGCACAGGCACAACGATGACGGGCTATGCCTACCCTCTGCTGCGGAGCAGGACAGGGTGGTCGAGTGAGAAGCTGAAACCGGCTGAAATGGCCATGAAAAGATAGTTGTATCCTCTCAAACTCTCTTAATATACTCATATCCACAAAATTCTTGTGGCGTCATGTTCTGTGCGCACTTAGCTCCTCAACATAAGTTTTGGAACTTGGGATTGTTTACTGGCCATTTGGGAACACATTAGAGAAAAAAAAGTCCCAGGCCTGTGCAGATTTTGTTGTGTGCTCTGTCAGTCCTTTTCTTTCAGCCTTACTTTATCCCGGCTTTGTTGTTTCATTGCTAAAAAAAAATTCTGCAAGCTCAGTGGGAGTACAGGATTGAACTGGTGGAGATGAAGATGGATCTGCGTGAGCCACTCTAGTAGCTTACCAATTAGGGTGTTGGCTTGTGAAGCTCACAATTCTTTCCCCTCCAAACCTCGTATCGTGTTCCCAGCAGCTCTCGCGCCGGCAGCGCCTCCCTTCACTACTGTAGCTTTCCGTGTCTTTCTTCATTTCGCCATCATACCGCTTGCTTTCACTTTTATTTTTTTCCACGCGATGCGCAATCTTGCGAGTTGACCCCGTATCGACACATTCGGTCACTTAGGCGTATCATTGCATGGATGAGTGCCTCAACGGAGAAACGGCCCGCCAGTCAGGCAGTAGCTTGGCTTCACTGCAAGAGAATAGAGCAATTTGCAGATTTTTTTTCTTTTTCCTTCCTTTTTTTTTTGCATGTGACTGTGCCATCTCCACCGAAGAAAGATCGGACTAAGCATTGACGGAAAGTGTCCAATATCACGGTGACGGTGATGAACCTTCGAAGGCCGATTGAAGCTATGCCTTTGCGTTTTTGCTGCGAATTAAGTGCGTTCTGCTAGGCTATGCATACTTCCAGTTGCACCCAGTCATGGGCACGTTACCAGTAAAAAGTAACAGTGTTACAGTTACAGTTACCTCAGCCAGAAAAGTAACTATGTTACAGTTACTGTTACTCAGTTTCCAAGAGTAACTAGTTACAGTTACTGCAAAAAAGTAACGTCGTTACTTCTCCGTTACTGTACAAGATTAATACACCGCAAACGAAATTATGCACTTCTTTCAACGGAAACTTATATGAAGGCGTGCGGTTGGTCGAAGTTGCTCTTAGCACAGTGCCAGATAAAAGGAGTGGAATGGGGATCACACAGAAGCCCAAGAACAGCAATCGTTGCGTACGCCTAATTTTCTGTAACAACAATTTTACTGATTGTCGGGGCATTATTTACAAAATACGATAGGACAGCCTGGTGCCACAAAGGACTGCTGCACGCTTATAAATGAAATGGAAGCTCATCCTGAGACGTGACAATGATCATAGGCCCCTTCGAGCCACATTGCTGCCGCTACTTTGGGAAGTGCTTTTTGGAAGTACCGCTGCTTTGGGAACCGATCATGTGAGAGGCATTGCAAAGCGTCTGTTTCTAGGTGATTTCCGCGCGGGTGCTCATGAAGAAATGCCTGGCCACGCCAAAAAAATTAAGGATTGCACACCGGCCTCTGAACAACAGTGACTTTCGTCACTTAGGCGGACCATACTGCCGTGTCAGGCACATTTCTCTACATGGGGGCGGGGAGAACCCTTTGCTGCCTTTTTTTTTTTTTTTTTTTTTTGTCGCCGACCGGCAGTGCTTTGCTTGCCTTCGTAGAAAAAAAAGTCTTCTGTTTCGCCCCGGAAACACGTCAGCCAGTTCCAAAAAAAGTAAATAAATAAAAAGAGAACAAAAAGAGAAAAGGCAAGCCGAGAAATGTCCGTGTCCTGCACAGCGTCGCGATACAAGCAATACATCGTAAATATTTTCCAGTAGTGAGACACAAGTACATTTTGCAAATTTATCTAGATACAGAGATACAGATAGTCATAAATATTTATGAGAAACATCGCGATAGTCTTGTATGGCGATACTGCGGGAGCCCTGATTTTAAGGAGTGTTGCTGCTAGATATTTTTTTAAAGGAAGTAACCTGTAACGGTATTTCCAGTTACAGTTACTGTGTAAAAAGTAACAGTGTTACAGTTACAAGTTCCTCTAAATTAAAAGTAACTAGTTACAGTTATAAGTTACTGAAAAAAGTAACTAGTTACTGGGGGGGGGGGGGGGCAACGCGTTACTAGTAACTAGTTACTGCCCAAGTCTGGTTGCACCTTTGTTTCATTTGCATGTTTCCGAAATTTCATGCCAAAACAGGATATAACGAACGCTTCTAACGCGAAAACTTTCAAGCATTTGTCAATTTTGTTATACCCAGGTTTAGCTGTTAAATAGCTAGTATTCCTTAAGTGGCATGTTACTAAAAATGGGCCCCATAAATAAAAAGAAAAGAATTAAATCGAAGAGAGAGAGAGAGCTACTTCATAGGACACACGTACACCATTTGGCTGAACTGTTTGCAGCAAGCACTTTTTTTTTTTTTTTTTTGTCACCGGACGACTATAGTTGCTTCGTTGCAAGGTAATACATTTCTTTGGTGTAAAAAAAAAAAAAAATCTGCATAGGCTTTGACACAAGGGAAGGGGACTGAACTCTTGCGCAAAGTTTTGTCGCCACACTACAAAGTGGGTGAAATCGTGCTTGTGGGCATGCAATACAATACGCGCACACACATTCAGATGAACAGCGGTGTGCACAGGGGTGGAGACCCCACCAACCCACATTCTCGCCACCGTCTCTTGAAAGAAACCCTCTCTAGCAACATCATGCGGCGTTCTTATTTTTTTCCCCTCATAGTTTTATAGCTGTGCGCATGCAAGGCTCTGTACCGAATAGGACAATCGTACTTCGCGGGCGCGTTTCTGCAGGAACGCGTCAGCCGAACGAGACGCGCTATGTTTCGAAACCAGAACTAAATGCACGCTACCCACCAGTGTAAACTTGTTCTTGTTCTCGCTCTGAGGCAGTTCCACACATTCTTATAGCGCGTATGATTCACTTCAGTAACCACTTCAACCAGAACATTGCTCAGTCGAATGAACCAGCGGCCGTGCTTGAACTATCATCATCGTTAGTTCGCTGTCAGCTGTTGGCGGGTAGCCACCGCCCCTCATTCAATCAAGCGATACCGGCTGCAGCCCGAAGTGTTGCGCACTAATCAGAATCGGCAACATTGTCGACGATTGCGACAACGGGGGCCCGAGGAAGACGAGAAGAACGCGCACTTCGCCATCACAGTCATCCGATCGACTGTTCCTCCAGCCGTGGGTCGGCATCCCTCGACACGCATTCGACCATGGCGGGAGCGCCGAAGGCCATCAAAGTGAGCGCGATTGCGACTTCGCGTCTGCGGCATGTAAACAGTCGTCGATCGTTGCAGGTAGGCATCATCGGAGGCAGTGGCCTCGACAACCCGGACCTTATGGAGAGCCGCAAGGAGCACAGAGTGAGCACGCCGTTTGGGGAGGTACGCATTTGCACGGTCTGCGAGAACACGGTGCTTCGCACAACTCTTTTGTTCTTCTTTTCATTTTTTTCTTTTTTGCGCTGTGTGGTCGGGTGTGCTTCCGCTTGTTGCATGAGTGCGCAGTGCCTGTCTTTACGTCGCTTGCAACCAGTAATTGTTAGATGTGTGCTAACCGCGACCAGCTGCGATCATCTTCTTTGGATGAGCAGGCAGTGCACTCTATGACACGCGCGGTGCATTTTCGATCGCGATCGAGCCCTATCCGATCCGGATCGAGTTTCCGGATCGTCATATCGTAGCTTGCACTGGGAAGCCAAGCACGATGGAGAAGTTTGATGTATACATCGTACCCGATCGCGATCAAAAGCGTTTCACGTACTACGCGACAACGGGTAGACATATCCTTGCTGCTTTCGCAATGAACCGATGAGATTGTTAACACAGGAAAAAGAACTCGCAAGAAAAGACAACAAAATGGGGACGATATGACTGAACCAGTGTCCATCGTTGAGATTGCTGTGGCTGCAGCCCAGTGGAATATGGTAGATTGTATGGTCGCTGAACAAATGAAAAATTCTATGCGTGAAAAGCTGAGGTGATGAAAAAATCGTATCTTTAATTAAAACAAAGGAAGATGAGATGGCAGTCGCTGCAGGGTAACGCCTTGCTGTGGAACATAGCCGGCATATGCACCAGCCTATTCCCACAACAGCAGGGTCCATAATTGAGCCCTATGATGTTATTTTCATCAGACGCTTGAATGAGATTGTATGCCCAACGCTGTTTTCAGTTTTAACACATCCTACTTCTATGAACTTGCAAGATATGATTGCTCTTATGTCATATATGCATTATATGTAGCCTAGCCCTCGTTTTTTTACACCTGAGTAACGGAGCTAAGGCCATGAAAAACTCCCATCAACTGTGAGAATAAGCATAATGCAGGGCTGTAGGTATTTGCTGGAGCACAAGGTCTCATCTATAGCATCTAACCAGCTATGGCATGCAAGTAGGCTTGCTTGTTTTTGGGCAAAAACCAGACACTTAAACCCTGAACATGTCTGAGGATGATCGGGTTAAACATGATTTTGTCCCGGAATTCCATTACCCGATACCAACCTGCTTTTATCACGCATGGAGTTTGCAGTGAACATGCGACAGCTACCCAACCTCGGGAGAACAAGGTTCCATCCTCTTGCAATATGTGGACTCCTGTGATGTGAGGTTCATTCCACGTGCTGTGTGCACGTGAAATGAACCTCACATCATTCAAAACCTGAGTTCTCACATCACAAAAAAATGAACCTCAAATCACATCAAAACCTGAGTTCTCGCCAAGCATCACGTTGAAAAATAGCACCCAATTTTTACCCCTCACCTCCTTCCACCGAATTTCAAGAATATAAAACCCAAAAAACGAACAACCCCACATGTATGCCATGGCCCTAATTTCTCACTTAAAATAGCATAATTTTGTGTTCTTAGTGTAGCAAATGCAAGCCAATCCACGTAACTGATGGATTCCTTGCAGCCCTCTGATGTTCTTATAAGTGGACGGATCGGTGACGTCAACTGTGTGCTGTTGGCAAGGTGAGGTCCCTTTTCTTATGTAAGGGAGTGTTGAGCACAAGCATGAGGAAAGCAAACACGTGATTACAGTCAGTCATGTCATGGCGTAAAGCGCAAAGGCATGACAGAGGCATTGTAAAAAGAAAACGTGTGGATGAGTACTTGTTTTCTTCTTCAGATGATATGCTCATTCCTAGCACCTTGACATTGTTTTGTGTCATTGTTTCCAATAAACATTTGCTGCTGTTATGTATGTGCATGATTGTCCAATGTTTAAAGTTTCCTGACAGAATAAGGGACAACATGAAGCATCATCTTCATAGTAGTACTTCATCCTCACGTGCTGCTCATTGTCATGTACGGATGCAGTATGAATGAAGCCACTGTTTAGAACTTTTGTGTCCATTTGCAACATCTCATAGCGCCACAGCGTGATACATGTCGCATTGATATTTGAGGAATACCAGTTAAAATTCATTCGATAACATGCTTCCTGATAGCATCCAGGCGCTAAGGAAAAGGATATCTTTAACAGCTGAGGAAATCTGTATAGCGGTCTGTATGGACTCCCATATGGATTTACTAAGGATTTGTATAAGAATATGCTGAACTATTAAGAAAGTCTATATGAATTTCTTAGTACTCCTCCCCTGCTCCACAAAAAACATCAATAAAAATATCCATGTAGAAAATGTATGCATATCCTCCTGTGGGGGCTCTAAGCTACCAATGCCGCCCCCCCCCCCCCCCCCATAAATTTGTGAAATTATCTCACACCCAAGGGGGATCACCTGCTTGGGAATTTATTCAAGGTGCACTCCAGCAGTGACATAGCCTTTCCATGTCTTCTAGCTGGGGAGGGAAAAGCGTAGCGAAGTTGAGAGATGAACATCCCACGGTCAGGTTCTGGAAAAGCTGCCGGTGTAACTTAGCGTTGTTATTCATTTGTCCACGCTGAGACCCTACATTATGCGCAGGCATGGCCGCAAACACTCGGTGATGCCATCGAAGGTCAACTACCGGGCCAACATCTGGGCGCTGAAGCAGATAGGGTGCACGCACATTATCGCCACAACCGCCTGCGGTTCCCTGCGGGAGGATATGAGGCCGGGCAGTATTGTCATCCTGGACCAGTTCCTAGACAGGTATGCATTGTGACAACACCTTAACGGAATGCTCATCAAATGACTGCAAAACGGAAAATTTGCACCACGGATTACTGCATCCACATTTGTCATGTCGTCAACAAGCAAATCACGCTTGCGCATCCTTTTGTTATTCTTCCAGAAATGACTGCCCTGCAGTCAGTTTTGGTAATGACCTTGAAGGAAAGCTACATTGAAGGTTATCAAAAAGGGTTTGTAGTTCCTACATACAACTTTTCTATGCCCATCCTGTCCATGTGACAATACTACTCCAAGGTAATGAGGTGGAGTGAAACCCAGACACATCAGTTTGAGTCTTTGAGCTGCAATGAGTGTAAACAGGCCGATGTTGAATCCATCACTAGAGCCGTAAGGTGCAGGCACTCCATTTCGCCAAACAACTGCTTGTGCTGCTCTTAGCATGCTTTGCTGCATTACGAGTCTGCCTTGCAGAGAAAAATAAATTAAGAGCGCACATGATTATGGCGTACAACTATTGAATTTGTTATAACGATGCTTCACTGTAGATATGTGTTGATTTGATTGTAGCTTGGGATGTACGTGGCCGTGACTTGTGCCGGTCACTTGTGCAGGACGACCAAGCGGGATATGACCTTCTACGATGGTGAAAAGGGCCACCCGGAGGGCGTCTGCCACATCTCGGCTGCAATGCCTTTTCACGACGGTCTTCGCCAGGTCAGCCAGCATGCTTATTCTTAATGAAGAAATTTCTAGCCCCCTCCACACTGTGAAAACCACAAGAACAGCGAAGCTGTTCATTTGATGCTAATTGTGACTCTACTGGCAAAGGTGTCAAGTTATTGATGCTATGACGTATCAGTTATGTTGGTCATACTACCCTTCATCATTGCCTACTGACCGTACATGATCCTTCACCATGCACTTCTTTCTTCCTATCGCGTTACAGAAATGCAAAAAAAGAAACTCACAACTTCTTCAAGCTAAATCTTTGATGCACGCTATCACACATTGGTTTTTGCATGATCACTATGGATTTATTTCTGTGGTTTTACGTCACGATATCATTATAAGAGACTCCGCAGTGGAGGGCCCCGGTGATTGCGACCACCGGGGGTTCTTTAACATGAAATGACATCGCACAGCACATGGCGCTCGGCATTTCGCCTTCACTGAAACGCAACTGCCGCGGCTGGGATTCGATCCCACGACCATCAGATCAGCAGCTGAGTGCAATAGCCACTAGACAACTGTAGTGGGGGTGCGTGATCATTATCGTGTAGCCCCACCACAATAATTATCTTGTGTTTGCATCTCACGATTTCTCCAAATAGCCAAAACCTCTTCGAACATATTGTATCTAACACAAACGTGCATTTACTGTATTATTCAGCACTGACAGGTCTCTTAAATGCTGTTGCTATTAGTGAAAAATGTTTATTTCCTTCATTGCACTTGAGATCTCTCATCATTTAACAAGCTTTGGATGTACAGTTATGGGGGTGTGCAAATATTCAAAATTTCGAATAATTTTCAAATAGCATTTGCTATTCAATTTGATTCGCTCTGAACTTTTACTTTTCAAACTATTCAAAGTTGGTAATTAAGGGAAAAATGTATGCTATGTTTTGTGATGTGGCCCATCCCCGCGTGTAGTACGCTTCACCGCAAAACACCCGCGTACTGCGGCGAAACTAACCTCTCTTGTACTGCGGCAGAGCTAACATACGTGCACTGCAGCGAAGTTAACACTTGCACATTGCGGCAAAGCTAACACTTGCATACTGCGGTGAAGGTAACACCCGCGTACTGCGGCAAAGCAAACTTTCGTGTACTGTGGTGAAGCTAACACCCACGTAATGTGGTGAAGTTGGCTTAGCTTTCTGGTGCACAGTTCTGTGTTGGACTGTTCTTCGGGACTTTGGAACAACACTGTGGGATTGCACTAGTCACGCAATAATCTTTTTTCCCACGTTTAGCAGCACATTTCTCCATAATATGACACGGCATTATTAAAAAGATGTTAGAAAATTATTTGTAAGATATTCTATTCAATTTGCTAAGGAGCACAATATTCTAATTCGCTTTGCACTCAAAATTTTGCTATTTGCAGAGGTCTAGCAGTTATGCTTGCACATTATTCAGCAGGATTAGATTTCCCAAGAATGTTTTCCTTACAATGACGCACGAGTACTATGCCAGTGTTTTGACGTTAGTGAATGTAATGCCAAATTTCATCACTACCATGAAATTAGTAATTTATCACCACTGGGGGGTGTATATGCCCTCTTCGCTCTCTCCTTTCTGTTTTCATTGCATATTTTTTTCCCAGTCCTATATAGCTGCACGATGTATGTGTAAAAAAAAAACAAAGATAAAAAAGTTACTCTCGTCCTGGATTGTCCTGTATTGTCATGCTCCTGAAACGAACTGCAGCCCATCGTCTTTGCAAAGATGTTACATCTGACTCGGAAGTAGCTTCATTATACCGGAAGGTTTGCTGTAAATGTGTGTTTGTAACTGTATTAAAGGTATCCCTGCAACACCTTTTGACCTCAACCAGAAAACGTTGCCAATCGGCCATTGAGGCTCCTGCGAAAATGTCAGCCAAATTGCATTGCACTGCACGCACCAAGGAGCTCACAGTTTGGTTTCAAATGCAGCTTGAAATCGTCTTCTCTTCTTTTGACAAATTATGTCACTAGCAGTAGCAACTAGGCTGCTCAACTTTCTTAGTCTTCTTAGAGACAGACACATGCTGCATTGTTTTTACTTGTTGAACTCTAAACAAACACGTGAAGCATTTCAGGGGATGTTTCCACGATCACAAGATCAACCAATGGTACTCCTTCCTCAGGCAACTTAGTCGGTGCCCTCGGTGACATGCTTTGTTGAAAGAAGAGTGGGTGCTTCCCGGCTGTGTTTGAACCAAATTGCAAATTTCGCTTGCACGTGCAGTGTGAAGGGGTATTTGTGTCACATGTTCAGAGCCACCTTCATGACTAATCGACACTGTTTTTCGAATTAGGTTCAAAAGCTGTTGTAGGGCCCCTTTAATAGCAATATGCCCTATTAACTTCCTTATGACCAATAATCCGCTATATGGATGTCAATGTTGGACAGTATGAATCCACCCTGGTCTCCTTGTCCTGTGCAAATCCTCTCTTTAACAGAACTGTGCGAATAGTAAAATTTTGAGTGCGAAGAGAATTCGAATATTTATGTTCAAGTGCGAATCGAATCAAATATTTTTTGAATAATTTTCGGATATTTTTTTAATAATACTGTATCAGATTGTAGAGAAATGTGCTGCTAAACGTGGGCAAGAAAGATTTATTGCATGACTAGTGTACTCTCCCGCATGTTATTCCAAAGTCCCGAAGAACAGTTCAACAGAGAACTGTACAACAGAAAACTGAGCCAACTTCACTGCCGTACGCGAGTGTCAGCTTTTCCGCAGTACACGAGTGTTAGCTTCGCTGCAGTACGCGAGTGTTAGTTTCGCCGCAGTACACGGGCATTATGTGACAAAGCATACTACACGTGGGAATGGGCCACTTGTCACAATAGCATATTTTTTTCCTGATTACCAACTTCGAATAGTTTGAATAGTAAAAGTGCGAATCTAATTAAATAGCAAATGCTATTAGAAAATTATTTGAAATTTCAAATATTCGCACACTCGTAACTTTTTAACAATCATTTAAAAAGAAACAACTTCAACACCCGTATGTATATGCATCTTCTTTCTTTTGTTATCGTTGCAGGTTCTGATTAAGACTGTGCGAGCCATGAATATCCCGCACCACGAGACAGGCACGGTGGTGACCATCGAGGGCCCACGTTTCTCGACGCGCGCCGAGAGCTGCCTCTTTCGCTCGTGGAACTGCCACGTCATCAACATGACCACCGTGCCCGAGGTGCCGCAGCCTTTGTCGCTTTTGTTGTTGTGCGGTGACACCATGAGCCCTAGCTCAAACGTAAATGTGCAGACCGCATGGTATACGTGCTAAGCTATGCAGTGCGTGCCTGAACAAATAGGAACATTCGAACTCGAATGTTTCCGATTGTTATGATGAAATTATGGGCATTGCATAAACAGTGGCACCCCTTCTGGAATGCATGCGAGGACCGGTGGCTGCGCGTTAATGTACCATGACTCGCGTATAAAAAGTTGATGTGTTACGCATGTAGCATAATGTAAACAACTTTCTTTGGCTATGCAGGCAAAGCTACAGAGCGGGAGTGCTTGTGTATATGCAGCTGCTGCATACAGTCACAGAAACTGATATTTTGCGACACCATAAAGGGCTTCCTGAATTTAAAAAATATGAACGCCTACGTTCTCCATCAGAAGGCAGATTGCGTATTAGCCCCGAGAATGAAGGCGAGGCTGCTGCTGAAGTCGCTCTAAAGTGACGTCACAACAAACTCACCCGTGTTGTCTGCTGTGCTGCCATCGATCACCTCCTCCTGCTCTGGCCGCACACGGCCGTTAGGTGCGAAGCGATGACCTTTGAGAGCAGCAAAAGAATAGTGCTTGTTTTGTACAGTAAGGCGAGTGAGGAATTGCACAAGGTAAACTAACGCAATAACTGAGATGATATCGTAGGGCCTGCATTTTAGAGACACTCTGCGAGACTTGATGGCGCTTTTGCAACTTGGCGCTGATGGTGGTTGGAAAAAATGTTGTCTGCAGATCTCGCAGGTGCATTTGATGCAAAGAAAAGTTGCGGCGGCAAAGCCATCCCCTAAAGGGCACTGCAGAGAGCAACGCAACCTAATAATGTAATTAAGAGGCTGTAGGTGACCCAGGATTAACTTTGCCACTTCAATAAAGATACACAGGTAATCTTGCAGTTCACTCTCGTACAGGTGCGCCACGTCCGGGAATCATACCCACATGTTCAAGTTTAGCAGTGTGACACATTTACAAGATGGTCACTGTTTTGAGGTACGCGCAACATTTAAACATGTTGTTTTTAATGTGAATCATTTTTGCTGCTGTTTTCGGTATTCATTTGGAGCTCAAGGCAGGCAACAAATAACATACGCAAGCAGCGCATCTTGCAGGTGCGACGATATGAGAGCGCGTTTCCTAGGTTGCAACGGTGGGAGCAGGGGGAGCCGAAACACAAGTCCTCGCTATTCTCCCAGCTTCTAGGAGCTAGTGGCTTCTAGGCCCTAGAAGCTGGGAGGATCCCAGCTTCTAGGGGCTAGTGTTTCTGATATAGCAAACTCAACTTACGCAAAGCTTTATGACGCAGCCATTGTAGAACGCTGCTCTAGAAGCTGGCAACCTGTTGAGGAGCAACATTTTCTCTACCAAAAGTGAAACTGAAAGCAATGCCAAGCTACTCAGGACTATTTGAGTGCTAAGACAAGATTGATAGCTTCACCTTCATAGCCTTCCCTGAACAGACAAACGGCTTTGATGGTGAAGTAAAAGGTTTAACTCTGTGGAAAAGTCATGCTTGTCCTCACGGCACACATGCAAGCTGTTTGAGTCCTCGTGCGATGCGTCACAAGTGAACGGAGCGACTTCTTCTTTCCTCGGAAGTTGCAACGTTCCCTTCGCAGCCGGAGAAAGCTGTCCATGAGTATAGAACAACTGATGTTAGTAGCCACTGTCACTGTGCTGCGAGAATTTTGTTTTCCTGGGCAGCTGCCGTATTCCTCAACAATGGCACCGGCGACAATATTACTTATGCCAGGCATGTGAGAGAACAGAGACCAAGTGCTAATGGAACCATTTTTCAATGGTGGAGCTGTTCCAATTCGGCATTTCCCTGTCTGTGCGTTGTCCAGCAGCGCGCAAGAAGGAAAAGTGGAGCCACAGCAGTGGGTAGTACGAAAAGTCGACCTACTGCATACTGCCGCTCTCAGCCCAACCTTACCCTTGGCCCACTGCTACATGATAGCGATTATAAAAAGACCAACGTGCAATAAAGCGCAGAAAAGATGTAGCTCAAAATGGCAGGTTTAGTCTCCCACAGCCACGGCTACATGATTTCCATCGCGTGAAATGCAGAGAAAGTCCGTGAGTGCATGACGATGGATCAGTTACGGTAAGTACAAGATAATGGAGTGTCAAGTTCACTGCCTGTTCATAAAGGACGTAATGTTTTGGCGGAGTACGAATACTAGCCGATATAAGTAATCTAACTGCCTTTAGGGATCGATGAACAAATCGCAAAGTACGATTTAGAACAGGGCCTTTGTGACTAGTGTTGGCTTGTGTGTGGGTGGTTTAATGCAGGTCGTGCTTGCAAAGGAAGCCGGCCTACTGTATGCCGCCATTGCTCTGGTGACAGACTACGACAGCTGGCGGCTGGACGTGCAGCACGTGAGTCGCAGTCATTGGTTTTACTGTTAGCTGTAGCTGTACAGCATCAAATGCAGCGTGACAGTGCTGGTTTCTTTCTTTAAAACAGGCTGACCAAGTTGCAGCCGTAATGCGTGAATCTTAGGTAATTATATTCCTTTAAACCATAATCGATTAACCATCCACTCATTGTAATGATAAACATTTCCTCATTTTGTGGTTGTGCCACTCAAGACATATTTTATGCATTTCAGGTGCTTCGCAAAACGAGTACAGTAAAACCGCATTATAACGAAGTCAAAGGGGGAGCCGTAATTACCTTGTTATAACCATTAGTTCGTTATAGCCAATATCAATTTCATCTATGGGAATTCCAAGGGGAATTACGATTTCCTCGTTATATCCAATAGTTCGTTATATCTGGGTTCATTATAACGAGATTCTACTGTAGTCGTATAGCTCTGGTACGAGAAATACATCTTGTAAACATCCTCCATTC
Organism: Hyalomma asiaticum; assembly: GCA_013339685.2. Classification (NCBI taxonomy): domain Eukaryota; kingdom Metazoa; phylum Arthropoda; class Arachnida; order Ixodida; family Ixodidae; genus Hyalomma; species Hyalomma asiaticum. The sequence continues at coordinate 60,768,615 of CM023491.1, forward strand.
TTGAGGCTCCTGTAATTGTGTAACACAGCCTTTAGCTAGCGTCACTTTCCTGTAAAAATCGGATTGTTTTGCATTGGGCTTCATTTGTTTGCTTGTTGTCATTATTTCTTCGTGTCGAGGAATACGGCAAGTATGAAAGAACGATCATGGACCAGAGCAGGTGGTCGCATCTGTAGCGCTGCCATACATGGTTACACCATGGTTGTGGGTGGTACTGGTGGCAGTCAACACAGTAATTAGAAGTTTTACGATGTGCACAGATATCAGACTACTTTACATATAATTGAAACCAAGCACGTACTGAACAAGCCCATAAATCTCAGTCAAGGCAACCATTTCTGAAACTGCATTTTCGAGCAACAGAACAGGGCTTGCATAAATGTTAGACTCTCAATAATTTAAGCTGTGGTGATCCAAACTTTTGGTTAATTCAATCAAATTTCAAATTTTTGGTTAACCCGATATGTTCTCGGTGTATTCAAAAGCCGCCTAACTCAAACTGCATCATTCAGCGAATGGAGTTAATTCATATTTTTTTGCTTATCCTTACCAGAAATACCGGCTGCTTTGGTTCCTTATAGTCGTGCATTCATGCTAGTATATTTTCTAACAGCCAGAAATAAAGCCAACCGTCTGCCAGTACTTGTAACATTTCAAATCAAATGAAGTCAATTTTATTCAGCATTTGCAAACAAAGATTTGCAAACAAAAAGATGCATGGATAGGACAGACCACTATCGGAAGAAAAAAAAAATAGAAAGAAAAAGAAAACATTGAGGTGGAAACAGTGGACTTGATAACTGCCCAGGTCTTCTTTTTGCGGTATGTTGCACTGAGAGATACTTGCACTTGCATGCAATAATTCAAACTTACGATAATACAGAGCCCCGTCACGGTGGTCTAGCAGCTATGGTACTCGGCAGCTCATCCGAGGGACGCGGGATCGAATCCCGGCCGTGGCGGCTGTATTTCGATGGGGGCGTAATGCTGAGATCCGTGTACTGTGCGATGTCAGTGCACGTTAAAGAACTCCAGGTGGTCGAAATTTCCAGAGCCCTCCACTACGGCGTCTCTCATATAATCACCGCTGGTTTTGGGACTTGAAACCCCAGAAACCGGTCAATCATTCAAACAAAGTTTTGGGGTCCCCTCAAATTTTAATTGTCGACACTCTACTGTACCTTGTACCCCTGGCAGTGCTGCAAGTTACTTGTGGCATGGAGCAGGCAAGTCAATTGGCGCTTTTAGTGTGGCATACACTAGTAGTAGGCCTAAAATAGCGTGCTCGCGCACAGGTGGACGTGGAAGCTGTGATGGAGACGATGGTGCGCAACAGCACCGTGGCCTTGAAAGTCCTGCGTGCTGCTCTGCCCAGCATTGCTGCCATCGACTGGAGTGCGGCCATAGTGGAGGCGCAGGTGTGTTTATTACGCATGCCATTTATTAGTATTATAATAATGCTTGTACATTACACTGGTCACATTTGGGCTCTCTTGCGGCACACTTTACATTTCGTTGGTCAGAACGACATCACAGATCGGCCGCTTGGTGTTCCGTAATGTAACTTCGTGGTGCAGAAACAGAGGGCAACACAAGTATTTACAGAGGGCCTTTAATCTACTCACATGCACTGAATATTAAATGTATGGGTCTCCTGACTACATCAACATCTACACTGTTTTATGTCTCATGTGACATTATACCACGCAGGGTCACCACATGCCGTTATATTATGACATCATCACGACGTCAGTACACTTAAACCTCGATATAATGAAGTGGGTGAAATCTACAATCTGCTTCATTATCTCAAAGCTTCGTTATATCGAAATTCGCTTTTTTACGCAAGTACAGTCGTCGAAGGATTTTCTTTACCTGGGAATGCCGCAAGGATATTCGAATAGAGCCATACGAAGAAATCCTAACTTCAGTGACACCTGCCAAAAGTTTCACGTTGAACCGAAGATGCGGCAACTGCATCTTGATAACCTGCTGTGGGAGCCCACGTCACAGCGGCCGTATGTCACACGCAGAGATTAAAGAAGATGCAGACCTGCAACGCGCAGTGGTAACAGGTGATAAGCAAAGCTGTCGCGCCAATTCTTCCAGCACTGCTTGTTAACAGTACCTCAGGTGTCTTCTGTATAGAGCAGGCAATGCCAGTGTTATGCTCTCCAAAGCACTAGCCATCAAGTCCGTTGAATGCGCAACATCTAAAAAACTGCTGGCACGCTTCAACAACAAACAAAAGAACTTCGGTCAGAAATCACATGATCGCGAGGCAACAAACCAAATTAAGGCTCCTTAGTTCACTGTGGCTGCATTCTCTGATTTGCGATATCGCACACCTATGTACGAAGAACTTATCAAGACCCAGCCATTACGGTGTTGTGAATTTTGGTTGCCACTATGCATTGGTTCAGCAAGAATTGTAAAAGCCACGTTTATCACAGAAAACCAGCACAATTTTGCAGAGTTGTACCTAAGCAGTGGGTAACTGCAAGTAGCTAAAAAAGAAAAAAAGAACACATGAAAACGAGGGTAGGCTACTTAAACTTCTTGCTAGAGCGCGCTCAGTGGAAAAAAAAAAAAAAAAACTTTATTCACGGTAAAAGTGCCCATTAATTCCAATATTATGCCGGAAAAGGTCATAAAAAAAAAAAGGCTTCTTCCACGTTAGAAATCGCGAAAAGTGAGCTGTGTGATATCCAGATATTGGCAGTGGCGCTTTTTGTTCGCCGATCGCGATCGCTTGCAAGAAGCAAGCCTTGCAGGTGACATCCGTACCATCACAATCTCTTGCAAGATAAGTGAGATAAGCGTGCTTGTCACTTGATACTCGGTGATAACACCACGAAATCAGCTGCTGACACACTACACGCGTGACACGTAACTGTGGAACCATACCAGAAATCAATTAATCAGTAAAAAATGCGTTCGCAAAAGCCGCATGAAACTCGCCCATTTTACCGCTGGCCCCAGCGGAAGTTTAAGTTCATCAGCGGCAGCGAAGTTTAGGTATACAGCGGTGAAAAATACATTGTTTTAAAGCATGACATTGTAGGAATCAAATACTTCGTTATAGCGAGGAATTCATTACACTGAAGCCCGTTATGTCGAGGTTTAACTGTACTTGGCCGTGTGTTTTTTCTTGCCAGTGGGTGGAAATGGCGACGGCTCATTGGGCACATGATGGGTTTTGCATTAAATAGGAAATGATGCTGACAAATGCTAATTTCAAACTAAAGGTATAAGTTAGTTCAAAGTTACCATGTGCCGACCTGCCAACGTCATTTCCCGTGACATTTGCCTTGACACTACACGTTATACTGTGGTCAAACTAGAGTGCTACGAGGCACTTTTATCTTTCAGCTGGATCGTGACTAGAATCTGGTGGAATTCTGGTGACGTGGCTGTACCATATGTCCAAATGCAAAATGCTCAGCTTGGGCAACACACCTTCTCTGGCTTAAACGTCAAAGAGCTGTTGTGTTGACTGCCAACTGAGTGGGAGCACGGCAGCAACGAGCTGAATGCACATTCAGCAGCGAAAGATTATGGTCGGTGGGATGGGCATGCAGAAATGAATTCTGGAGCAGTTCCTTATTGTAGCAAGTATGTTTCTCTTGCTTCCTTTCTCAGAGCACTTTCAGCCTTTTCCTGTTTTTCTTTCGCGTTTGCATGTTTTCTGCTCTCTATGTTAACACACACAGTGGAACCCACTTACAACAATATTCAAGTACAATGGCCAAAGATGGCCCTGAAGCCAACTCTTAAGTTGCGTGGAAAGGAACTACATTGCTACCCTTCCCTTCCTGCAGCAGTGCTGTTTTAATCCCCACCTTTTGCTTTATTTAGTGGCCAGAGGGGATAGCATTGAAACTTTTCTGGGAAAGCTAGTTGAAGATCGTCAAGGCCAGCTTTAAAATCAGTGCCCTCTGTTACTTTTCAGGGTGGGGCTCGAGCCTAGGTGTGTGGTAGGTTAGACCCTGGAGGAAAAGCTGGTTTCTACTGTATGACAGTGGGGCAGCCTTTTGTAGTGGTGAACAGCCAGTCAGCTTATCATTGTTATAACCAATATATTGTTCATAACCGGTGTCGCTCTAAGTGGGTTCAACTGTATTTGCACGGGGGGGGTGTCGCATTTTAGCCTGCACTACTGTAAGCTCGGGACACCCACAAGGCACGCGACAGAGAACGGAATCGTGCTTTTCGTAGAACGCAACAATAAACCGCAGATGGTTTGCTATCTAATGCATGCCTCTGGAGCTGGTGTGCGATTAGAAAACATGTTAACAGATTTCAACGCACTGTTTTGCCATTTTCTGGCGCATATCCTTAACGCTGCGTTCTTATTGAAACGTCTCTAGTCGGGGTCCCTCTTCTGCTGCCTGCTTCCTTATCTTGCTTACACAAACTTTCTCTTTCTCTCTCTTGCAGGAAGATGTCACGCAGTCAGTTCTTAAGGCCCAAGCATGGTTTTGATTTCCCTACATGGCTTGATATCTTGGGGGCAAAATATCAAGCTGTTCTGTGACAGTATAATGTGACAATGATGCTAATTTTGTACCTTTCTAGAACAATTTGAATCAAAGCACGGTGTGGTAAAGAGAGCACTGCTGCTCCCCTTTTGTGTTTGTTCATATGATTCTCATAGATAGATATATTTACTGTAGACCAAAGGAGGAGAGTCAGGTTTTACCCCAAGCCCCCATGCAGGGCCGTTCCCACATTGGGATAGGCAGGTGAGTACCCGTACGCCACATCATGGGACCCTTGGCTTGCCCAACACGATCGTCATTCACACTGCATTTGTACAGCTAGGGGCTCCTGCAATGTTTTGTACGACGTGCTTGCCTTGCAGTTTCCGTCCTTGATTATCGCCGCGGCCGCGACAACTGCTTTGGCCGGCAGAAGCGCTGTCAGCCATATAGCGCCGGAAAAAAAAAAGTGCAATCACCCGGATCAGCGCGTTTTATACTGCGTACTTATTTCGGTTTGCGGTATCGTATCGTACCACCAATGCGCCGCATAATGTATATTGCGCATCGCTCTGTGAATTTTTCATAGCGCACTGCGTTTATTGCCGTGTGCTGTCATTTAATTTAGTAAACCTACTATTGTAACTCACCAACGATGCGTTGACTGCAACTAAATGTAGTTTGGATTGCCCATAAATACGACGATCAGTCGTTCCTTCGTTGGTTGTAACCCTTAATGACCGACGACGGGGAGCATCAGCAAGCCGACGTTATAAAATGCTTCGAGCACTCTATTCACAGTTGGAAGTTCTATACCGGCCAAAAGACAGCTTCCGAGCAGCCCGACGCAAAAAAACCACAGAAAACTTTTCCTTAATTTTCGTCTTGATGGATCAACAAATGGAAGTTGACTCAATCGCCTGGCAGATCGGAGAAAAAATCCATACATACTGCAATAGCATGGAAAGTTGGGCTAGTTGGAACATATGAGTAGTAGCAGCGAAAAAGACTGGGACCAAGGAAACACGTAACGCACAGGACTAGCGCTGTCTCGCAACTGAAATATTTTATTTGAAGGAACACACAGGAAAAGAAGCAAACAAAACAACCGAATGACAACTGGAAAAAGTGTGAACTAGTCAGAAAACAGATTATCATTTAACAGTACACGTGCCTGAGCAAATAGGCAAACTCTTTGTCAGTTAGCGGCAGCAATGGCTGACTGACGTATGCGTCTCCCATTCTTTTTATGTGAAATGCTTCTATCACTTCACGTGTTCCTTTGCATCTGTGTACTGACAGGACTTTAGCGTTGTTTTGTTTACTTCTTTCCCTGTGTGTTCTTTCAAATAAAATTTTTCAGTTGCGAGGCAGCGCTCGTCCTGTGTGTTAAGTGTTTCTTTGGTCCCAGTCTTTTGCGCTGCTACTATCCATACATACAGCTGCCTCATATGAAGGAGTCTAGGAACAAAAGGTTTATATTAAGGTTTGAGAAATTAAGGTTTATATTAGCTTTGAGACTATTAGAATACATCGTGACTGTGGCACTCGAGTCTTTCCAGCACGCTGGTGCCCATCGAAGTCGCCTCTTCATGGCAGACTCGAAGCACACCAGCCACTGTAGTAATATTTACCTGCTGGATCTTCACTGGTTTTACGATATCTACCACATCCTGGTGTTGTGCCTTCATCCAATAATCAGGGCACTCCTTGTGCCTTTATCTCTTGATCACATACCATTACCCCTTGATGGCTAAGAATCTGATTCCACTTGGTTGGCAAGAAGTGGGATGCATGCCAAACTCTCCGCAAAAGAAGCGCCAAGCTCGACTCAAAGGCCCGTGAATCCTCCTTACTCGGACTTGTACCTCTATTCTGAATGTAGACCAATAATTTTTCATCTTAGAATCTCAGACCATCCTTGCTCTTCCAAATGACATAACCACTCCTCATGTTGTGCCTAGATCAAGCTACCCCACCTGTCAGGTCTATCGCAGCGCATGTGTACTACTTTACTATATATAATAGTACATACGTACTGGCAACGTTTTGAAAGCCAAGCCCTATTCTCACTATGCATTTGCTAAGGCCTTACACCTGGGCTAGCATGGTTGCTTGATGTGAAGAACTGTGCCAGAACTCGTCTGTACTTGATGCACCACGACCGCGAGTGAATGGTGGTACCCACAGTCAAGTGCCAAGTTGAGAAATGACTGCTCAAACTAGAGTTCTCATTCAATAAAGCTTACTCCTTTTTCCTTTCTTTAACTATTTTCTTCCTTCGATGGAGGCGAAATGCCAAGGTACGCGTGCCATGCGATGTCTAGTGCACGTTAAAGAACCCCAGGTGGTCAAAATTTCCGAAGCTTTCCATTATAGTGTCTCATAATCAAATCATGGTTTTGAGACTTAAAACCCCAGATACCAACCTAATCATTTCCATTATTCAAACCTCTATCCATGTACTATGACACAGGTGCTTGTGTAGGAGCTGCACCATCAACTTGCCATAACAAAATGCTTACTTAATAAGCCCACGTTCACTAAAATTCGGATTTCCCCTAAAGATGCTACTCTTACTCGCATATTATATCATGCATGGTATTGCATTCATTGCATCACCTGTCTTGACGAAACAATTTCTTGGCTAGTGGTAATTTTCTAGTAGGCCACAACTGTACTTGGCTGCTTTATGCAAGTGTCTTGTTGAACAAACAAGCGCCTTCACTTTTGCCACGACAGTTAATTCCCATTGGGACTACTTGGTCATTATTTCAGGTGTGTTCGAAAAATAGCACTTGATTCGCACTGAAATTTTACTATTCAAACTTTGTAATTAAAGGAGAAAAATATGCTATGTCTCGTGACAAGCGGCCCCTTCTCACATGTACACTTCGCCGCACAACACCGGTGTTCTGCGGCGAAGCCAACATTCGTGGACTGCGGTGAAGCTAGCACATGCCCCCTTTTTCAAGCCCTGTATTTGTGAAAATAAGTGGGCAAATCGCGCATCTAAATACGTATGCCTTCATAACAAATTTTCAGCTATAACAAAGCTATTCTTGCAACGAATGGAAGTTTCACCACACTTGCCATGCTCAGTCTAAAAAGTGGCACTTATAAAAATCCTCCCCCACTCACGTGCATTCTTTCTCTCTTGCAGGGCGAGGCCGACCGGGCAGTCATGAAGTGAAGCAAAGGCTCACTCGTTTCATTGTTTATACATATATATCTTTTTTTGGTTATTGCGTGACACACAACAATGCTAAATCTGTACACTGCTAGACAAATAAAACAGATGGAATGTGGGACCCGAGCTGGAGGCACGCACAGCGGCCTGCCCGCTTAGAGCCGCACGTGCGTGTCGGCCATGTCGATGCAGATCTTGAAGTACACGTACGGGTAGTACTCCTGCTGGCCCATATTCAGGCCGGGAATGTCCTGCGAGCGAACAACCGAAGACCGGCTCTCAAGATGCTGAATGGAATTACCGAACCTGTGGCTTAGCTCACAGGCTGTGACAGTAAGAATACATTCACTCATCAGTATACAGTGGACTCTTGTCAATTCAATCTAGAATAGGGACCTGCGAATATTCGAAATTTCAAATAGCACTTGCTATTTTATTTGATTTGCACTGAAATTTTATTATTAAAGCTTGGTAATTAAAGGAATAAAATATGCTATGCCTCGTGACAAGTGGCCACTTCACTTCAAAAATTAATATACCTCCTAGGGATGGGCCCCAAGCTGTTTGAAAGGCATTCCTTTCAAACTGGCAACGCGAACGGAAACTGAAAGTTAACAACAAACTTCAACTTATTAAACCTGTCCTTGGGGAGTGGAAGACATGCTACCATCACGAACGTTTCATCGAAGTAACACTCTGTCGACTTCGCATAGGCCACACGCATACAACACATAATTACCTTTTGACGGAGGAGGAACAACCAGCATGTGATAAATGCAATAAACTGCTAACAGTAATGCACATTTTAATCACATGTCCACATTTTGAAATGCTTAGGAAAAAGTACTTCCGAGTATTGTATAAGTCACACACCCCACTTCACCCGATGTTGCTCTTAGGAGAGGAGGCACTGGTATCTTTGACTGACATGATAAAAGTTCCTTGACAAAGCAGGGTTTTTAAGTAAGCTTTAACACTGTGTTCCTCGACAAAGCAAGGTTTTTAAGTAAGCTTTAACTACCACAGTGTATGCTCCATCTACGAAGGAAATTTTATCACCCCGTGTCTGGCGCAGCATAGCCGCAGCCGCTCTTGTGCCAATAAATCCAATTTAACACGTAGTACGCTTCACCACATAACACCCGTGTACTGCAGTGAAGTTAGCCCAGCTTTCTGTTACACAGTTCACTGTTGGACTGTTTGTTCCTCAGGACTTTGGAATGGCGCTGCGGGAATACACTAGTCATGCAATACATTTTTTTTGTCCATATTTAGCAGCACAGTTCTCCATAACTTGACATGGTATTGTTAAAAAAATATTACAAAAATTATTTGAAAAATACTCTACTCCATTTACGTCTGAACATAAATATTCAAATTGTTTCGCAATCAAAATTTTGCTGCTTGCACAGCTGTAATCTAGAAGTCTGAATTATCGGATGCAGGCACAAGTACAGCTCAGAGCAACATGCCAGGAAAAGCAGAGACAGACAGCTATAGCATGCACTGTTACCACCTAGGTGTTTCATTTTTCTTTTTTATGCCAGCTGTTTTGAATGCTTCAACGGATGCTGGCAGGTGACTTCAGGCTTTATTTCTAGCTGTTAAAAAATACACAAGCATTGGCCAATATATTTCACAACGACTGATTTCTGCGGTTTTACGTCCCAAAATCACAGTATGATTATGAGAGACACCACAGCGGAGGGCTCCGGAAATTTAGACCACCTCGGGTCCTTTGATGTGCACCGACATCGCACAGTACACGGGCCTGAACATTTCTCCTACATCGAAATGCAGCCGCAACGGCCAGGATTCGACTACGCGACCTTCGGGTAAGCAGTTGAGTGAGGCTACCAGCTACATTACATTAGTGAAAAAATTTAATCCAGCCAAGGAGATAGACAAGCACAGGAAAACAGCAAAGACAGGAAAGCGGCAAACAGGTTCCTGTCTTGCCGTTTCCTGTGCCAGTCTGTCTCCTTGGCTGGATTACATTTTTTTTCATCAATACAATGCACCGATTAGCCCAGCAATGAGTTTTAACTACACTACATTAGCTCTCATGTATTAGGCCTACGTCACACTCGCGGCAAGGAAATCATTGTACTATTGCACCAATACTGTGCTTACTTTTGCAATATTTGTAAATATTTGTTGGTAGTCTCTCAACTCAAACTTTCAGTTAATCCAAACAATTTTCACATATTTGGTTGGTTTGCCCATTACGTTTTCAATGTAACTTCGAAGCTGTCCAAGGTAAACTGTGTCAGGTGATTATATTGATTCATGCTTTTTTGCTTATCCTTAAGGGGGGGGGGGGGGGGGCGTGGCAATGGGAATGCTCAATTTGGTCAAAATTTTCCATTTTTCAATTTATTTTTTTTCATAATCCTCGGACCTTCTTTTACCATGTGGTGGAATATTATAATGAAATACGCGGTAGTAGTAGGAAAAATGCCACTTTATCTATGTGTTGTCATCCAAAACCGCAAGAAAATTGGGCTTCTGAAAGTGCCGCCATCTTGGAATCATCGTAAAAATGAGAGATGGAACCTGAGGATAGTCACACCGTCATGTTTATCCAACAAAAAATACAACCAGCAAAAGCGAGCAAGAACTTAGCTGCTCAAAGTTAGCATTTGACTGTTTTCATGAAATAAAACTTTGAGCTCCGTTTTCTCAGCTTCCATTTTTTGAACAGTTGCTGTCAATCATCCCAGTGCCGTTTCATAACTAATGAAGCTAAATTCATTCTGTATTTTTTCACTTAGATCCTGAAACATTAGTGAGCGCCGTAAAACTGTTCATTTCTACCTGCACATCAGACAAACTTTTATAATTGTATTTTTGCAAAAGTTGTTAGTAAGAAAATATGACGAGGACATTTCAAAAATTTTTTCTGTACTCATTTGGACACCAAAAAAAATCAGCAAACAGCTTTACAGCACACAGTGGGCCTTAGTGTATATGCTTAAGTAAAAAATGGTACTGAAATTTTGTTTAATTAACCAATTAATTAGGGGGTGACCGTAAGGGTCTATAAAGTGATGTAATTCAGAAACTATAATAGGTAGCTTAAAACCGATTTCATTTAAGATATCACCATAACAAACTACATCAGTGTGCCAAATTTCATCAGTTTATACCCATAAATAGCAAAGATAGTTTTCATTGCCACGTCCCCCCTTAACAGAAATATCGGCTGCTTTGGCTCCTCCTAGGTGAACACTCATGCTGATATACACCCTTTAAGAGGCAGAAATAAAGCTAAGTGCCTGCCAGCACTTGTGAAAGCATTGGAAACCACTAGCAGAAAAAATAAGTAAACAAACCACTGAGGCAGAAACAGTGCATATAACTTGCCATCTGTTTTTCCTGGTATGTTGCACCAAGTCATACGTCTGTTGGCACCTGATAATTCACATTTCTGATAATTCAAATAAAATGTCTGGGTTCCCTCAAGTTTGAATTAATGAATGTCCACTGTATTTAAGGTACAGTCAAACCTCAATATAGCAAACGTAAGTGCCACATATTCAATACACAAGTACAGCCAGACCTTGTGGGGCCGCGTCCCGCTCGACGCCACGTTTTTGCATGGAATGTCGCCGCATCCCCCTTTCCCGGCTGTACGGAGCAGGGGCCCACCCGCTTCGCCCATGTGGTTTTAACTTAGGCTGCCATTGGGCAGTGAGAAATTCCTAGAACGTTTGCGCGTTCTGGCGTTTCTGGTTTTGGAGATGCCTCGGGAGAACACGCTGGGACTTGGAGAAGTGCGCACGTACTTTTGGGACCCTCCGGCCGACCAGGCCATCGGTCGGATGGCGTGCTTCTGCGAGCCCCAGCGACCACGGCGGCGACCTACGACCGACGCTCCTGTCTGTATGTTCTTCTTCTATTTTCCTTTTCCGAGGGCTCGCGGTCGCGGGTGCGCTAGCCGGGGTTAGGCTCTCCTTCCTTGCATGGTTATCTTTGTGTTATCGTGCTCGCGTTTTGTTAATCGTTATCGTTACTCTTTGTTTATATTTAATTCGACTTATTCGGCCCTCTATTATTTGTTGCTATTTTAATGTTTATTAAATTACCATGCTCGGAGAGATGCGCCTAATGTTCTCCTCTTTAGCCGCGTGCGACGGTTCGCGCTGCCCTGCCTCGAGTCGGGCCGCGGGCCGAAGCGCGCGGCAATGGCATGGCTGAGATAGCTAGCGCGCGAGCGCGACTCCCTCATTCTCTGCTCGTTGAGTGCTCGAACCCACTGCAGGGGGTTGCTAGCGGCGATGCCGCTGCTACCAGTAGTAATTAGTAGAAGGTCACCCCTACAACCTCAATATAAGGAACGCAGATAGTACAATGAAATCATTGGTTATAAGGACGTAGTAAGCTAACAATACTGCCTTCAAAGCAACTTAATGAGCAAACAGACAGTGAAGCCTAGGAAAGCATAGGGGAAGTTACTTGTGGTATTGTAATTGTGGAGAAAGTAGAAAGGAAAAAAATTTCTTTCTCCACAATTACAATACCACAAGTAACTTCCCCTATGCTTTCCTAAGCTTCATTGTCTGTTTGCTCATTAAGTTGTTTCTAACAAATAAAGAACGAGCCCTTGACCCCTTCCCTTTCGTGCCTTCAAAGCAGTGTTACGAAAGTATGGTTACAGCTAATTTACTCGGTATTCAAACAATGGCCTTTCAAACAATGGATATTCAAACAATGGCCCTTCAATTCAAAACTAGAGTTAAACAGGATGCTATTCGATTTGACGTTTGAAATTCTTGAATATCTGCACAACCGTACCGCAGTAGTATGCTACGTCAATCAACCCCATAGGCGTCTTTGCAATACGTAACATACATCGACGGGTCCCTGGGCGATGCTGGTGTCGAGGTGGCTGTACAGCTGGTTTAACACCTCGCGCAGCCTCTTGGCAGTCTTCTTTTGCGGCTGCAACAGCATCCCCTGGAAGTTCACTGGGAGGCCGTACCTGCAATGCGATGGCAACCCAGAAGATTGAAACGATCCACAACAGCCGAGCCATACAAATAAACGGTAGTGCAGCGTGCGTCATGTGTGGCTAGCACAGTTACCTCCCTGATGAGCCACAAGCAGGCATAAGTGGTGGCTACGCAGTTCCAACTTGAAGGAGTACTGACACGAATTTTTGACATTCTCGTATTGTTGCTGTCAATGAAAGCACCGGCATGGAGAACCCCAAAAAGAATGTCGTGGTGCCTCGCAATGCAATGAATATATTTTTAATGCGGCACCCTTAAAAGCTGAATTTCGGTTTCGTTTCGAGGGGGCGGTTCCTGGTGACGTGTCAACATGGTCGGACGTATGTCTAAGTACCGTAGGGACAGCAATTCGTGATTGCGTGGCTGTAACTGTGTCGTCTATGTGAACTGCACGTGGGACACGCAAACAACGACAATTTTACGGTAGTCCAGCGACTCTGACAGAGATTTCGGCGATCTTTAGGAGGCTGTGTTCATACGTCATCGTAGTGTCCATTGCGCTGGGGCTGGCTTGCTGTGCTGGGCGACGAAAACTTTAAAACCAAACTAAAATATTTTGTACGTGTTTCCTGGCTTCCGCATGCAGAGGGCGTTAACAAGACATGACTAGAAAATGAAAAATGTACATTTTGCGCCGTCTTAAAATCGTGTCAGTACTCCTTTAAACCGAATGCCCCTTGCACTAGGTCTGTGAAAAAACCCAGCGGTAAAGCAGTTCCCCTAAACGTGAAAGCTGTAGGTACTGTGGCGCAGTGATTGGCCTGCGTATATTCCTTGTGTCGTGTGGCATATGTTATTCTTTATTACCAATCTGCATTACCAATCTGCTAAAGTACACATTGGTAATGTGGCGCTGTGGACCGCGGGAAAGCCACAGCATGCAATGAAGCTTTATAAAGGCAGAGAGAGAGAGAGTGTGCGTGTGTGTCAACGCGCACGCCCCTCCCTGTAACTCGAGACAGACGACAATGCTCTTTCTCTCCTTCCTTCTTCCTCTCTTTCTGCATTGCCCTTTGCTTAAATCAACCTGGTGCTCAGTTCGCGTCAATGCTTTGTTTCTTTTTCAATGAAAGAAATGAGCAATCACAAAAGCTACTGCCGTGAGAAGCTTGACGGGATGGTAGCCTCCTAAATGACAGCGACACACAGTAGGACAAGAAAAGGGAAAGAAAGAAAATAGATGAAGAAAGCTACATAAAAATTACTGCGCACATTGATGGAAGAACCTTTACACTTAACTCTTTTAACAAGAACATGAAAGATAGCACCGCAAGCAAATAAGGCAACATGAGGACAGCTTGAGCACTGGGAGGATTGGTCTATGCTCAAGCAAGGCTTCTAAGAACACCTAAAAGTTTGGTTTAACCGAGTTCATCTGACGAAGAGTACAGTCAAACCTCACTACAGAGTCTACCAGACAAAGACAGCTTCGTAATGTCAATATATACTTGAACCTCGTTATAACGTAATGGGATATAATGAAATAATGGATATAGCAAACTAAATAAAGTTACCCTTGAAAGTTCCATAGACATGCAACTGAAACCTCGTTTTAACGAAGTAAAACAAAGTACACCTTTCAACGGATGTAACAAACTAAAATCGTCTCCGAAACCAAAAATCGCCACGCGTTTGGGGGAAAAAAAATTGCCTCTTGCAGTGTTCCGCATGGCAATTCGGAAATCCCGCGGCCTGATGAAACTGCCGCACATTCATTAGGCCGACATTCATTGGCCTAATCATCCTGTGCGTTGTCTTGGTAGTCCGTCACGTGCTGCTCATCCACGACAAGCGCAGTTCGCTGCTGACTGTACGACACTGTTGCCGTTTCTCCAGTTTCACAGTAACATGCACGAGCCGTGCGCTGAATGAAAGTGAAAGACGATCGCATTGCAAAAGAACACGGCCTGTCACGCTGGCTGCCGATTTGCACGGTACTGATGAGTAGTTTTATATGCACACACACACACACACACTGCCTTCATAAAACGTCATCACATGCGTGGCTTTCCCACGGACCACAGCGCCGTCTTCTTATTGGCACGCTAAAATTTTCATACCCAAATGGTCAATGCTGCAGTTAAGGGTAGTAATGGTTAGAATGAAATAATGGATATAATGAAATAATTCCGTGTCCTCCTTCGGCTATATTTGTTAATGTATATTTGTTAACATTGTTTTACTTGAAAGGCCGCCCTTCTCGTTAGGTTCGTTAAAACCAATACTTTGTTATATCGAGGTTCGACTGTATGCCATATGTGCACTTTGCTCCCGTCAAGGTATAGCCTGTGGTCCAAGCTGGTGATTTCATGTGTCACGTGACACTCTTTGCAAGAACGCAGCAGCCGCTGAGCTCCCACAACAACCAATGCAGAGGCACGTAAGGAAGCCCACCTCAGAACAGACTCGACAAAGAGTCGCAGGGCCTTGACGTGGACCCAGGCAGTGAAGGCTTCACTGAAGTTCACTTTCAGCCAACGTATCAACAGCCCCTGCAAACAGAACATAGAGGAAGAGGAGATCACTCACAGCTGACTGAACACTGGGAGAGAAGACAGTACTTATCAATTATACAGCATCAACCTTTTTAAAAAATGCAAAATTGAGTTCATCTTAAAGGGACTGACAACTGGCCAGAACGTGTGAGTGGACATTTGTGGATTTCGAAAGAGCTAGAATTAAAGTGATGGAATCGAGCACCCTATCGCGATTTGAACAGGAATTGTATTTTTAAATTGAGCTTAAAAATTGCGGCAATTGAAATGTGGCGCGGCCTGGTGGAGACGCCTTGGTACTGCTATTTGGAGTCTTTGAATCGTCGTACGTCGCCTGTTGGTGTTCATACGACCGTAACTCGGCCTTAAAGTTGCAATCAACACATAAAAACGCATCTTCGCCCACATATTTCCTTTCTATGCAGTAAAAGGAGTCGACGCTGAGAAGTGGCGCTGCCTTCGCAGCAATCGAAAACCTCTTTTTAACCTTCGGCGCATGCGCTCTGTGGAGGCGCTGCCTGGCGCGAGCACGTCCGATGGTTGTCGGCCGTTGTTTGCAACATGTGTTACATGTAAGACTCCATAGGCCAAAAATTCTCATAAAAAATGTCTTACGGTGTTTTCCCTGTTGTCATTGCGTGACAGGACACTTTGACAGGCAAGCTTTCCGTTGAAATAAAGAAAACAGGTACCTTAAAAATTGGTTGTCAGTCCCTTTAAGAAACTTGGGAACAGCACAAGAAATGAGGACTGAGAAGAACAACATGCTCACAATTTTCTCTGCTGCTCCAGTACCTGCTAACCTACCCCAAGCCCAACCCAGAAACACCTAAACCTAACCTAACCCAACTCTACACAGCCTAGTCCACAACAACCTGACCTAACCCAACTTGATCTACCTGTAGAAAATAAAGCCAATCATCGGCACATCTGTGAAGGCAAAATAGATGGCACTGTAAATAAGCTGATTTGTTGCACGAGTTCCGTATCATGCGCAGTCTTGAGCAGCACGGCAAGACAGCAGGAGCAGTGAAAAACAAGAAATAATCCTTTGTTCTGCATGCTGAAGAATGCGTAAGAGCGAGCCACTCACGTATTGCTTCTTCTTGTCGCTTTCCAGCTTGGCGATCTCGTTCTTGCCGGCCAACAGCGCATTCTCGTCATACACGAAGTCACGAACCACGAACCTGCGTGCAGCAAGGAGATTACTAAGTAATAATAATAATAAATAATAATAATAATAATAGTAATAATTGATGGCTTCACATGCCAAAGCCAGCTATGATTATGAGGCATGCCCCACTGTTCAGTGTAATTTTAAACTACCTGGGGACCTTTTAATGCGCATCCAAATCGTCCAAGTGCATGGGTGGTTTTTTCTTTTTCTTTTTCTCTCTCTCTTTTCATTTTGCCCCCATCGAAACATGGCTGCCATTGGAGGGATTCAAAGCCAGCAACCTTGAGCTTCAAAAGCCAGTGCCCTAGCCGCTAGCCTACCAAGGCAGGTTTGGAAGGCTGCAGACACCTTGTGGGATTGACTGGCGCAGTAGGTACAAGGGGTTCACTTTTCAACAAAATGTTGTCCTGCAAGAACGAGAGAAACTGAGGACCAAATTTTTTTTTTTGGCAATCAACGGCATGAAGGCAAGAGACAACAGAGCTTGTGACAACAAATTCTGATGCAAAATGTGGAAGTGGTCAAGGAAAAAAGAAATCAAAGCGGGTTCAAAAATAACACTCGCAGCAAAGTCACACGAGGATTTCAGGCAGCAAAATATCACCGTAGGATTACAGCTGCTGCATTGAAAGGTATGCAATGCTGGACATTTAGTCAAACCTGGCTACAGTGGAACCTGGTTATAACGAACTAATGGATATAACGAAGCAATCGTAATTCCCCTTGAAATTCGCACAGGTGCCATGGATATTGGCTACAATGAACTAATGGTTATAACAAAGCAATTACAGCAAACAAGGTTTTACCGTATAACGAATTGAATGGAGGATAGCATCACCATTATAACAGGCTAACAAACCTACGTTTTCAGCAAATTATCGGATGTAACCAAGCTATTTCTGTGTCGTATCGAGTTTGTTAAGGCAAATTTGTATCTCTGCATTATAAATAGTGACTGGAAAGACTGACAGTTACA
The DNA here is from genome assembly GCA_013339685.2 of Hyalomma asiaticum. Taxonomy (NCBI): domain Eukaryota; kingdom Metazoa; phylum Arthropoda; class Arachnida; order Ixodida; family Ixodidae; genus Hyalomma; species Hyalomma asiaticum. The sequence continues at coordinate 60,785,949 of CM023491.1, forward strand.
GATGTACAGTCATGAGCAAAAGTTTGGATATTGTGACACCAGCAAAAACTTTAAATTCCGAGTAGCGCAGCTCTACAATGCGGAATTCCACCAGTGGCCGGACAGGCACACTTAGGCTGAACCACTTGATTTAAACCAATATACCTGGACTGCAAAGAAAAATAGCTATTTGTGGAACCAATTGGTTTCCAAACTTTTGCTTGCGAATGTACATAAGGCACCTTCTCACACTGGGTCTGACGTGGCATTCGACGGGAAAGGTCAAAGCACAGTTCTTCTGGAGAGGCGCAACTGTAAGCCACATTGCTGTGTGGCACTCGAAGAGTGCAAATGTTTACTGAGTGAAATACTACACGCCCATTAATTCACGCTCCAGGGGACACGAAACATTTGTTTGGATTATCAGATTAAATTATCAAGTTAAAGTAAGGCGTGGTGCTACATAGTACAGTGAAAACATAGCGTGCCAACGAAAAATTAGAAATTTGTCTGAGTGAACTGAAAGTGTGAATTATCAGTTTTAATTACCCAAGCATACACTTTACGTGGAGTATCTTGTCCACATACAATAACTGAGATCTCTCTTACCTATGTTTCCTTTCATGAAAAGTTCTGCGCTTGCTACTATTCTGTCAAAAATGTCATGCAAACACGAACGTGCATGACATTCTTCCTCGGAAAATATTGGGCATGCAATTTTAGACAAAAGGCATGCAACACAGACAAACATTGCACGGAGTCAAAAATACACTGCAAGCGGTGCATCATGGGCGTAGGCGTGCCCAGGGTTCTTCAATGGGGAGGGGCAGCAGCCCCTCCCATAGAGACCACAGATTTGGTGTCCCCCCCCCCCAGATGATTAGGGTGGTGGGCAGGATGCGCAAGTTCTATGATCACAGGGTGTGTGTACACACAGACCAGGACACAAACTCACTTGTTTTCTCGGCAGTGAAGCTTGAACTCATCCACCACCTTTTGGAAGAGCGTGACCGTGAACAAGCCGTGCTCATTGTCCTCGTGGACCAACCTGCGAGATATTGCTGCATGCTGTTTCACACACTACTACGTGACTCATTAAAAGCACAAGCCAGCCGCACAGTGGTGGAAATCTTCATAAAACTGCAAAGTTGAGTGCAAAACCATGTGTGAAACCGTGTATATGGTGAGAGCTCTTGACCAAAGACAAAGATGGACAAACGAGGAGAGAACCAGGCAACGCAAACGGTGCTTGTGTCGTCTCTTTCTCTTTAAGCGTGTCGGTCTTTCGCTTCAAGTATGTCCGTGCTTGCACACCTCTGTTATTGCCCGGCATTTAGGCAAATTTAGGCACTAAAGTTGTATGGATAGCAACACTTTGAGGTGAAAAGTAGTGTTTCACTGTGACTCAAACAATATTTTTCAAATGTTCTTTGAATATTATTCAAACAGTCCTGCATTAAAAGTGTAGTAGTCTGTGCAAGTTGGTAAATTATGACTGGTATGCATGTAGTGCTGCTGAAAGCAATCTAAAAATGCAGAAGGAAGGTGTAAACAAGCGGACTCACCCTGTTGTTCTGTCTTCTTGATTACCCTTCCTTTTACACTTTTCGCTCATTTCGAGCAACACTGCACACTCACACGTCAGTTTTGTGTTGAAACCCAAAATGTATAAGCTAAACATTGGCAAAAAAAAGAAAAATTTACTGCATGACTAATGTACTCCAGCAATGTTTCTAGAAAAAAAAAAAACAGAATGGTTCAGTCCTAAAGAACAGTCCAGTGGATAATTCTGCAGATGCACTGTTAACCACACTGTAGTACTTAAGTGTAAATGTCACCGTAGGGCACAAATGTTAGCTTTACTGCACTACACAAATGTTTGCTTCATCGTACTGCACAAGTGTTAACTTCACTGCAGTGTGCTTGTGTGAACTTTGCTGCAGTACACAAGTGTTATGCGGCAAAGCACGCTACATGCAGGAATGGGCCACCTGTTACCGGACATAGCACATTACGTCCCATAGTTACTAACCTTGGCGAACGAGTTCTGTGGACACCCGCAAGGTAGAGTAACGCTTACGAAAGGGAAAATGAGCAAGGAAATCCATACGGATGCTGATTTTTCCCTTTCAATCACCGACTGAATAGTAAAGGTTGGATGAGAATTGGATTGAAGAGCAAACGCTATTCAAAAACTATTTGAAAATTCGACTACAAACGTAGTAATAGCTAATTCAGATACAACAAATTTGGATATAACTGCATCATTTCAATGGCTATTTCACTTTGGCAAAATGCAAAACGAGTCCTCCAGCTTTTGTTTCTCTCTCTCACGCTTTTTTTCTGCACTGGTTTCACATGGGAAAGGCCACTCACTGGGAGGAATATGGAACCACCATGTCCGAGAGCTTCTCGTACTTGGAGTACCAGTCCTTGAACAGCATTCTGCAAAAGTGACCAGACAGCTCTGAGGGGTGTAGATTTGGGCTTGTTGGTAGACCATATCGAATGTAACAAAAGTGCTCGTCCGTTTCTAGGCTGTTGTTACATTCGATGTGACCCGGACAAGCAGGAAGTCTCAGTAAAGCATTCACACAACAGAGAGAGCTACTAAAAGATCTCTTACAAGTTCTCTAGCACTAAAACGTTGTTCATTAGCTGTGTAATGTTTAAACGTAGTTCGATAATACGCGACATTGGAACAACTTGGCCCTTATTTCTGGTCACGAAGGAACATTTGTACAAGAAAAGGAAAAATAAGTGAATCGCAATTTGTTGTACTAAAGCTTAAATAGTAACATACTGAAACCTTGTTACTATCGAACCCCTACATAAAGAGAGGCTAATGTAAAAGACATGGTTGCCTGCCCTACCTCTCCTATTACTTGAACCTCTTTTGTAACTGACAGACACAACCCAGAGGGCAACTGGTTATAAAGAAACAAGTGTCCTAAATTTTGGTCAACAGTTTTGCTTGTAGCAGATATCTTAACTCAGAATTCATTCCAACCCAAGGGGTGTGACATAAGGGGCCGGTTTTTGTACAATATTAACGTAACAATGATGGATGAAGAAATAAAATGTTTGAAATGCAGCAGTGCTCGCTGCTTAATGCATTTCGTTGTGGAAGTAAGTGCATACTACTGCGTACGTCTCCATTGGTACCGTTGGCGCATCATTTCTGTGACATTCGATAGCAGGCCAACGAAAAATTTTAAATCTGTTTTGAATTAACCGAAAGTTTCAATGATCACAGTCTGAATCATTGGGAGTCTACTGTACACTGGCATCGTTACAATCCACGACAAACGAAACGTGGCTGCCATGGTTGGGAGTTGAACCCACACCCTTATGCTTGATGTCGTTATTGTATCTACAGGCCTTTCAGTCCATAATACATAGTTCTGACGTAGTTCATGAACCTTGACGGCTTTTTGTCACATGTCTATGCATATATCTACTCGCTAGGCTTTTTATTGTAATACTGTTACTTAAATATATTTCTGCATCTAATGCACGTGTTTGTTGTATATTGTTCTAGTTTTATTTATTTTTTTCTCCCCTCCCCTTCCAATGTTTATCCTAATGTTCAGTTGTAGAATTTCTGTTTATGTATTCACTAAATGATGTTTTGTTGAAATCCACGTACATATACCGCTGCAAAGCCTTCAATGTGTTTATCGTATCCATTTTTTTGTGTGTGTGCTGACTTTACCCACTCCTGCCTAAGGTCTGAACTCCGGAACGGCGGTATTTAATAAATAAATAAATAAATATAACACCACAGCTGTAAGCCACCACAGCGGATTCTCTGGTCCATGATTTACTGGCCAGTGGTAGTGACAGCGCATGCTTGCTGCAAACTCAAATGGTGACGTCTTCCACTCACTTGGGCACAACAACCAGCAGGGTCGTCAGGTATTCGGAGCCGAGCACAAAATGCTCCTTAGCGCACCAGGTCGGCGAGGCTGCGAACCAACAGGCTGCCCCTGTGAAAGCAAGAGCCACCGGTGAAATAAGACTTAGACCAGTCCAGTGTGGCCGCAATCAGCGAGTGGAACAATTCGCCATCAGAGATTCTTGAAAGCGTCGATCTCAGCTCGTTTCTCCGTGCGTTACCTGGTCCATATGTCTCATAACTACACCTTCATTTATTTACAGTGCGCTTTATTTTAGTACCCATCTTAATCAGACTGATTGCTTGAAGTTCAATGCCTCGCTTTTGTACTTTTGTATTGTTGCTGATTTTATTTCCACTACAGTTGATATTTAGTGCCACTTCTTTTCACTTCTTTAACCTAGTGTGCGCTTTTTCTTTCTTTTTTTTTTGATGGTTTTTTTGTATTGTTTTGTATGGCACGGTGATTGTTGGGATTGTTGACCATATTTCATGTTGCTTTTTTTTATCATTCTATCGGTTCTCATTCAACATTGTATCGCCCACCCCTGACCAAAGTCTGTCACTCAGACTGGCAGTTTTCCCCTACATAAATAAATAAATAAATAAATAAATAAATAAATAAATAAATAAATAAATAGGCAATTTTAAATTGGCAACGCAGTGTGGAGATGACGGGCAATGCGGCCAACAATCAATGCAAGGGAACACACTCATACACCAGGTTAGAATGCGATAATTTTATAACTGCATTAACAAACACTTCTAGTGATCCATTAATGTGCAATATGTCATGTGTTTAATTCAGAGAATGTCATTAAATTGAACGTTTAGAAACCAGCGGAATGTGGTTTAATTAAACGAACTTTCTCTTCCCGCAAAAGGTGCATGTAGGTGAAGCAGCACCTGTCACACACCCTCTCGACATTGTTAGATAAATGACTCTGATGCGGTTTTACATGGCCAAACCAGCTCTAACGGGGTTCTGGAGCAATTCTGACAGCCTGGGGTCCCTTAACATGTACCTAAATATAAGCACATGGGTGTTATTCGCATTTAACCCCCTTCAAAATATGGCCACCATGGCCAACATTCCATCCCGCAACCTAGAGCTTCACGAGCCAACACCTGGCTGCTAAGTTACCATGACAACTCACCGTTGTTAGATAAACATGACTGATCGCTGTTCGATTGGCTGTTCCAATCTGCGGCCGAGTAATGCATAGCTGTGCTCGGAGATTTCTTATCGCTGCCTATGAAAGCTGTCATGGACAGAATGAAGGTCTCACATGAATATATTTCAGATAGCCCTTTTTTGGCAAAATCCTTTATGGCTTGCTTCTGTGGGGAACATTTACAGAGAGTCGAAGTAATTTTAGTTCCATTCAACAGAACTAAAATTATCTAAAACTTTTAAAACTTCTACTATTAAAACTATTCGGAGTTCCATTTAATGAAAGTTTCATTGCATTACCCTAATGCAAAGCCACCTAATAAAAGTGTTGCCCTGTTCGAGCAGCAGTTCCACCAAATAAATCTCAATTTCCTGAGATTACACCACAGATAAACATACCTATAATGAACTCCGAAATACAAGTGATCAGATACAACTAAAACATTTCTTAGCAATCTTGCTGTACAATAATTATGTTGATATTTTTTTAAGTACTTTCCTGTTGTGTCCAGGAAACAAAGCATTTTAACTTGCGCTTGGGAATAGAATGCCACAGCCAAGTAAAACATTGCAGCAATATTCCTGCCTTCTAAATAAAAAGGCAGTAACACTGCCAACATATAACATGCCCCTCCAGCGCCATGGTGTTGAGGACTCACGTGGACTTGCGTTCGATGGACTGCAGCTGCGTCTTGAGGTTGTTATAGGCGGCTGACTTGCTCTTCAGGTCTGCATCAATCTGGCCAACTTGCTGCAAGACGCATTAAACCAGCTATTACCGACAACATAGCACTTTCAGGAGTGCAGTCAAACCTCATAACAACAAAGTCAATCTAGCATGAAAATACCTTTGTTATTTCTGATGGTTCGTTGTAAACGTATATCTGTGACAACGTTGCAATGACGCTACTATGAAAACAGTCGAAGTGTGAGAATATTTGAATAGTTTTCAAATAGTGTTTGCTATTCAATTTGACTCGCATCCAACTTTTATTAGTAAAACTATTCAGAGCTTGTAATTAAGGGTCCAAATGAGCTATGTCCTGTGAGAAGCGGCCTTATTGCGCATGTAGTCTGTTTTGCCGCATAACACTTGTGTACTGCGACAAAGTTCAGAATGGTGCACGAAGGTGAGGCTAACACTTGTGCACTGCCTATTCTGATGTGTAGCAAGCTTTGCTGCATAACACTTGTGCACTGCAGAGAAGGTAACATGCGTACGGCAGTGAAGTTGACATCTGTGCTCTGTGGTGATGTTTGTACTTGTGTGCTGTGGCGAAGCTACCACTTCTGTACTGTGGCGAAGCTAGCTCGTGCTTCCACACAGTCCTCTGCTGGACTATATTAATAATAATAATCTTTATTTTCATCAGTTCACTGACAGGAAAGCTGCGGGAAGAAGCTGCTCTTTGTAGAGGCAGCTCGACAAGAGCCCGCAGCTACCTTTGTGTAGTACCATACAGCAGTGGCATGCATTAACAAAAATAAAGAAGCATAGCACACCTTAGTCAAACAAATACAAAAAGACATACATAGCAGTAACGCAACTTAGATTCCTAACATATGTAGCTCATGTAGTTTAGGCAGTGTACACTTGTAGGGATCAACACAGGCTTTCACATATTTATTAACTAGTTTGGGAAGAATGTACGATAGTTTACCTTCTGAGTAATTTGTTCTGAGTGTTTTTGCTTTCCACGTGTCTTTATTTCGTGTACCAAGCGATGTAATGTTTTGCTGTTGGTTGGAAAGGTCATGTAAAAGATGTCTATTTTCTTTGACTTCGCATCTGATTGCTACAGTCAATTTAAATGCACACAGGTTATGAACGGTTAATATTCCAGCCTGCTCAAACAAGCCGCGCGTGTGGGCGTCATACGGCAAATTGTTTTGTGAATTTTTTTTTTAAAGACGTACATTGTGGGAGTGCACTACTTGCACAGTAGACTTGTTTTCGTGCCCATGTTTAGCAGTACATTTCCAGCATAATTTAACATGGGATGATTCATGATAATGTTCGAACATTATTTGAATATTCGATCCGCACTCGAACATTAATATCTGAATTCACCCCACACCTGAAATTTAGCTATTTGCACAGTTCTAAAAAAGAACTTTGAAGACTAGCACAAATCATTCTCATGCTGCTTAGAAGTATTTGCAGCTCTTGCAGATATTACCATCAACGTTGCCCCAAGAGATATTTACAGGAAACTATGGTGCCTGAAAGTAAGATTACGGGAAGGGACAGCACAGTTGGTTTTGGTGTGAGATTGCTTTTGTTAGCATAAAGGCAACTTCTCAATGCATGATGTGGTTCTGTGTGCATGCATTTAATCCAGTAGAGACAAACAATTTACATTCAGCTGCAATGTCTGCAGTGGGTGTATTTGATTTGGTAGGGCAATTCAGTAAAGCGCATGCTTGGGCTCTATTGCCATATTAGAGGCTTACTCCTTCACATGTGCAGAGAGCACATCTGTAAATACAAATACAATAGAACCTCGTTATAACGAACTATCGGATATAACAAAGCAATCGCAATTCCCCTTGAAATTCCTATAGATGAAATTGATATTGGTTATAACGAACTAATGGTTATAACAAAGTAATTACCACTCCACCTTCAACTTCGTTATAACGAGGTTTTAGTGTAACTTGAAAAAACAAATGTTTCTGATCTGTCCTACCACTACGGGCGTCAAACTCTCTACATTTTGACAGATCTCGCAGCGAGAGAACTCAAACCTACAAACACATATCTAAAGCAGCCACACTGAAGAGTAGTCGTACCTTGCTGATGATGTCGGTGATGTTCCGGAGGGACTGCTTGATGGGGTACTTGGCCATGTCCCACTGGAAGCGTGTTAAGTATGCCTCCAACTCCACTGCATAACAGAGGTTTCAGGTATTCATGCAGTTGCTCAAGCTTACAGAGAGTTTCAGCAGCGCCAGCTCACCGTACAGTAAGTACAGTAATGCCGTACAGTCATGGCCGGCAGGCGGAAAATTTAGTCCTGACAGAACTTTGTCAGCGACTCTCAATCTCATCACGTTACCGTACTCACCGGGCAACTCGTGAAGGTACTTCCAACTACGATATCCACGCTCCGACCACGACGGTACAGCATTACCGTAATTACCGTATGGTAAGCCGCCACTGCTAAAACTTTCTATGACTGACAGGACTAAGGTCAACACCAGTACTGCTTCTTACCACGTTAAGGCAATGAAAATTCCTTGTTTCTCAGATGCCTCTGTCACGTGCCTGATAGCAGAAATGCTCAGCAAATTTAAAAATAATGTTTGATAAGCACAAAGACAGCAAAACAAACTAAAATCCAACTGAGCAGTGCCGCGTCCACGCAAAGTCAAATGAGTCAATCCTCTTTTTGTATGGTGCCACAGTGCATGCGCCCTTCCCCAAGTGGTAAGTGTCATGAAGCGCTTTGGTATGGTCGTGGCCTCCAAGTTATGGTGCACAAGCAGGCAGCGTGCGCAAATCTTGAAGGCCCATACGGTACCCACAAGGCCTTATGGTACCCATAAGCTTCCCCGCTTTGCCCAGACACACAATATGGCCAATAATCGTACGAAGAAAGGTGGATACTTTGAGTCAATCAGTAAAATTTTATTTTCAAGTTATGTGTGCATCACAACTCAAGCCTGTAATCTTGCATAAATAATGGCAGTTAATCAAAGAATGTGCCCTGCAGATTTCATTCGCATCCACTGATGTCGAAAATTCAACGCATGACCATTCGTACTTCAATGTCATGATATGTAGACGGGTCAGATTAGATCAAGAACCATCTCACTCGTTACGTCACTCCAGCAAGAACATCAGTGTTCCTGTTGCTGTTTTCTAAATGATGTACATCTGTCACTGTATTTATCATTTGTGCTGTTTCACAGGTTGCAGTAACTCAAATTTATATAACCATTTCCCATGTGCTACACATATCCTTGACCTTAAACAAAAACATGTGCGCTAACAGGGGAGAGACACTCATAAAGCCATTTTCATGGCTTTTTGGTCCTGCCTCTTCTTGCTTTTTTAATTCATGAAAGAAGGTTTATCTGATATGAGCTGCACTGCCTACTGAAGCAATGGTCAAAATTTTATGACTTGTGTTATCCTCCTGCAACGGACAACACGACAAATCTTGTGAACGGTCACCGTTGCTCACACATTTTGCCTGAAGACTTGATGGCCGGGCCAGCATTAACAGCCCACGCTCCTCGACAACATTGCAGGCAGCATGTGCTGCATAGAACGCATCTGTGCATGTACAGATCAAGGAGTGGCCGGGTCGAAAGGATGGGTGCACTTGCTCCTGTTTGAAATCTAAACCGTTTTTGCACTATGCAACATGATGAAAGGTGATTTACGCTATGGATGATGAAAAAAAAAGCAACATGATGAAAGGAAGATTTATGCTATGGTGGCAGAGAGTTCATTTGCAAGCGTGAATTCAGCGGAAGTCCGTCTAGTCAGGATGAAATCTTACAAAAGGAAGATATAAACCAATACACCCTTTTCATAAACTGTAAAGCTAGCTTCCCTGCAATGCAACTTGCCCTACTAATGGCGACAGCTGCCTTTATTCAAATGCTGTCAAAATTCAAGTTGCACATGCTGCGACCCGTTTTTTTGGGCATGTTTGTATCAGAAGGGCTGCGTCGACATTTTACATGCCCTACCGCAAGCAAATTGCGCTTGTACACGCTCTTTGCCAGATTGCCAATGCTGCCATTAGTAGGGCAAGCTGCATTGCAGGAAAGCTAGCTTGCAGTTTATGAAAAGGGTCTATAATAATGTGGACAAGGCTTCCTTACGGAAGCCTTGTTCACAATATGAGACACTCTGCCTTTTGAAGTTTTATCTGATATCTTCCTTTATGGAAGCTAAAATGTCTTGCATTTCAAGGTCTTAGTTTTTCGGCCTAGTCCCTTTTTTGCCAGGTTTCATTTGACCACCCCAGCAGCCCAACTGCCAAAATTACCCCACATTAAACGAGCATAACTCACATCCGTTGGCCAGTAAGTTGTCGGCCAGCTTGTCCCTCTGATCGTCCAGCACATCGCCGAGGTAGCTGGCCACTTTCCGAGTGATCCTGAAAAGAACGTGGCAGTCGAACACTCTTACATACCCCGATAAAATGACACCGCCAGTGCGATGCCATTTCATTTAAGCAAGCAATGCTGTATGAGCTGTGAAAGTCTCACAGGGCACGCTTTGAGGTGTACTTGTTTTAGACCTGCGAAACTTTCTATAGGTTAAATACTACAGTCGGACACAGATTTACATATGTCGACAGTTCCACTTAAATGTAGGCTCCCGGGTAGTAATACAGCATCTGCAAAGGCAAATGCAGTTTTTCCTAAATTATAAAATTTCAGTAAGCAAGCACCGTTAAGAGAGGTGTTACAATTGTCTTGCATCGGCATATTTATAATCCTTGCTGCTGCTGCCAACATTTACCCATCATAGAATCTTAGTGGCTAAGTTAACGGCTTGCTCATGGTCGTGGAGGTGAAGTCCTGACCACAGTGGTTGCGTTCCAACAGGGGAGAAATGGCAAAAACACCCATGCACTTAAATTTAGGGGCACGTTAAAGCACTCTGGGTGGTTGAAATTACTCCGGAGCCCTGTACTACAGGGCATGCTCCATAGTCATATTGTGGTTTCGGTGCATAGAACCCCACCAATTATTATGAAAGGGAAAATTAGCCTCCACCCGTTTTGTAGCACCAAGGCTACAAGGAAATCCATGCAAGATTTCTCAGAAATGAAAGCTCAACTAGTTGCCTGAAAAATTCGTCCTGGTCCAGGGTTCGAACCCGGGACCAACGCCTGTCCGGGGCGCTCGCTCTGCCAGTTGAGCTAACCAGGAGGCGAGTGATTGACAGCGCGAGGGTGAATCCATTGCTCGAAGCATCAAGCACTTTTTTGTTTTGTTCTTTCCATATTTTCACGTCCTTGTGCTTCGAGCGGATGCTACTTTCCCCTTTCATAAACGTTACTCCACCTTGCGGATTTCCGCAGAACTCATTTTCCACCAATTATTATTATACAACCAACACGGGTCTTGTCATCGCCACAACTGCAACTGATTCGATTCATGGCTCAAAAGCAGCTACTGCCGTGATGAAGAAAGATCTCCTTGTCAAAATGCTTGCCCCTGCCACTTGGTTGATAATGATCGCTTCTAAGGCTTTACGCCCCAAAAGCATGACATTATAAGAGGCGCTGGGGTGGAGGGCTTCGGAAATTTTTACTACTTGGGGTTCTTTGCATCGACATCGGACAGCACGCGGGCCTCGACACTCTGCCTCCATCAAAATGCAGCCACCGCCGTCGGGATTCAATCCCACGGCCTTCAGGTCAGCAGTCAACTGCCATAGCCACCAGGCCACTGCGATGGGGTCCTTATTTGATGATCACTACCTTTGCCTGAACTTCAACCTCGCTTGGTCTGGTATGATCAAGGCACCTTTTGCCTACATTCTTTCCTAGCATACCAAGCCCCCATCCCAGGCAAAAGAGACACCACTGCAATTTTACTTGTCTAAATAAACTTGAAATATTTCGTTGCTGCCTCCTTGCGCACATTTATGAGTCCCCATGTGCTTTTATGCTACACTGGCCAACTCCAGCGATTTCTTTAGCATGTAAAGGTAATGGCGATTTGGAGATAATGGCGTTCCTGAGGCGTTCCTGTCACACTCCTGATAGTAGAGATTCTCAGTAAATGTGAAAATAATTTTTAATGAGCAAAAAAAGCACGAAACTGAAATGCAACCCAGCAGTGACGTCAAATCTGTCAACCTGCCCTCTGTGAGAGCGTTTGTGCCCTTCCCCTGGCAGTAATGTCGCAAAGGTTGGCTGGCGTGCGCAGATCTCGTAGGCTGTGGGTATGGTACCAGTGTGCTTTGCCTATAATGACGTCAACAGACACTATGCCCAATAAATGTGGGAAGCCAGGTGGACAGTTTGAGGTAATCAGTGAAAATTGATTTGTAAGCAACCTGGGCATCCCTTGAGCCTTTAACCTCGCACAAATTATTGAAATGTGCCAAGGAGCGTACCTAGCGAATTTCATCAATATCCGTTCACCTCGAAAAATCACCGGAGCTGGCCTTTAGCATAAATCACGGGGTATCCATACTCTGCCACTGACTGCACAGACCAACTAGCTCACCCTTCCACGTAGGTGTCGAGCTTGCCGAGGTCGTCCGAGAGGCCCACCAGCTGATCAAGAGTGCCCACCTGCAAAACGAGGCAGCCATTTCAGATGCTGTTCAAGCTTCTCGGTGCAATATCGGCGTTGAGGATGTGCCTGCTGCCATAGTACTGTAGGAATGTATACCAATAGCATACGTATAGAGAAACTTTATTATAATGAAGCTGAAATTTATTCCGTTATAAACATTACTTCCTTATATGCATAATTGCTTTTTAATACATTAAAAATGGCACAGAGCATTAAATAGAGACAATACTGTGGCCCATAGCAATGAAATAAAACCATTTATGCAATGAATTATTGTAGTGAAATGATGTTTGGTGACAGCAGCCAAATGTCATTTTACACCAAACAGAAAACATCATTTCACTCCTTGGCACCCCGCATAGAGGCCGTTATGATAGCTGCCTTCTAACACAATGGTCTCTCTCTTTTTTTATGCTTGGATAGTCTATGCCACTATGAAACCAGCATAATGGATAGCATGGTCAAAAAGCACTAGAGGAAGAAATGCTCATTGTGAACAAGCAACTTGTAGCACACAATCAAGCGTGCTGGCTCGCTGCAGGGCCAGCTCGCTGAACTGTATCAATGATGCACACGAGGTGTAGGCCAATGAACCCCGCCCTGTCAGCTTGGATTAGCTGGCTTGCACCCGAGTCCACTCCGGCGCAAATGTAGTCACTGCAGGCCATGCCTAGCAGTGTCTGTGCTTAGCAGTGTTCACAGAAGGTGACGAAGTTTGTGGGAGAGCATAGCAATTTTTTGGCTTCAGAGGCAAATTTGGCTAGTTCTACCCATTGACACAGCCGACACTTCACCACAATACGATTTCTACGAGAATTTCAAGGGGAATCACAATTAGTTCGCTACATATATACAATACCTCGTAACCAGTTTTGTTTGACGAGGTTTGACTGCTTATTGAAAAGGATGAAAGTAAAAGGGTACAACGTTGATAGTACGGCTTTGTCCTCCAGTACACTTCAATATTGCTGTTGGTCATCAAGGCGTGCCGATTTCAAGGAGCACAGCACTTTGCGTGTCTTTTCCTAAGCATAATGCACTGACCACGCATGTAGGCTGGATACCTGTATGACATGTAGGTGCATATACAGTAGAATCTCGATGATACGATTACGGTTGATGTGAATTTCGCAATGATATGAATTTTAATGTTGTTTTGGACGGACTACGTTGTATAAAATGTGCCGTCGTTCGGTGTTATACGAACAGTTTCCCCAGCCATTGTGGTGATACAAACACGCAAAATGATCGCTCCACGCGATCGACTGACTCAGATTTTTGACTGCAGATTTCTTAAGACTTTGGACCGGAAAATGGCAGCGAAAAACAGAAAAATTTTGCTTTTCGTCGACCAGTGTTCGGCCCATCCCAAAGACTGCAACTTCAGCAATGTCGCCGTAAAGTTCCTGCCCGCAAACACCACAAGCCGTCTACAGCCGCTGGATGCGGGAATAATCCGAAATGTGAAGCACCATTTGAAGGGATTGCTTGTGCGGAGGCTCCTGGCGAAAATTGAGTGGCAAGGATGAAAACTTGCCGATTAGCCTGCTTGACGCGTTACATTTCTTGGCCATGTCCTGGGATAATGTGACCCAGGACACGATCGCGAACTGCTTTCGCAAGTGTGGATTTTTCGCGGAATCGTATGCGGCTCCGACGGAAGAAAACCTAGAGCCTGACGACGATTTGCACATCGAGGGTTGGGAGAACCTTGAAACTCGAGCTTCGGCACGAGACTTCGTCACTGCGGATGACAACGTAGCGACCTGTGGGCTGTGTGCGATCCATCGAAGAATTGGTCGACGAGGCAAAGGATACCAAGTCCGAGAGTGATGGTGAAGATGCCGGTGAGTGCGATCTCCTACCGTCAATGTCGGAAAACCTCTGACGCCCTCGATGTACTGCGTTGCACCGTAAGCACCGGCAGCGTGAGTGAAGAAACCACAGCACGGTTTTATTCCTTTCAGGCGGCTTTCTTGAGGGACAGCGAAGTTCAAAAAGTTCAAGAGAACATCATGGACTTTTTCAGCAAGAAGTAGTTGACCCCAATAAAGTTCTTATTCATCTTCATGATCAGCTTTAACTTGTTTTGGCTCATACGAATTCGGGATGATACGAATATTTTACGTGCTCCCTACGAATTCGTATCATCGAGATTCTACTGTAGTGCAAGATGTATCCTACAAGGAGAGCTATAACATAACAAGCGTGTCAGAATGCAATATGCAAACTATGTCCATGTTCTTCCTCATCTCTCTACAGCACATACAAGTTTCATCAAAACTTCTCTGGAAATAAGTTTGCTGGAAGTCCACACTTGCCCATTTATACTGCAAGCTTCGATCCGCTGGGCCAAAACTCTAATCTAAGACATGCACTAACTCAATTGCAATGTAGGAGCCCAGTTTGATGAAAAGCAAGCATGCATGAACGATCAAATGACCCTTAAACCCTCATTCACGCTAATCGCGATGAACATACACTGTGGCGTTTCAGATATGGTCGCATATGTATACTTACCGGTTTGCTAAACTCGTAAGGCGAGCAATTTTCCTTTCGTTTAACACTTTCGGTTAGAGTTGATAGCACACCTACCTTATCGTCGGTTAAATGCGCAGAACGAAGCCATGCACTAACCTTGAGATCGGGCAAGTGAAACTTGTAGTTCGTGGACAAATTATTCTGCTTGGCCGTGACGCTGCACAGCTTCTCCCATGTCTGCTGGCAGGTCTTTTCGCCCGGAGCCGAAATGAGCCAGAACTCGGACATGGTGGCGGGACCGCACCAGCGAAGACGAGGGATGCCTCCTTTAAGAGAGAGAAAAAACGAAGAAGAAGAACACGTACTGCTGGAGTGTTCTCACAAGAAGCTAGTGCTGCAAGCAGGGCTTGAGGCGCGGCACCAGTACGAACGTGTTACATGCGTGCGCCGCAGCAACGAAGCCGAAACCGCGACTCGGGCTTCGTAAACAACGGTAGCCGTTAGCTCACCGGTCAACAGTGGGAAGTGCCCGAGTACCTTGCCCTCGCTTTTCGCTGCCTTCGAAACAAACTACCCGCGGCGGCGAGCAAGTTAGTTTCGCCCGGGGAGGTGTGCCGCATAGCGGTACAGCGTCGAGACGTTCCACCGAGTCTCTTCGCACGCGCGAGTACGCCCGCTACGCTAGTGGTTTGAGTCGAGACGTAGTGGATCGAAAATTCACGCGTTCGGCGGCGAAGGACGTGCTGTAGTACGTACCCGAGGTAAAGCGTTTCCTTACGGCGGCAGAATCCCACCGCAGCGGAGCTGTTCAGCGCCTGTCAAGAGATCCCGTGACTGCAAAGGATGGGGCCAGAATGAGCAGCGCAGCAATGTTGCCAGCGGACCGAAAGCGAAACAAACTCGTGCGAGTGCGTGCGGCCGAGTGCGCGCTGACTCGGCTGCACCGAAAAAGAGTACGCGACTTGATTTATGCACCCGTGGCGCATTTGCAACCTAGCGTCCCGCTTCACCTTGAAGTACTTTTCAACGCGTTTGACAAATGTGTTGTTTCTTCTAAGTAAAAAAAAGCTCCGCTGTTTTTGTTTCCGCATGCGAGTGCACCTAATAGTGCTTAGCCAACAAGATTTAATTCACGAATAGAATGAATATAGCCCAAGAATATCAAGGAAATAAGCTACAATAATCAAAGGCAATACATGTCCGCTATATGCTATTTACTAAATTTTCCTATTTTAGCTTATGTCCCTAGATTTTCCGATAAAGATATCTATGGACTTGTAACCTAAAAAAAATCGCGGGCCCTTCCCGCGTTGAAAAAAATCAGAAGCGAAGCTTGTCGCGGACCTTTCCCAGTTCCGTGAGATTTTCGTTCTTAATAATCAATTTGCATGCAATAACCGGATAATGTTCGTCCGACCAATGCAATCACGTGTGGATCGTAGTGGGTGCCACGATTTATTTATTTATTTATTTATTTATTTATTTATTTATTTATTTATTTATTTATTTATTTATTTATTCAAGTGGCACATATATATACTCCCATACGCGGGGCATGAGCCGAACGCAGTGACCTATGTCACTCTAGCTATACATTAATCTTCACTTAATTGTAATTTCCTTTTTTCGTTCCTTTTCTTGCCCGGTGCTTTCTCCTTGTTGCTCTTGCAAAGTTTCAAGCACGGTGGTACAAAATCCAGGAGATGCATTTAGGCATTCATACATGGTTCAGACACGGCCGCTGTTCAGATGTCAGGAGTAGCGGGAACTGGTAGTGGGGACATCTTGAGCAGCTCGAGGCGCGATATGCAGGAGACGATCCTGGAGTGGACTGGGTGGGGGAAGCCTACTTCAAGTCTGCCTTCCCCTCCCCGTCTTTCTCAACCATTTCCCCAGCACTTAAATACAGGCATGCAGCCGTTTTTTTTTTTTTTTGCTTTATTTCATCGTACAAACGCGGCCGTGTAGTCTTCAGAGACTATGGGGTAGACTTCGAAGACTATACACAGCCGCGGTGGAGGGGTATAAATGAATGAATGAATGAATGAATGAATGAATGAATGAATGAATGAATGAATGAATGAATGAATGAATGAATGAGCACTGTTTGTCCCTCTTAAAGAGGGACAAACAGAGTGTTCATTCATTTCTGTTTATTGTAGAGATGAAGTGTTAATTCATTCATACCCCTCCACCGTAGCTGTGTAGTCTCCGAAGTCTACCCCATATTCTCTGAAGACTACACGGCCGCGTTTGTACGATGAAAGAAAGCAAAAAAAGTGGCTGCCTATAGACAAGTCGTTAAAGGAAGAAAAATTATCAGTAGGTTAACTTTTCACATTTTCTTCTGTTTGCACGTGCAACACCTGCGCCCGTCAGTCGCAGCTCTGTCAGTGTAGTAGTAGGCTGAGGCCATGTGCGCAAGAGATGAAGCGGGCGTGCGAACGCCTAACATTGGGCATTGCATGGACGTGCACGCGCACTCTAGTGGTATGGTGGTGGTAAAAAACATTTATTTCAGAAAAGTTTACTAGAGAGTGCCGGCGTGGTGCTACGGCGTGCTAGAGTGGCCAGACCCTATTCCGGGACGCCAGTGGAGCTGGCAGCTGCCCGTGCGCGCGCCACCAAGGAGCGTTGCGCAGCCAAGGTGGTGGTGGTAGAGATTATAAAGGAAAGGAAAAAGGCGCTAATTTCTGTCTCCCATACTGGGGACACGGCTAAGCGCCTAGCCAAGGTAGAGCAGCAAGGTAGAGCAGCCGAGCAGGTGCTCCTCCCAAGCCTCTAGATGGGATAGGGAAAGGGACGGGATTAGCTGGGCACGACGCTACGACGTGATATGTGTCGGCGAGGACATGACAGGTCGAGCAGGTGTCATTGATTTCCGGCAAAAAGTGAGTTACTGATGGTAAAAATATGCATAGGTAAAACGTAAAAGGATTCCAGCCCAGCCACGGGAACGGGCCCAGTAGGGGATTTTTCTATATCATTAATTTTCAATTCTTGCTCCCAACAATCCGCGCCTTTTGTCCTTTAGCGAAGCTGTTTAGCAAATCGTTCCTTGTCCGGCGATTTTTTTAATCCACGCATATCCACGGAGTGAATGATGAGTGGGTGAAGCTCCGGAGGTTCATCGTAGATCGTGCCGAGTTCCGGATTAATTTAGCTAAAGCGCACGCTACGAATCCTTGCGGTTCAACTACGCACAAGTGAAATCTCCCACCGGCACTTCATTGCAAGTCGATATATATATATATATATATATATATATATATATATATATATATGTGTGTGTGTGTGTGTGTGTGGCCGGTGAACGGTTCTCCAGCGCGAGCAGTCGGTATTTTTCAATCAAGAAACTCGCTAGAAAACGCTGCCTGCGTCAACGTTGTCTCTCGCGGGTGAGGGCGCGTTCTCCTTCTTTGCGAGCTGGTAGAGCGTTCATCGAAGAAAGAGCGTTTCCATAGTCAGCTATATATAAAGAAAATAGAGGAAGCGCTGCCATAGTCAACGCGCGCCTTTCGCTCTCTCTCTCTCTCTCTGTCTCTCTCTCTCACAAGACAGCAGATGGAAGAGTGAGAGAGCTCGCGCGCCGGGAGGCACGCGTATAGTGTACTAGATCACGGAGGCTTTGCCTCACACTTGTTTTTTCGGAAAGATTTGCAACCGTGCGACACCAGGTGCCACTTGCTTCGCCGCGCGGAAGCCACCAAAAAACATGGCGCGTGTTTCGTCATTGGCTCTGCGCATGCGCAGACTACCTACCCGGAAAAGGTCCATTGCTACTAGAAACCTTCGGCAGTGCTTTTTTGGGGGCCACGCATATTTTGCACAGCCCAGCGGGCGATATATGGCTGCGCCCAGGAAGCTTTCTGTGAAAAAGTGTATATTCTAGGCACTATACCACTAGATTGACTTGGTTAACGCGATGAGCTTCGCGCATCTCTGCAAAGGTGACACCGCCCCCCACACCGCATGAAAAATCCCTGCAGCACGTCGCTAATCGCCCCCCCCCCCCCCCGCCCTACACGACGTGAAAAACCGATGCACCACATCGCTAATCAACCCCCTTCCTCCCGCTACCACGTCAAAAACCAAATCAATCGCCTGTCGCAGACACCTTCAGGACGCCGAGGACCCTCTGCATTTACAATTATTTTTCCCCTTTCCTTCCCCCATCTCCGTTCTTTCTTCGCCTTTTACTAGCACCATTTCACTGGCATATTAACCCTATTTATCTTATTTTAATCGGATAGTTCGATGGCACAGGCAGAGACATTTACTTTATGTGCTTTTTCTCGCCTTCACCATATAGCCTTAGCCAAAGCAGCGCACAACTTTCAAGAGCGAGCGCCGTTGCTGAGCATAAGAGCTGGATTAAGGCACATTTGCGAGCAGTTGCTGCGGGTTCAGGCTCGAACGTGCTTTGAATGACAGTGTTCCAATGATTACGTGAGAAGTAGAGCGCGCCTTGCTTCAGCGCGGGTAGCATTCTGCCGGAGCTCCTCGGCAAGAGTAATTCTGATGACACGCGGTGGCATGATCGCGCAAAGTAACATGTCACGGTCGAACGGCAGAGACAACGGACGGGCTAAGTAATGTTGTTTTGGTTTCTTGTGGCACTTGCTTAACACCGCGCGACCGCGCTAAGCTGGCTAAGCAGCATAACTTTGCCCACCTCACGCCGTCGAGAAGCTTGGCCCAGAAGCAGCAAGCGATCGCGTTCCCTTCGGAACCCGCAGACGCGTTCGCGTGAGCGCTATGTGGCGAGGGACACTGCCGGCGTTGCGACGATATCCGAGGCACCTGGAAAGAAGCACGTGGTCTAGGTGCTGCTACACAGTACAAAGATACAGTAGAAACACCTTCGCCGACCCGCACGATGTAGTCGGCTAGCCGGAGAGCACCGCGCCCTCTCCTGCGGAGCTACGTGTAAGCACGGGCCTCTTCGGCGGAAGGCAGCTCCAAGTCCCGCGTTTGTAACAAGCTTCCACGCCTGCCGCGGCGACCCGCGAACAACGCACCACTTGCAAACACGTGCCTCCTCGGCGGAAGCCAGCTCGAGAACATGCCACGAAACATTGCGTTACGTGATGTTGGCGGGAACATGTCACGCGACATTACGTTACGTGATGTTACCGGGAGCATGTCATGTGACATTGCGTTACGCGGTTCTGGATGATCATGTGACATGTTCCCGCCAAAATCATGTAACACAATACCCCGTGGCATGTTTCCGTGAAAATCACGTAATGCAATGACACGTGACATGTTTTCGCCAACATAATTAATGCAATGTCACGTGACGTGATCCCGCCAAAATCACGTAGCACGACGTCACGTGACATGTTCCCCAAAATCACGCAACGCAATGTCACGTGACGCGTTTCCGCCAACATCACGTAATGCAGTCGCGCGACATGTCCCCCAAAATCACGTCACGTGATGTCATATTAATGTTACATGCTTCCGCCAACATGACGCAACGCAATGTAACGTGACTGCTTCCGCTGACATCATACAACGCAATGTCACGTGACGTCATCCCCAAAATCGCGTAACGCAAAGCACGTGACATGTTTCCGCCAAAATCACGTAGCGCATTGTCTCGTGGCGTTCAATCAAATCGATCATACTATAGTAACTGACCTAGCCTTGCGCGACCTAGCGGAAGCTGCGTGCTTTTTTTCTTGGTTTCGATGTATATATACATACTGATACATATACGGGTATGACGACTACAGCAAAAGCCCCGTTCAAGGGTCCATATAATTGCTATCGCAATAAAAGAGAAAAGGAGAAACAGTCGTGTACACGAAGTTTTCTTATTCACTCGTCACAAAAGCGCTATCACAGCTGTTTGCTGTTGCTCCCTTGTAAATGTACCCGAGGGCGCCCGTGTCCAGACAGAGCGTAAATTTTACTTTGGGAGTGCCAAGTTCCTAACGGCCCATCTTTTATTGTGAGGACGGGCCATAGCCAGCGACATCTGGTATCATCACATTATAAAAGGCCCCAGAGACGCTGAAGTAGCTTGCGCGCGCTCTGCGTTCTTTTACAGCCACATTAATTTTTTTCTGCGTATCATGAAATTTATAACAAACTAAAATAACTTCATGTTAGTTCTTAATTATCGGACGCAAATTTATATAGTACTTAGTAAACCACCGCAAATAAGTAATCTAAGTCTATTGCTGTTCCGGCCAATTTCCCGCATTTGGTACGTGTCATATATTCCAGAAAGAAGAAGACAACGGTGTCGTGGGTATGTGCCAATTATAGAGGCCACAACAACAACAACAACAAGGCCCTTAGCCAATCCCCCGATCCCCCAGAGTGGGTTGCGCCAAGGTACCAACCAACCAACCAACCTTCGTGGGTGAGCACCTTGGTGGGTGTCTGTCAAGTGCACAATTCCACTAATTAAATTTCCTACAAAGCGTCCTTTTTTTCTATCAGTTCCTTTCAAACATTTCAAAACAAAACATAATTCTCAAATAACCCTTGGCCAATACCCGTCGGTGGTTGAGCGCCGTTTGTGTTCAGGAACATCATCATCATCGAGCGCCGTATGTATTCAGGAGCATCTTCATCGTCATCAAGACTGTGGACTGCAGTGGGTGAGCGCCATAAAAGAGGCTCATCATCATCTTCATCACTTCTCGGTACAGGCCTTGCTCCAGAACATTCGTCGATCCGAAGAATTGGTGTCACATCGCGTGAGTGTTCGCTGAGCTCTGTTACCGCTGAAACGTCCAACAACAAGCGTGAAGCGCAGCGAGACGTGTTTTACCAGCAACATCGTGCTGCGTGGGCACACACGGGGTGATTTGCCTGTTCCCAGGGGCGCCGAGCAGTCGGGCAGTGCCATTCGGTTTAAGGTCGTGGTTACGGAGGACGAGGTCGAGGTGGAAGGAGGCCCTCGCAAGGACTACAAGGTGGTCGCCTCTCTGAAACTGCCGTCGGTCGTCAAGCCGCCGAGAGCTGATCTCCTGATGCCTGCTTTACCGGTCGATAATTACGCTAGGCTCGTCGCCGAAGGTCGCAGGGACGATTCGTGCCTCGTGAGTCTCCTGGAAGCCGACGTGAAGCGGCTTGATAATCAACTGCGGTTAGTCCTGGAGAAGATTAGCAATGTAATCGAGCTTGAGAACTGCTCGGAGATGGTGTTGATGGCGACTCTCAGGGAACGAGGGTACGACCAGGACCCGCTCATAGCGTGGGCGAAAGAGCGCCATGCTTTCTTGCGTCGTCACCAGCCCGAGCGACAGCCGAATGGAGGAAATGAAACCGTCGAGGAAGCGAACCTGGGTGACACCGTCCTTTTCAACTACCTGCTCGACATGCCTTTGTGGAGCTTCACTCGCGAGGGCATGATCGCACTCACTAACGAGAGGAAAAGAAAGGCCGATCAGCTGTGCGCTCTGCGTCAGATGTCATTTATGACAGCGACGGAGCAGAAGATTTGGGCACTATATTTAGGGAAATGCCTGAAGGCAGCGATGGACAGAGTGAAGATGGTCAAGCCATCGGTTACTCCAGTGGAGGCGTCGTCCGGTAAGCACCGAAGGAATACCGTCCACGTCTGGCTCGTCTGCCGCGCGTAGTAGCGTCGGAGAACGCCGTCGATACAGGCGAGGGGCCACACAGGGAGGTGAAGGTTCCCGCGTCGTGAATGAACGTGCTCCCGACGACAGCGACCGCACTGCCCCTGCCCTCCAGCATAACCGCCGGGCCGTCAGCGGGAATACTCAAGGTGACAGGGTTCATGTCTCGTTGAACCCACACCGGCAACGGCGGTTTTCTGTGGCCTTGAACGCTGATGACCACCAGCAGAGCCCGACAGCGGTTTCCCCGCGTCGCAATGACCCCTTACCCAGTACTTCTCGCCAAGACCACCAGAAGCCGAGTACATCGACCGCTTCTCAGTAGAAAGGACAGCTGCAGCCAGGGAAGGCCCCAGCTCGCGGTAGTGTAGGACCAGGAAGGCAACGAGAAATGCGTCGACGGCCAATAGGATGCGTACCGCTTCCGCCCGTGATGGTGGCGAAGCTGCGACTACATCGATGTCTCCGGCACGCACCGCTCCTAACTTCGCTGATGCAATGGATTTTGACACCAAGAGCGAATTCTCAAGTGGCGAGGACAATGACCTTTCATGGTCGTGTGGCAGCTCTTGAAGTGAAGTGCCCCTTTGAAAATGAATAAAACAATTCATTGTTTTGCTGCAGACCTGTCTTAGTGGACCCTGTGTCGCTGTGCTATAGTAGTAGTAGTAGCAGTAGTAGTAAAGTAGAGGTTTTGACGGAAACCCGTCTGGTCGGGAAGTAATTAACATGATAGAATTAAAGAAGGGCATCAACCATGAAAAAGAGTACGAAAAATACGTTTCGGCTCCCCTGACGGGAGCCTTGTTCACAATGAAAGCGAGGACTCGAGCGAAGCGATGTGTATGAGGGCTTTAAAATGTGACGTAAGCACCAGGTAAAGACGAGAGGGAAGGTCCTGTCATTTCGGTTCAATGTGTCATTCGTCGTTTACGTACAGGATGGATTCTTAGTGGTGCCTTGACTGACAGTTTCCTTTTTTTCTCTCTCTCTTCTTCCAAGATCATGGCGTTATCCCAGTCTATTTGATGTCTCGAATTTTTAAGCGTGCTGTGCCAAGACTTTCCAAGACACTTTTTTCTTGTTGACGTTATTGACATGCTGTTTGAACCACAGTTCAGGATTTCCTGTTTCGGCGATATATACACAATCACAGTCCTTACATGGGATCATATAAACGACGCCAGGAAACTTTCGTTCTTTTAAGCTCGTCTTTCACATTTACCAGCCGATGACGCAATTTCTGTGTAGGAGCACGGGCTAAAGCGTGGACGCCGTGATGGCGTGAGACCGCAGGCCAGGCCCTCGCTCACACCAGGCACGCACGGTATAGCGGAACGTTTTCTTGGGAACACACAGCCAGGTCTAGGCGGCTGCAACAGCTGGCGTTCTACCGACTTCAACGTAGACTTCGGGTAGCCGTACATGCCGAGAGACCTCGGTGCACTACAGCAGCCCTGCTGCTCGGTCGGTGTTGTGCAGATGCGGTTTGTTCTGGCGGAAAGTGAGACAATTAACCACCGATCTTTTCTGGTTTTTCGGGCGCACCGAGTCATAATGCAGGCACCTGCCGGTGTGCGCGCTCTTCCTGTACACAGAAAACGTCAGACTGCGCTGGTCACCTTTGACAAGGATGTCCAGGAAAGGTAGCTCGCCGTCACTTTTTACCTCGGCCGTGAATTGAATATAAGCTTCAGTGCTATTCAAGTGGGACAGCAATGAAGGAACTTTTTCTCGCTGAATTTAAAAGACCTCCGCCCCCTCCCTTCCTGCAGCTTTGCTCTCGGCAGAATTGTTCTTAATCCTGTGGTGGTACATGACAGCACAGCGCGCGGTCGTCACTAGACGCCCCTGCTGCAATGCCAAGTGTTTCGAGGACTTTCTTTTTGGCAAGGAAAACATGCACACTTAATCCATCCGCATTTTCGCGTCGACTGCACGAGCCGGAAGAGTTGCTCTCAGCATAAAATTGACGAGCCGCAGCTATCACAGACGCGACGCTACAGCGTTTGTTTTCAAACTCACTTCGAGCCCAAAGGTGCCCTCTAGCACGTGAAAACGTGCGTGATGAACTCTTTCGTTGGGTCAATGTCTATTTTGAAGTATCTGTAGGTGATTCTGTAGCAGAACCAGCAAAAGTAGCGCAGCGATTCCAAACTTCGCAGCGCTAGCATTCACCGGCGGCGGGTCGGTATCGGGGCACTTTCAGGCTCAGGTTTACACATAATCTGTGCTTAGTGCGCGGATTCGGTTATAATCGAGTGATTGATTTGGTCGCAGTATCTTCGTGAAGCAAACCAGAGCTGGGAACCTCCTTAAATTTTCTGGGTCAATCTAACGTAAGCAAATGTTCGCGCGCGAACTCCTGCGACCGTCGCGACTTTTTCTGGGCCCGCACTGAACTACTAAAATAATTAATTTAGCTAGATATGTAAACAAGTAGGCACCCTTATTTTTCAAGAGTATGTTTACTACCAATATCCTTATACGCCGCAACGCATATATTAGCTTTTGGTTCAAGTAAAGTGAAAATTGCCGAAACCACGCCGAAACCGCTTGAACACGTGCCAATCTCGCAGGCTGTGCTTTTACAAACTGGCAACTGCCAAAAGCACAGCCGCAAACGTCATAAACACCATGTTTTGACCAAGCATGGTCTTTAGAGCACAGACAACCTTTACAGCGCTGCCGCAGTTGACGCTGCTTCGCTAACAACGTGATTGTGTTTAGAAAAGTGGTGCAGGCAGTGCAGGGGTGGTTGTGTTGTAGACACCGTAGTTGGTAGGTTGTCCCCTGTGGTGTTAGATCTTAAAATTCAACCTGCTCAGAATCTCCCGACGGACAGCACTGTCACCATGGTTCCCACCCCAGTTTCGGCGCCAATGGACAATCATGTGAATGTATATGGGATGGTTACGGCTCGACCGTGAAGTGTGCTTAACCGCAAAACACCACAGTAGCGAAAGCGAAACATCAAGCGCGACTCCGAAAGATGGCGAACTCGGATATCGGCGTTGGGAAAAGCATCGCCGTGCTTGCCATCGTGGTCGGTTGCTTCACAGTCCTGTGGCCCAAAGTGTTTTATCCAATGATGCAGGCAGCCTTCTCCATGACGTTTACACCGCAGGAGGGCCACGACGGTGAGTGATCCTACGCTGCAGTGTAGCATGCGTGCCACCTTCGCTTTTCCATTGAAAGTAGAAGTTATCGGTGTTGTCTACTAGCGTTGAAACTGTCTCATAAAGTGCCCTTGTTCCTACGGAATAATTTGCCGCAGTCGAGCGTAGTTTTACCTTCCTCACTTTGAGTATGCTCATAGCATAAAGTGAGGAAGGTAATTAGTATATGCTCATAGCATTATACTGATTATCTCAGCATATTGAACATCCCTTCTGAAGAAACAATACGTTATAAGTAACACGGATTAACTTACGTCAATATGAACAAAAGCCTGTCTGTATTTGCAGCCCTTCTTTGACATATATGATCAAAGAATAGGTGTAATATGTGCTGAACATGTAGAGGGTGACAAGAACACTGTTCAGCTTCGGGGCTGTGTCCAGCTTCACGAGCACACTAAGTTTTGGCGTGAATTGTGCACAGAGTGAAATGTCAGCTGCGGTGCACAGAGTGGCACCACAGCTGACACAAAAGCCTGGTGTCTTGATTTTACGCAAGCACCAAGCAAATCGTGCACTGAAGCCATTGCAAGTTTTACTAAAGTACAACAGCACGCTTCCCATCAGCATATTTAGTGCACTTCATCAATAGCCACAGGAGCTGGTTGTCACTACAGTCTGGCAAACAGTAGGCACGCAATTTCTCTCTAGTAGGGCCACATTATAAAACTATTATTATAAAACTATTGGCTTGAACTGACACTGGACAGCTTGTGCACACACCAAGCTTTCTGCATGACAATTAGAAAATAACGTTTTTCATCATGGTAATACTGCCCCAAAATTATATATAGCTGCTCAAGTGGTATACAGTGTGTGTTCGTCTACATGTCCGCGTATTGTGACGTCTGGTTGCATGCCTCTTTGGAAAATCTATGTAGGTTCATACGTGCTTTGGAATTAATTGTACGCAGGCATGATCCCAGGCCGAGGGGCACAGTCACGAATGCACGAAGCCATGGGCCAGGCCCGACCTCATAACCCGGAGTATGCGAGGGGCCGGGTGAGTAGCGCTTCCACATTTCTAAGCACCACTTGCACATTTAACTAGCCCTTTCAGTCACCGTGCACACATTTGTGTACGCAAGTTGTTTTTGCCAGTTTAGTCTGCTATAGTCACCAAGAAAGACGCATTGAGCTTTGGAAGAACGACCCTCCTACATATTGGGCAACATTTATAAATATACCATAAGCATTGGCATTGAGTGTACCTTCCTTTTGCTCCAGTGCACTGCGTAATACTGCCGATGGTAATGTTTATGAAGCCAGCACCCTTTTCGACGACTCGTCCGACGTGGCGCGCTTTGAGAGCGTCATCATATACGTGGTTTTTCTTGCCTCGGAATGAATGCAACCGATAACAGATTGCACACATATTTCCAACCTCTGTGGGATTAGATTCTTCTATAAAACAAACAGATCATGACTGACGTTGCAATGATTAGATTTTGAATTAAGCTATAACTATGAAGAAATATAGTAAAATGTACAAATCAGCATTTTACCACATGATTTTTTCGGAAGTGGAGTATCTAGTCCCATGAAAAATTCTGTGCAACTCTAACACATTGAGAGACACTCTCTCGCAATTTGTGACCAATGGGATTACATATGAGCCTGCTGTCTGCACTGCAAGCTTAGGGAATTGTACTTCCGCTTTAGAGAATTTGTTCATGAACTTCTTACGAATACCAAATTGCCAGAGCTGTGTCTGGCAGTAGCAAAGCCAATAGCAGCATGTTGTGACTCTTTGTCTGACCACTACGTATTTGTAAGATTGTTCATTTCCGGGTTTTTTATATATATATATATATATATATATATATATATATATATATATATATATATATATATATATATATATATATATATATATATATATATTCTTTTTTTTCAAATTCGGAAGGCAAAAGTTGGGTGATACCCTTTGAAGTGATGATCAGTGGGAAATTGGATTTTTTCAGGAACCATTTTAACATTCAGATTTTTCTGGGTTAAATTTACAGATGAGAGCCGTGTAGTGTCCAGTGTGCCCAGTATAGCTTGTGAAATAAGCTGTATGTGACTTGCATCCATTTCAACCAACAGGGTGCAATTTCGTTCTCTCAAGACTGGGTGGCTAGAGCATGTACACTGCTAACGCCATGCAGTGTTGCAAAAAAGATCGGTGTGTGGTTAAGAATATGAGCGAAAATTTGGTTTAACCCAATTCTCCTAAATCTTGTTCTGGGTGTAAGAATCATGTAAAATAGGGTTTCACCTGAAAACAAACAACCGTACCTATAAGCCCACTGTTTACAGTGCATGTATTAGAGAGTTGCAGCTTGTCCATTACCTTTTTACCGTTTACGAATTGCCAGGTTATCGGAAACAAGATTGGCAGTAGCAAAGCTGACAGGAGCTACGACCATTATGTGTTTGAAGCGTTTCAATGTTGTGTGGTTGTTGTTGTTCAAGTGGAGCCGTAAAATGAGTTCACATTAACGATTATGTTGCTGTCGGCATTTTACACCAACGTTTGCCATTGGTACAGGTCACTGGACTTCGTCATGGTCGCAGTTACTTTTGTGTTTTTTCCGATTAAGCTACGTCACGATATGTCAGAATATATCTGTACCATCATTGTCACTGTCGCACATCTCTACAACAACCCTGTATTTTGGAAATGGCAGCACATTGAGGGACATGCTTAAACTCTTATTGCAGAAAGTTGCAAACTAAAAAAAATATTCCAGGTACATACGTCTTTATAGATCTATATGTGCTTCACCAAGCTGTATGACATTTGGCTTGTACTCTTGTCCTTTATATAGACACCAGAAATTCATTCATTCATTCATTCATTCATTCATTCATTCATTCATTCATTCATTCATTCATTCATTCTGGCTGATGCTGAGCCCATCAGGTAGTGTAGGTTGTCAGATTAAAGGATGAAGGCTGTAGAAGCAGCCCTTAAGTAAGTTATCTTGTGTGTGCTTTGAAAAACAATTGTGCTTGTAACATTCACTGTTGGCCTCGCACTATAATCAGGAAAGGACAAAACTCTTGCGTTACACTGG
Organism: Hyalomma asiaticum; assembly: GCA_013339685.2. NCBI lineage: Eukaryota > Metazoa > Arthropoda > Arachnida > Ixodida > Ixodidae > Hyalomma > Hyalomma asiaticum. The sequence goes on from CM023491.1 coordinate 60,814,604, forward strand.
GAGCATCACTTGTCACTTTTGAAAGTGAGGAGTCATATACAGTAAAACCGCGTTATAACAAAGTTGAAGGGGAGTGGTAATTACTTCGTTATAATCATTAGTTCGTTATAACCAATATCAATTTCATCTATAGGAATTTCAAGGGGAATTGCGATTACTTCGTTATATCCGATAGTTCGTTATATCAGGGTTCGTTATAACGAGGTTCTACTGTAGTTTCGTTATTTATGTCTTGGAAGGCTAGTGGTTCATGCCAGGTATGTGGCATGGTCTTGATGGTTCTAACGCACAAAAAATGGGGAAAAAAAGGACAAGGGTGAGTAATTTAGTGCGTTTACCTCGTCATTTTCTTCTTCTTTTTTTTCCCACGCTAGAACCCTCAAGGTTATCTCTTGGCTTTCTTTCTGTGTCAGCTTTTGCACTTACTACTTTATGTAACCAGCAAAAATCCTCTCACGTCTCTGGCAGCCATTCCCACATCCATCGATGCGCCAGCCCCCTCGACAGGCCGCCAAGACAGGCGGAACTATGAATCTTGTGATGCCGCTGTACACAATTGGAGTGGTGGTCTTCTTTCTCTACACTGTGCTCAAGGTGAGTTGATCTTCGCATACAGAGCTTTTTGTTTAGCCAAACAACACAAAAACAGTGCGAGATCTTTTTACATAACACTTTCAAGCAGTGATGGCTAAGCCATAGGATTCTTATAAAACATCTTAAATGCATACTAAGGAAACTGTTGCATTAGTATACTATGTTTAGGACAGAAAAGGCACCTTTTTTACTTTAAAACAAGGCTTGGTAAAATGAAAAATACACATAAATGGAGGCTGAAAGCAGTGCTGCATCAAACTTTCTGCACTGACTTGCTGTCATATCATGGATAAAAACCTCGTTATAACGAAGTTGATGGGGGAGCGGTAATTACTTCGTTATAACCATTAGTTCGTTATAACCAATATCAATTTCATCTATAGGAATTTCAATGGGAATTGCGATTACTTCGTTATATCCGATATTTCGTTATATCCGGTTTTGTTATAACGAGGTTCTACTGTATTTTGAAGGAAGTGTTGCGAGCTGGCTTAGTCATTTAGTCATCACAAAAATGAACTGTGACGCTTCTTTTTTTCTTTTTTCGTAAATGAGCCTCTGGCTCAGTACAGTTTCCTCCAATAAAAGTAAACAGACCACAGCTTAGGTGGTCAGAGGGAAATTTATCAACCGTGATAAAGCACTGCCTGACAGTGAGGTTGAAGTTTAACATCACTCAAGGTACTCTCGACCTGAGTGTGCTGAGTGAAGTTGGAGTGCTGTGTTGTGGCACATCCACTACAGCTGCCTGAGCCGTGGTCCATTGACTCTTTTTGACTGATAGTGCCTGTATTTCTTCTTGCACATGGCCGTGAAAAACATGGGGAGTAGAGAGGGGAGATTGTACGCTCTGCCCTCGATGTACATATATCAAACATATTGCTGCAGTGGTATAACAGTCCACAAAACATCTGAAAGCTAATAAAAAGTGCATTCCTAAGTCATTATATACGTCAGTGATGTGCTTGATGTAAGTACAAAATATCGCCACAAGCCGCTCAAGCATCCCAGAAGATGGCCGTTGCTTTACTGCCTGAAAAAGAGCCACCACACATGTTCCAAGCAAGGTGGGCCATGCAGTGCCGGATAGTGCATGCTCCCTGCTTAAAAACTGGGTGCTCCTGGACGATCACAGAATGACTGGCATAGAGAGAGAGAGAGAGAGATGATGGGCGGAAGGCAGGGAGGTTAACCGGAAGGATAATATCCAGTTTGCTACCCTGCACTGGGGAAGGGGTGAAGGGAGACAGAAAGGGATGGAAGAAAAGAATAAAGGGAGAAAGAGAGAGGTCAAATCGCGCACACACACAAGCACGGCAGTGTCAGAGACGGCTCACGAGGCCCGTTGTGCACAAGAACTTGAGCACAGCCTTCGTGGCTTTCTGCTGCAAGACTCTATTGTTCCGGCACTCCAATACAGTTTGCTCAGATAGTGGTCGACCATTGAGGCGTGACAAATCTGCGGCGAGTGACTATCGCTGGGAACAGTACCTAGGGCAATCACAGAGGACATGCACAATCATTTCCTCGTTGCCGCAATGAACACAGGCAGCACTGTCTTCCAGTAATGACTGGCAGGAGACAGGAGTGGCTTAGGAGAAGAGGTCAATGAAGTTCGAAGTGGGACAGCGATGCTCATTTTTGCTGAGTCTCAAATATTTTAAGTGGACGACTACAAGTTCACCGTAAATAAATAGCTCATATCAGAACAAGCACTCTCTTTGTTGGTGACAGCGTGAAACCCGCATGCCCAAATATGTTGGATTTTGTATATTGTCACAGTTCCTGAAATGTCAAAAATCTCCTGGGCACAGCCTTGAATGCATTAGGCTGGTTGGTTCTGCATTAATTGACCAAAGTTGAAAAGTGCAGCAGAGGTCCTGTTGAAAACACCACTCTTGGACAATGTGTGCTCACTGTACATGTGATGATGAGTAATTCATTTCTGTTTCATCTGTGCCGCGCTTCTTATTCCGTTGACGTTTGTTTTCATGATATAACACATGTAGGTCTGTAAATACATGTTGGTGTAAAGGTTTCTAGCACAATTCAGCATTGATCCTCGTCCTCTCCTGCGACGTGAAGTGAAGCTTTGCCCCAAATACACGCTGTTAAAGGTGCATTTTTAACACTTTTCAATTCCTCTTGTCACCAGCTGGTGTGCAAGAAGCCCCCTCCCGCGTCAGCACAAGGCAGTGGGAGCCAAGAGCCATGGTCACGTCCCGACCCGCGAGTTACCTCGGGCTTCGGCTCACCAGGCCACAGGGTCCACCCGGGGGACTCCTCAAGACAGACTCCTATGGGTGAGTCATTGCACAAAGATGACCACCATTAGATGCAGCCATATTCGATAGTCGTTAACGTTGTTGTCTACAAGAAAAAAGAAAAATCAAAAGGACTCGCCTGCTCGAGGATAGAGAATAAAAGGGAGCCCGGACCAGGACAAACTTTGGTGCGTAGCACTAGTCTGTGAGCCAGTCGAAAAATTTGAATTCGTGTGAGGCCAAAAAAGCCCCTTTGGGCACAACTCGGACACGACACCCATAAGACTGAATACAGTTAACATTACAGAAGGCGTGCATAAGGAAGACAAAGGAAACTGGTGTTTAGAATGTGAATAGGGCAATCCACATAAATTTATACATGTTTATATGCATATGACTATATGTGCATATCATGTAACCTCACTATAACAAATTACTGGTTATAACGAATTAAATGAAAAAACTTGCTCCCATTAATACAATGTTAGAAATATACATTTATAACAAATTATCAGATATAGCAAAGCTTCTTCCATGCCTTATCGAAGTTGTTATGATGAGTCTTGACTGTAACAGCGCACATGTTACTTGTGATGACACCACTGCACACCTATTTGCAGGCGAAGTGGAGGAGCTGAAGCGGCGCCTGGCACAGACGGAAGCCCTGCTGCAACAGTTGCTCATTCGACAGTCGGGTGGGGCTCAGCAAGCGAGCGCCAACATGAGCCATTCCATCAACCTGCTTGTCCGCGAGCTCTCCAAAGGAAGCCCGCAGACGCCTCTGCGTGAGGGGGTGAGTGACACCGTCATTGGTGACCTTGATGCCTGGGCAAGTTTGTTTAGTGCACTTGCAAGAAATAGGTGCCAAACAGTGGGGGCATCATAAAGGGAGACAGTACATGCAGTTTGTTAATTAGAAGTGCTATTGTGAGTGTAACTTTGCATATGTTATCAGCAAAAAAAAAAAAAAAGGAGAAGATAACGGACCAAGTCTTGGGCGGCCGGAGCAGTGCAGCTGCAGGACCCATAATGTGGGCGATGTTTAATCTCACTTAGGGCACTCTAGACCTGAGTGCGCAGAGCAAGATAGAAGCGTGGTGGTGTGATCGTGCAGCTAGTCTAAGCCTAAGCTGTGGTCCATTTACTTTATTTGGGTCATAGTATAGTCGTCGACAATATAAAATGGGACAGTGAAATTACCTTCAGTGTGCCATAGTGGCTACAGTCAAACCTCGAGATAACGTATTCTACATGACAGGGAAATAACATTGTTTTATCTGATAATTCGTTCTAAATGCACCTATGTAGTACCGTTCTGATGACAGTACCATATCCAATTCGTTATAACCGATAATTCGTTATATGCTATGTCGGGGTTCAACTGTGTACGTAGTTACCAAGCACAAAAGTGTTCATAACTCTAAATGTGCATATAAAAAGGTGTCCCTTGGAATTCAACGCATGAAATTCTCATGTGCAAATCATGAGTATTTGCTCCTTGAATGTGTACTTCGTGTTACTCTTTCTATTGCTCTTAACTGTACCTGCAACATTGTCCTGAAATAGTTGTTTAAACAGACCATATAAACCGTGGTCAGCTAGCCTAAAGGGAATGGAAATAAAGAAGAGGGACAAGCAAGGAGGGAAGTGCAAATTGAGCTGATTGATGGCTGTTTGCGTAACAGTCATCTGCATGAGCAGCACAACCAATACCAATGGGGCTGTTACGATAGGAGCTCACAGTGTAGCCTTCTCTACAACAGACGATCCGGTCTAGGTGTCCTTGTTAAATGTTTTTCACTCTGTCTCTCTACGCATGCACACAGCACGAGGGCCTGCGACATCGTCGCCCCACGCACCAGACGTCAGAGGACGAGCCTGCATGTCCTTGTGGGGCACCCCTGAGCAGTGAGTCCTGCCAGGGTGGCTCACAGCCAGACTCCTGCTCTGAGGGAACAGCCGAAAGTGGGGACGAGGCATCACTACCACTAGAGAAGGAGAACGTTGCCTACTAGAAACTGCAAGCCGCAAGGAACACTGCCCGCAACGTGATCTAAGACGAGGCAGAATCAGCTACCACGGCATGAAACATTGATTAGTCGGGATGCGGCAGATATTGCCAGGGGCAGATTTAGGGTGTGTGTTCAATCACTCACGGTAGACGGCTAAATAGACAGCTATGAGGACAGCAGCCACCTTAAGTGGATTCTCAGGTAGGCGGCAAAGTAGTTTCACGAGAACAGCAACCAAGCACAAAAACGTTGCAAGGTGCTCTGCTGTACAAACAAAATGGCAGCTGAGTGCACTGCTCAGATATACCTGGATGTTGCCAATATTGCCATTTGCCCACAAGTGAGCACTTTCTTACACACTTAGTGGGAGCTATGTCGAATTTTTCGTAGATTCAAACGTGAAGGAGGTAAAGGAAATTGCAATCTCATGTGTTTTCCCTAGCTTTCTGTTGTCAACACGAGCCATACTAATGCATTCCATTACTCGGAAGAAGAATGTGAAGCTGTCTTCTAAGCTGCCAACATCTGTCTACAATGCTGTCCAGAATCGGAACACAGCCAGCATTTTTCTGAAGGGTTGGTCACCTTATGGGGAGTCTGATGACTAAAGCTTAGTGTGGGGCCTCAACACCCAAAGTCGCTTTTGTATTATATTCGCCAGTACTTCTATCTGATCATGAAAAGTTATTGGCATCCAGACTTTGTCTATGATCTGATAGGCCTCCCTCTTGGGGGTATAAATTCAAAAATTGAGGTTGGGTTTGGGACATCCACATTGCCTCTCAGATAGCCTCTGGATCCACCACTTGGTATTGCCTATTTACGTGCGCAATCCTGCAGAATATGGGTTAGTACACACCAGTGCTACCAGCTCCTCTATCAGCACTGATCTGATTGACACTAGGAAAACCAACAAGGAGCAACAAGAGAGACATATATGTACCATTGAGCTGGTTTGGCTGCATTACCACTAAATGCATTAACATATTGCATGAAATAAGTCAAACGGAGCGGGTAAGCATTTGCTCATTTGCCCATCCATTTTGTTTTCCCGGTTCTGTATTTTGCTACTCCATTTAGCTGTACAAAAAAAAAGGCCTAGCCTATTTGTAGTTGTAATTTGAAAAGGGACAATGCAAACTGTGAAAAGCTTGAAATTTAGTAGCGGCATCGCTGCAGAGAACTAGTGTGACGTGGCTGTTGTTGCACTGAAATGTATAGCACTATAACAAATGCAGATACAATGAATTGTACATACATCAAGTATGTCTAGTCTCTCACTACTGTTGCACCGCTACAAGGGAACCATGAGTGCAGGATTGAAACTTTATTGGTTAAAATCAAAGCAGCTTTCTCTTTATGCGTGTGTGTATTATGTTTTGCCGCCTTGGAGATCTGTTACGTAGCCCAGACAGCAGGAGTGCTGTCACCTATCTTCTTCCGTTCTGCTATAGAAATATAACAAAGAAGCATGTGCTGATCAGTGGTGCACCAACGGGGGGGGGGGGGGTTCGGGGGTTGTAACCCCCACCTCCCCCTGAGGCCGACCTAACCCTCATCCCACTCCGTAACTGCTCCTATGTCCTAGAAGAATGTGGCGTTATTGTCTCTGCAAAACACCGAAAAATTAATAAAATAATCATCATCATTGATGTTACTATTATTTGGCATTTGATTTACTTTTTTTACACACACAACAACTGTGTAATTGCATGCCCGGCCCTTCGTGAAAAATTGAACCCCCCTCCCCCTGGCTGAGATCCTGAGTATGCTACTGGTGCTGATGATGTGACTTTGTTAATGATTAACTTTAGATGTATAAGTTCTTTTAGATCATCACTATCACCAACATTTCATTAGTGTCGCCATTATTGCCATCATCATCATATACATTGTCATTTTCATTGGGACAGCAGTTGTCAAAGCGATGTAGGAGTAGGAATAACACGACGTGGTTGAAGCAGCACAATCATAGGAGGCTTGTCATACGGATTTTGATTGCTGTGTGTATATTGATGTCTACAGCATTCCTTTGGCAGTGCAGCCAAATGTTGTTAAAGAAATACTGCTCGGAGAAGGCGTGTATCAGTTTGAATTCCATGTACGTTTTCAGCCATGTGATATGTTCCAAAAGTTTATACCTTGCTACATGGGCAAAGCTTATATCTGTAAGTTCCTAGGGATTTATACCATCTAGGCACTGCTTCAGTTTATGCAGGTAGTAGCTTGTTTAAGGGAAACATAACCAAAGTGCATACTAATGTAGAATGTAACAAGCCTCAGTTCTCTTTGCTTTGTGTCAGAAACCAACGCTTATTTGGTTTGTTAACGTGTCTTTTTGTTTGAAAGCAGCTGCAGCTACAATACAGCACAACAATAGGTATTTCAGAAAGACAGGCATGCCATTACACAACATGCCCGACATAATTTAACTGTCTGACCAGCTCAACTGTTAGCAAGTGTGTCTTTGTGCCAAACAGTACCTTGCACAAGTTCATTGTGCACTATCTTTTACACTTTACAATGCTTTCTTCTTTCATTTTCAAACTGATTCCATCGGTATGTTCTGTTGGCAAGTGGTTACCTTATTTATGATTTGTATCTATGCTTATGGTGATTCACGTTTGGTGATTCACGTCATGCTTATGGTGATTCACGCAGAGTTACCCTGTACTTTCTTAAAGGATCCAGAGTTGCACAAACGTCCATCACATTAGTAAGGAAGCATCTGTCGCAAAGAGAAGCCACATTTTAGCCCTACCCAGCACGTTGTAGCAATATGCGCTCATTTAATATGCTTTGACCAAAACACAGAGCACTTTATTACATGCTAGACTATACAGTTGAGCCTAGATATAACTAATCTGGGTACAGTGGATTATATTGATTGATTGCCATTAAAATAGTATAACAAAGTTATTTTTGTGTCAAATGGAGTTTGTTATAATGGAAGCTTGACTGTACAGTAGAACCCCGTTATAACGAACCCGGATATAACGAACTATCGGATATAACGAATTAATCGCAATTCCACTTGAAATTCCTATAGATGAAATTGTCGGATATAACGAATTAATTGCAATTCCCCTTGAAATTCCTATATATGAAATTGATATTGGTTATAACAAACTAATGGTTATAACGAAGTAAGTTATTTTTGTGTCAAATAGAGTTTGTTATATTGGAAGCTTGACTGTACAGTAGAACCTCGTTATAACGAACCCAGATATAACGAACTATCGGATATAACGAATTAATCGCAATTCCCCTTGAAATTCCTATAGATGAAATTGTCAGATATAACGAATTAATCACAATTCCCCTTGAAATTCATATATATGAAATTGATATTGGTTATAACAAACTAATGGTTATAACGAAGTAATTACCACTCCCCCTTCAACTTCGTTATAACGAGGTCCTACTGTATATACTTCTTGCTTTGTGCAGGAAAGATAGAAGTGCACTTCTATCTATGGTCGATTGAGATGTCCCCTGCTTCACACTGCATAGTGGCGCCATCTCTCAAAACATATGGCGATAGGCAAACCTGGCAGAAAAATTGAAAAAAAGAAGAGACAGCGAAAAGCACTTGTTGGGGTTTCGCTTCACTGTGAGGAGGTGAAGAACGAAGAAAGATTTATAAAAATGGCTGAGTTGGTATTGGTTAGTATTTATGAATAGTAGCGCTAAATACGGAACAGGCCGAAAGAAAGATGTGAACCCTTGAATGAAAGCTTATAAAAGGCAACAGTGTGGAGGAATGATTCTGAAGTACACAGACTAGAGTGGGACGAAAACTATACCATCACATGAGAAGAAATAAATGAATTGTGGCTTAGCAGAGCTTAAGAGACACACCTTTCGAAATTGAAAATCAGTTCACTGCTGCAACCATGGGTTAATCCTTATTACTTAAATTCTTTTTTTTTTCTTTACTTTGTGCAAGTATGCTTCCTTTGTGAGTGTACAGAACTCCGCTATCTGTTTTTGTTGTTAGTGCCAGGTCAATCTGGTATCTGCGATTCCATCTAGTCAATGACTGTATTTAATCTCAAGTGTCTAGTTTTTTTTAAAAAAGAAAGCTACTAGGAAGAACTCTGGAACCGTAATCTTGCATGTTTATATTTGGTACTTGTGAAAGCAGTGCCGCATCCATCTAGTCAACTTCTTCATCCTTTGTTGTTTCTCACCGTCCTCACTAGCATGGCGACAGTAGCACATGGTTTTGCCTACTGTGTATTTATGCTTGTGACGTCAGAAATTATTGTGGCTATACAGTGAGGTCTCATTCATATGATCCCACTTGATTAGGTTTTTTTGGACGAATACGTTTTTTTCGTAGGTAACACCCCCACACATGTGATGTGTTTTTACGCAGTTGACACAATTTTCAGATGATACGTTGTATTTTCATATTTCTGTGAGGATCATATCGAGATTCCACTGTATAAATTTGTGAGCCATAGTACATCCTAGATGCAATAGGGAAAGTTGTCAAAAGTGCCCACTAGTCCAGGCCCTGCGATGGCTTCCTGCAAGTATTAAAAGTGAATCTCAAGAGGCATGCTATTGCGGCCTGTAGAGACCAGAAGCAAACGCAAGGCCAAAAACAAGTCTTGCGATGCTTTAGATACCACAGTTTATGTGCGCATGTGGGAAATTGCTGCAAATTGTTGCTGCAACTTTCTCAAAAGTAATAAATTTGCAAAGTCGCAAGGCCATTTCAATCTGTAGGGACAAAGTGTAAGCAGATCCGTGCACTACCAATCGTCATTCTGGACTGAACCACGATACCTTGAGACTGCATAGACGCTAGCACCCCAGAATTTCGTCTAGTGCTTTTTGTTAAAAATTCTCTTGTCTCAGGTACTTCAGCTGCAACATTCTTTCTTTTGTTATGAATCACCGATGAGCACCTACTTTATGAACTAACATCCATGCTTAGGAGTAATGTGCATTCTACTATAATCATAGGGAATGTACACAAGACATTGACGCAGTAGTTCTGTCTATGCCAAAGACCTACACGTGTATGTGCTCAAGTTGTCACCTGTGAAGTCAGAAGGCTTGGGATACTCCGAAGAAAGCACATTTTTCATTGTATTTCTTAATGCCCAAATTGGGTTCCATTCTTAAAAGACTAGTCTACGAGCCAGTGTCTCTTTTGTAATTTCTAGAAAGTGTAGCAAGCAGGCTAGGTATGCGTTTTGAACTGTAGTCAAGGGCCTGCTGAACTTTAAGTTATAAGATATTGAGCGTTACATTATTTTTTATGTTTTCTTCGTATGCAATTTTCTCCAAGACCCATGTGTTTACTGACACTGCATTTCTAGTCAAAATGTTTTCACTCTTGTGTTGTCGTAAAAGTGGCAAGATCAGTATTGTTCCTACTCTTTTTGTACATACACATGGCACTCGACGTTCCAGTTCTTCTTAAACTTCATAGCTGCGCCTTGACTTCAATAGTTGGCGTCTGAAGTTTAAGAGATCCAGTTGTGCAAATGTATATGAATGTACCGCTGCCACTGGTGATATATGAAGAACCATTTTTATAATGTTATTTGTACAGTATTAATGTTCATTTCAAGTTTCAGTGTGAGCATGTATGCACAAAGGAAGGCCACGGTATGTTACGTGCATGGAGCTTGTCGAGAGTTGTTCATGGACCACAGCTCAATGAAAGCTAGAATAATAAAAAAAAATAGTGAAATCCAAATTCCATTGTTTCTCTGTCTTCTTTAATATATGTACTGCATAATACGTTCATAACTCCCAAGACTGAAGTTGACTTGTACATGTGTTGCACACCTTCAATCATTTCTTTTTGGAATAAATGAAGTGATTTGATATGGCATTTCTGTGATTAGCTTTACTGCCACTTAGGTGCACATCTCGCATGCTGTGTCAGGCCAATATACCTTAATTATAGAAATTCGAGACCCAACTAGCACCAAAAGTCTGGGTGTATCAGATAGCAAGCCCGCCACAATTTCGTCTGCGCCTATTGGTTTGTCCGCTGGCTGCTGTGAAAGTTTCAAATAGTCTGAAACAATACAAGGCGTCTTTGTAAATGCCAATATGGCAGTTATGCAAAAGGTCAAAATATTAACACATTCTTTCATTTGTAGCAATCTTCCCAGTCCCAATCCATGTGACACGCATTACTGATCGTCAAGAAGCAGTGCATCCATTCAGCATAGCATCAATCACAACTGATGTTACCACATGAGTAGGTGTCTTACGTTTTTCCTTTTGGCATTGGAGCAAACTACTTTGGTTTCTGGCGTCAGTGTCTTTCTGCATAGACATACTGCCAAAATAGCTTGGGCTGTCACTCATGCCAAGAACATCGGTGAAATTGCAGCCACATGTGACAGTGTTTCCTTAATCAGTGCATAGCACAGTGCATCTACTTGGATGTCTTCACTGCAGTCATGTTCCAATACATTATGCAGTCATCGAAAGGCATACCAGCTAAGGAAACAGATTCATCATCATCATCATCATCAGCCAATTTTATGTCCACTGCAGGACAAAGGCCTCTCCCAATCCTCGCCATCCTTGCCTGTCCTGCGCGAGCTGATTCCATTTGATGCCCGCGAACTTCTTGATTTCGTCCCCCCATCTTACTCTCTGCCGCCCACGGCTGCGCTTACCCTCTCTTGGTATCCATTCCGTCGTTCTAACTGTCCATCGGTTATCTAGCCTTCTCATCACGTGGCCTGCCCATGTCCATTTTTTCTTCTTAATATCGTTCATTATGTCGGCGACCCCCGTTTGTTCTCTGACCCACTCGGCTGTCTTCCTATCCCTTAGTGTAACGCCTATCATTTTCCGTTCCATCGCCCGCTGCGCGGTTCTTAACTTCCTCTCTAGCTTCTTTGTAATTCTCCAGGTTTCTGATCCGTCAGTACTGGCAGGATGCAGTAGTTATATAGTTTCCGTTTGAGTGATAGTGGTAGGTTTCCGTTCATGAGTTGTGAATGTCTGCCATATGCGCGCCATCCCATGTTTATTCTACGGTGGATTTCTTTTATATGGGTGGGTTCTCCAGTAAGTAGCTGTCCTAGGTACAGATATTCTTCTACGACTTCTAATGTATGGGTTTCGACCTTGAATAGACGTTTTTTCGCCGTGCCACTTACCATTATCTTTGTTTTCTGCATGTTCATCCTTAATCCTACCTTAGCGCTTTCTCGGCTTAAGTCTTCAATCATCTTTTGCAATTCGTCGCCATCATTGCTAAAGAGTACTATGTCATCTGCAAATCGCAGGTTACTCAGATATTCGCCGTTAATCCTGAGCCCTGTCTCTTCCCAGTCTAACCTTTTGAAGATTTCTTCCAAACATGCAGTAAATAGCATGGGAGAAATTGTATCTCCCTGTCTGACACCTTTCTGTATTGGGATTTTTCTGCTTTTCTTATGGAGGAGCAGGGTGGCTGTAGAATCTTTATAGATGTTGGTATAGGAAACAGATTAGGGCTTTATAAAGTTTGGAAAGATAAAGAGCACAGTAAGCAGTGAAATTAACCAGCCGGTATGTGTCGTTTGCTACCCTGTAATGACAAAGGGAAAGAGGATGCGTATGTGAATTGTGTTGCACTGTTCAAAATTTGTCCTCGGTAATGCCCAGCCAGGCTTGCTAATGTGGTACCATATGCACCAGTGGCTATTTTACTTAATAGCAGACCAAGCCAAAGTCAATGTTCGATGGAGGTACACAAAATTCGGCTTAGAAAACCAACTGGACAAGAGCTGTCAAGGAATTTTCACCACCAAGCTATAAATACTATGGCCTTTTGAAACTCCCATCTTTCTATCATACATGCTTGAACCTTCAAGCCTTACGTGTGGTGCTTTGTTGTCAAGAGTAGCAGCAGACATCACAATACCTAATTATAGTAGAACCCCGCTGTTACGTTCCCGGCTGCTGCTCTTTCCTAGCTGTTACGTTGTTTTGGGCCAGTCCCGGCATAGCTACCATAGGATTCAATGCATTAGGGACCCCGCTGTTACGTCACAGTGTGGGAACATTCCTGTATGTTACGTTGCGAATCGACACTCCAAGTGGCCACTGCCGACGGCAATATTGACTTTTCACGTAGCCTGACTTGGCTTGACTGTATTAGCTGCACTATGGGCGATGCCCATTACGTTTCCGGCTTCCGCCAGCACAATTATGGCACAGCTGTGCAAATTGTTTGTGACGGAATCGCGTACAGTGATTACGTTTCCATTGATGATGCCGTTGCCACCTTCGAGGTGTTCTCTGTCGACGAAATCATAGCCGAGTGTGCCGATGCGTGCACTGAAAGCGCTAGCACTGAAATAAAATTGTGTGCTGATCACCACTTCTCTCATTTTTCCATTTTTCCCGTTTTTCGGCTTTTACGTTTATTTTCTATGGTTCCGTCAAAAACGTAGCAGCGGGGTTCTACTGTATTTACAAGAAAGGTGGCCTTAAACAAGAATGGTACAGTACAGCCACTACAAAAACGTACCGTATGTTAGCACCAAATCTGTTCTTTCATGAGAAATGAAAATCTCTCCAGAATTATGTTTTCTCATACATATTTATAACAATATGAGCCACATCACGTGTATAGGTTTTATTTAAGTCACAGTTTAAAACGTTTCTGAGAGATTTTAATTTGAAAAGTTCAATTTCGTTCAATAAAGTCATGGTGGAAGGCTTGCGTGGCAGCGGATAGTCTGGCAAATGGTGGTAGTTTGAAATGATACACTGAAAACCTCATTATAATGAAGTTGAAGCGGTCCGTCCTAGAAAGTTTCTCTCATTCAATACATTATGTACGATATGGGGCACAGTGCTTGCTACAGGTTTAGCAGATGCCTCGCGGTACGCAAGCTTCATTCTGCAACGTCCGTACGACATAAATACAGCTTTCTGTTATGGAATATGTATAGTTATTCACAAGTGTATAGTATTCATAATGCTGTTTCAGTGGTGATGTCTTGACTTCATGATGACCAGTATAGTTAAACTTGGATACAATGAAATTTGACAACTGCTCAAAAATTTTCGTTTTAAAAAGGTTTTCGTTATATTCAGTTTAGATATGAAAATTAGAAAAACAGACACACAAGTTTAACAAAGGGGCAGTGTAGGTGTGCCTAGCCCATAACTCATTTCGCGACAAAAAGCCAGAAGGCATATAGCTCGAATTGACCTCCAAAGATTCATCACCATCACCATGATGTCGTACACCTTCGACCAGCGCCTCATTCAACATCTCTTCGGTAGAGAAGGTACAGTCGCCCACAAAATATTATATTTAAAAATTCCACAAGACTGCACAGAGTCTTAATTAACTGTTCTATTTGCGCGCAATGAAAGCAGAAATCCTGCATGATGGACAGGCCGTTTCGCCATTGAGGCACTCAACCTAAGTCTCTGAATGCAAGGATACCAGCGTCAACTCGCACGCTTGCGTAACGCCTGAAAAAAAAAAAAAGCCAAAAAAAGCCATGGTGGCTAAAGAATTACACCATCTCCCGCTAAAGGGAACCATGTGTGGATGCGAAGCAGCGGGGAGATGGTTAGCTTCAGCGGGAGATGCGTGTCCTGTGCAGCGCTGTGCTCGTCGCGGCGCTGCACAGGAGAGAGAATGAGGCACGCGCGCTCCCTCATTTTCATACCGCGGAACTACCGTGGCCCCCCCAGCGGAGTATGTAGCTGTCCTACCGCCTGAGGTGCGCGCCGCTCCGTACAGTGGAGGATTCCTAGAAGAGAGAAAATGGGGGGAGCTAGCAGACGCTGCCTGCGTCAGCATTGTCTCTCACGGGTGAGTCCGCCACGGTGGTGTAGTGGTTATGGTACTCGGCTGCCACCCAAAATACGCAGGTTCGATCCCGGCCGCGGTGGTCGCATTTTCGATGGAGGCGAAAATGCCAGAGGCCCGTGTACTGTGCGTTGTCAGTGCACGTTAAAGAACCCCAGGTGGTCTAAATTTCCGGAGCCCTCCACTACGGCCTTTCTCTCCTCTCTATCTCTTTCACTCCCTTTCCCCCACCCCCACAGACGCTTAGCCGTGCTCCCTACATGGGCTGCAGAAATTAGCGTCCTTTCGTAACCGAACCACAATCATCATCGATCATCATCACGGGCGAGAGCACGTTCTCGCTCCTTGCCAGCTAGCTGACGCAGGGGAGCTGAGGAGGAGGCAGGGCCCGCGCAGACAAGCGTCCTCGCACCTGGTGTTTCGCCGTGCAGCACTCTGTAGAAGCGAGGTTGCCGCAACGGCTGCACGGGTGCCATTCGCGATGACATCGCATCCGCCCCTCCGTCGTAGGATAGCGACTAGTGGATCTGGCCGCTGCTCGCCGATAAAAATTCGATATTCGGGGCGAAATACATAGGTTGTTGGTAGGGGGAATTCATTATATCAAGGCTGTCCCTGCTGCCACTTCCTTGTACATCATCATCAGCCCGTCTACAGCCCACTGCAGGGCAAAGGCCTCTTTCGTCGATCTCCAATTATCCCTGCCCTGTGCTGTGACTGATGTACCCGCACAAACTTATTGATCTCATCTGCCTGAATAAAGTTTGCACCAACCAACCAAATCTGCCCACCTAACCCTCTGCCGCTCCCTGGCATGCTTGCCCTTCTCTAGGGATCTACTCCGTTACCCTCAATGCTTGGCTTCGCATTGCATGCCCGCCAGCGTCCATTTTCTTCTTAATTTATGCTAATATGTCCTTAACACGCGTTTGTTCCCTGACCCGCTCCACTCTCTTGTCCGTTAATGTTACACCTACCATTTTCCGTTCCATTGCTCGCCGAGCTGTCCTCAATTTAAGTTGAACCCTTTTAGTGAGACTTCAAGTTTCTGCCCCGTAGGCAAGATGCAACTGTTACACACTTTCCTCTTCAGGGACAATGGTAATCTGCCATTCATTATCTGAGAATGTCTGCCGAATGCACTGCACGCAGTCTTTCCTTCTAATTATCTCAGCCTCCTGGTTACGATCCAAGGTCACTACTTGGACTAAGTAGATATATTCACTTACCACTTCCGATGCTTCGCCACCTATCTCAGACCTCTGTGCTCTCCCGAAGCTATTCTGGATTACTTTAGTTTTTGCATACTATCAATTCATTAAACTGAGGTTACACATACACGCTCTTCTATAATGCACAGGGTTCTATGTGACCTCTGGTAATCGGAATACAGTCCCTGAAGGTCAACACAATGCGCATAGAGCAGTTCACAAAGATTAAGAGAATCATTGATACAGACACAAAGGTAAGAATTGGTAGGCGCAGATGACATTAGGTGGGAGCAAGCTGTGAGCTTTAAAATATCTTTGGAATTACAGTGACGAATTTAAAAACTTTGCAATATCGAGGAATTCGTTATATTGGGGTTCGTTATGGCCAGGTTTAACTAGTTCGTTATATTCATGTTCCTTATATAAAAGTCAGACTGTTTTAACTATACTTGTACCCATATCAGACAAGAGGAATTTGTCTCTGTGCATTGTGGCAACCCGCTAAGACACTTTTCCACAAGAAAACGAAGCTCAAGAACGACCCAATTACTACGGCAGTAAGATCGAGATAAAAGGTACGCACAAGTTGATGCTTGGCTTCTTCAGAGATTATGTCCATCTTCACACTACTCAAACCACTACTTGAACCATTTCACAATATCACCCGCTTCATGCAATGTGCACGACCCAATTAATACAACAGTACGATCGAGATAAAAGATACGCACAAGTTTATGCTTGGCTTCTTCAGAGATTATGTCCATCTTCACACTACTCAAACCATTTCACAATGCCACACACTTTCACACAATGAGCGGTAAAGGTTTCTTTAGATTTCTTTAATTCACAAAAAATGTGCTGGCCACATGCCAACACACATTTGAACAGCTCTGCAGTCTTCATTATGCACATGCAACCACACAAGTCCACCATTTTTACAAATTTCATTCAAACACAGACACATGAGTTGCCTTCAGCCACTGATTCAAAGTTACATATTTATAATCAGAAAAAGAAATTATTCCTGAGTGCCACTTAGCAAGGGGCTGGCTTGAAGGTAGCCCTGCAGTACAGATACAAATAACATTGCATCCACCAGCACACAGTGTAACCGTTCAAAAAGCCGGAGTGTGCATCAGCGCTATGAAATAAGCATTCCAATGACTGGCACAACCAGCTGACTTTTCTCGTTGACCAAGCTGTGCAGGAAATGAATTTTCCTATGAAGGCCATGCTACTTCTCCACTGTGTTTTGTTCAGGAACTGAATGCAACAATTAACTTGAAAGATCTCATTTAAGTAGCACACGCGCATTCAGCTCTACCTCAGAAGTGGGCTGTATTTGAAAGTAATCTCCCATAGACATGATTGAGCTTTGCGAATTAACAGCATGGCTTGTTATCCTACCAGTCGCAGCAGGTGATGTGGACATAGAATACACAAATAGTTAACTGAAAACCTCACGCAGTTCTTGGCGACAAGCTGTTAAAGGGGCTTATCAAGCATGGAGAAAAGATTGCGCACAATCAACAAGGGGGTATTCTACAAAGCTTCCTCTTTGAATTTATCCACGACAGTTTTTTAAATCTTGTAATATGCCACTCATGGTGTCCTTCTCTGACAATGAAAACCAACCATTGCCAAACACATCCTTCAATGGCTCTGTGCCAGTACGTATGGCTCACACAGGCTGTACAAAACACCCGGCTGCCAGTGAAATAGCATTAACCTATTGATTCAAGCTCGGCCATCACAGTACATCAAACGAACTGGACAAACGTGACCTCTCACCTCCGACACATAACACAAGTGCGAGTGGCAAAGAACCACTGCAAATGTGCATTTCAGGTGCATCAGCAAGTCTAGGTGGGTACAACCACTGAGCTATGCACCCTGAACTCTTGCTTTCCCTGTAAAGCTGAACATAGAAATGTAGACGAGGAAACATTGTACTTTCTAGGTCCGACATTTTCAAACACCTCCATACTGTGACTCTGCAACTAGCCTAAATTCCAGCCTTCAGTATATCAGCGAGCGTCGGGCTGCCAATCAAAGGAAAGAGTCGTCCCCAGCGCATGCCCACTATCAGGAGTGTGCTGGTGTTAGATGCTCCACACAGTACTGCAGCACATGCTAACAAGGGCACTTGCAATGTATTTCGGCGTTGGCGGTCAGCACATTTCAATGAGTCAAGGCCCCAACACCACATCAAACAGTGGCGACGGCAAGAGCGACTCGGCACGTCCACACACCGCCACAAGAGGCACTGTTGGCGAGGCACACAACTATGTACAATGTGCACTATCCCAGCTGGCTGGGAAAGTAGCCAGGTGGCAGCCAGGGGCAGCCGCAAGCCGGATTCACGACGCCCGGTCAGCTGGGCTGCTGCACCACCTGAAGCAGGTGGCCGTCACTAGTGAGGATCAGAATGGGCGTCTGCAAAGTGTTCTGCACTGCGGCCTGCAATAACATGGTCGTAGCGGGCTGTTGCGGCTCGTCGGCAGGTGGTGCTTGTGTCATGGGAATGAGCTGGCTGATCATGTCTTGAGACACGGCTGGCACCTCGGGTTGCTGTAGAACCACCTGTTGCTGCTTTGGCGGGCTCTGTGGCACTACAAACACAAGCTGTTGCGACCCGTTGGAGCCTATGAGCTGTTGGTGCTGCTGCTGCGACGACACAAACACGTCGTTCCTAGAGGCAGGCACACCGCTCGGCACTGCACCCACCGCACCGTCCATGCTGGAGCACACATTGTTCGACATGGCAGCCATGTTGCGGGACTTGAAGATCTTGCGCGGTGCCGAGATGGGCGCCAGCGGCGGAACCTCTTTGGATTTGGTGGTCGAAGGCGTGTTCGAATGCTTCCACCACGGCGGCCCGCGTTGTCGCGTGATCAATCCTTCGCGCCTGTGGTTATATACACTTGATGGTAAGGAAGGGCTCGGCTGCACATCGGATGACGATACGGGAAGTGTCTGCATGAGCGGTGGTGGTGCCGTGGAAAGTTCCATGGGGGACGTAGTCACGGGGCTTGTCTGCACCAGGGGCGACGCCATACAGACATCTCCAGAAGATGACGTCACAGCCAGTGTCTGTACGAGTGATGACATGGCAGGAATGTTCATGGTGGACGTACTGACTGGTAGTGTCTGCATGAGTGACTGCACCATAGGAACACTCTGCACCACTGGTGGTGCCATCTGCAGGTTCTGCATCACTGTTGAGGAAGCAGACATGTTTTGCATGCCCGACAGTGCACCGGTAAGACCCTGAGCTGCTGCTGGCACTGTTGAAAAGCTCTGCCCCACAGGTGGCGCCTGTTGGAAGCGGCAGAGACTGAAGATTGTTGCCAAGGCTAGCCTCGTCGATAGTCGTATACTCCACATGTAACAAGATCTCCTGGCCGCTATTGTCCACTGCTGGCACCAGGACAGTCTTCTGCGCGGGGCGTTGCTCTTGGTCCTGCATGCAGAGATCCTCCATGATGATGTCATTGGCTGGAGGCAAACTCTGGTCTTCTGGCACACTTTCCTGGACTGCTGTCATGCCTTGTGCTTCCTCCGGCATTACAACCTGTTCTTGCATGACCTGCGTCGCTGTGACAGCGGAAGCCTGGGTTGTTGTCGTGACAAATGAAGCTGGGGCCGTTGCTGTGACAACTGAAGCTGGGGCTGCTGCCGTGACAACTGAAGCTGGGGCTGCTGCCGTGACAACTGAAGCTGGGGCTGTTGCCGAGACAACTGAGGCCAGGCTTGTCGCCATGCCAACAGAGGGGTGGGCTGTCTGAGGCGTGGATGGACGGGTGGGCTCCGTAAAGGTCGTGTAACCCGCCTCGAGCAGTGAGCGCACCTTCGTTGGTCGTTTATGCTGATCAGCTGGCCTCTTGTGGTGGTCTGTCAGTCGTCTGGGTGGATCGACCTGTGGCCTCGCAAATGGCCGTATCCACGTCGAAGAGCTGGCTGTCATGGTCGACATCAGTGCAGAGGTTGAGTTCCTGGCCAGTATGTGGGGCACGGGTGTTTTCGCAACTGGCTGTTTAGGAACCGCAGGGACTGATTCTTTAGAAACAGCGGGAACCGGCCTTGGTGGTGGAGTTGGAACAGGACTAACAGTCTGAGTGGCTACTTGGCAGGTTACTCTGCTAGGTTGGCTAGACGGCTGATTAGATGGCTGGCTTGCGGGCACTTCCTCGTCGGAGTTTGTCAGACCATTGGGCAGCGACAACGCGATCTTGCGCTTTCGCAGCACGCGCCACCCGCTGCCGTCTTTGCAGTCTTCTTGCACTTCCGCTTCCTCCTCCTGATCGTCGCCAGTGTTGTTGCACTCTTCTTGGCTCATGCTTTCATCGGAAGAAGAATCCTCGTCAAGGTATTCGTCCTTGTAGTGCATAGTCCAAGAGTCCACGGCATCCTGTAAGTGGGAGGGAAACGACTTAAGCTCAGGCGCTAGAAACTTCAAAGGTGCTCGTGCAAAATAAAAAAACTAAGCCAGTGTACAGTCTGTGCCAGGAAAACCATTCATAACCGGAGCTACTATACTATACAGAAGCAAAGCAAATGCTTAGAGTTGTGAACACCTCATTTGACAAACTTGTGGCCATGTTGTAGCTGCGCCAAAAAAATATTCATACGTGGCAACATACTACTTTTGCACAAAACATTTTAAGCATGCGTGTCGCTAAAGAATGCATTTCCCAAGCGGCCTGACATACTTTCTAACAGTGCACCAATCACTTTTCTTAATTACTCTCTTTCGAAGGCTTTGCTTCTTTAGTCAATGGACTGTAGACGTAAAAAAGCTGCAAGCTCAGCTGGTTCACGCTAGCTGCAGGTAATGAATGCACAAGATTCAATTACAGTGGAACCCCGCTGTTACGTTCCTCACTGATGCGTTTTCCCGACTGTTACGTTGTTTTTCATCGGTCCCGGCATGGCTCCCATAGGATCCCATGTATTGCGAACCCCGCTGTTACGTCGCAAATGTGGGCATACGATCTAACGTAACACTGCAAAACGTACGGCTGCTCCAGGGAAGGCGCAGCACGTAGAAGTGTTTACGAGCCGCTGATGGCTGCCAAGATAGCGCTATCTCGGCAGCGACAGCCGAGCGACACTACCCCCCCCCCCCGCCTCGCGTCTTTTCATGCTCGTTAAAGACGGGTGGGGCCTTTCCTCCCCGCATCGGACGGCAGGTGTCCCGATCGGGGTGATGTTATCACATCAGCCCTCGAAGCGACGGAGATAGGCCGGGCTCGTTTGATCTCCGCTTCAGCCGTTTTCTTCGCCCCCACTCGCATGCTTTTATTCTAGCGACCGTACTCTGGGCTTCGGGGGCTTCCGGAGAAAAGAATCCGAAAAAGGGGCATCGCACACGCAGGCCCTTTGCGTATGACTGCGCTCGCCTGCGCAGCGCGGGGCGCGGCCGCGCGGCTGTTGGTCCGTGCGTGCGCGCCGGCGAGCTGGGAACGGGGAGCGCAAAATATGCGGTTTCTTTATTTATTTTTTTTTTTTGCAAAGCTGGCTAATTATCAGGGGTGCGCAAATTATGCGGGTAAATACGGTATGAGACAGCTTATAGTGAAGGACCGGCTATAATGCGGTTTTTTCTGACCCCCGTTTGCCCTCCGATGGAAAATGTATGTGCATCCTGCTCATTGTGCAGACCCCCCCCCCCGCGGTTATAATGCGGCTGCCAGGAAATCCCGCGGACCAACGAGGTAGGGAGCAGGCTTCAGGAAGGAAGTGCACTGCTCGAAAAGAGCGCAGCGAATCGCCGTGGAGGACGAAGGAGCGCGGAACGAATGAACAATCAGCGGAGGGAAGAAAAAAAAAGGCTGCGGCAGCTGCGGGTCGCGCGCGCTCCCTCTGAGGATAGGATTTCCAAGGCGACGGAGAATGCTGCTACAGCCATTTGTCAGCTGCGAACGCTCCGCACGGAACGCGCGCCTGTGACCTCCAATTTACCACTGTTTGTCTCGTTCTTTTTTTAATCATTTTACGAGCGCTGCCCTTGAATCACCCCGTGGGCGCGATTTCCTGTGCACCCGATCCCTGTGTTGTCAAGGGCAAGCTTCCCGTGAGGCGCGCCGCCCGCGACCACGCGAGCTAGGCCTAACAAGCGCTGTCACAGAGTGTCAGGTTAGCGAAGTGGCAGTGACCAAAGAGCGGCGCTGCCAGCACGTTGAAAAAAAGACTCGTTTTTTTCCCTTTCTCTCTTAAGCCGGCGCGGCTCGGCAACATCAACGTAAAATGGAGGGGGCCGGCTTGGCGCGCTAGGCCAGCTGCAGCAAGCGGATGAGTCAGGTTTGAAGTCAGGGGGAAAGGACACGCCCGCGGCGGCAAGATTGCAGAGTTGAGGGATGCAGGCCCGCCTCGCACACGCTCGCACGCACGCACACATGCGCTCGCTCTCGCTTCGCAGTCGCCGTGCCTTCGAGTGCGCCAAGCGCGACGCCGTTGCTTCGCATTCCGTCGCGGCGGAGAAGGTGCTTACGGTTGTTGCTCGCGTAAAAGTGACAAAATTTGGGGCAAAATGTCTAGGTCGTCGGCGGAGAAAATTCGTTATTTCGAGGGGGTCTCTCGCTGGTACTTCGTTACATAGAGGTCTCAGATACATGTGCTTCTATGGAGTAATGGCGGGGAATAGAAAAACTTCGTTATATCGAGGAATTCGTTATATGGAGGTTCGTTATAAGCAGGTTTAACTGTACTTTCTAACAGTGCACCAATTACTTTTCTTAATTACGCTCTTTCGAAGGCTTTGCTTCTTTAGTCAATGGACTGTAGACGTAAAAAAGCTGCAAGTTCAGCTGGTTCACGCTAGCTGCAGGTAATGAATGCACAAGATTCAATTATTTAGTATTGCGCCATATGTAACTTCAGAATAAACAATTTAATAAACAAGGTTCGACAGTGAAAACCCACAGGCTGCGAGTTATAAATGGTAATATGTGCTATAAAGTTTCTATTAAATGCATGAAGTTTACCATAGTATTGTTTCTCTGATGTATGATTTTATAGGACGTCTCGCAGTTTCATAACATTGAGACCTCTTTCTGTATCTGTGTGTATTATATGCAATGTATAACATTTGTTGCTAATAAATAAAAAAGTTCAAATCAAATTTGTCCATTACATATTTCTATTATTCCAGAGAAGTAATGTCCACGCCTTCGAGTTATTATGCTCAAGTATACAATAACGCTCCTTCTTACAATATTGCATATACAGTTTAAACAGGCCGTTTAAAGCAAAGCGGCGATACTTCAGCGCTCAGATTGTCGCTGTCAAGTTCAGAAGAGCTCAATACATCATTGGTTGACCTACGCCACCTTCATTTCTTGGCACCAGCTCGATATTTGTTATGGTGGGGAGGCTGCGATGTCATCACATATGCTCCATGAAGCGTCTGCCCATTTCGGCTTCGGTTTGCACTGATCGTTCATTTGACTATTTAAAATTATTAGTAAGTTCCTGAGCAAATTGAGTGACCCTGGCTGCTACAGGGCTGTTAGTACTGTCGGAAAACAGCTATATCAAAATATGGTGGAACGAAAACCCGCCGGAGTTCCCCTTTAAGCTAGTAGTTTCCTATAAGCTATAATTCGTCCCATCTGTATCCTTCATAACCAGGTTTTCCCCGTGTAGTGCTTAACAATACTACCATACCTCAGGGTCTGCCACCAGAGGGTTATGAAAATTTCGGTTCTGGAAGGGTGTTACCCACAGTGTTACAGAACGCAGGCAAAGGTGGATATGGAGTGATAGGTTAGCTCAAAATCTTTTAGGGGGCTGTGGGGCCCACCTGTGGGGGTTTTCGGGGGATGTAGTATAAATCTGTCTGCCACAGGCAGCTCGAGAGGCTGGACCACTGACCTCGCTACCGTGGATGTCCTGGGTGTCCGGCTGGTGCCACTCTCGGTGGAGTCGGGTGCGCAAGGCCGCATCCGCCTGTTGAAAGACCGCCTCCTGAGCCTCCCACTCTGACAGCAGGATTCGCAGCTGCTCCAGCAGTAGATGGTGCACGCCCTCCTCGGCTTTTGCTGCCTCGGCACTCCCCTGCCAAATAAGGATATTTGTACGGGTGTTTAACCCTTTCCCATACCAGATACGAGGTCAGACGCTGCACACTGAAATGGGTGAAACTGCAGCACGTCAATTAAAGGGGCCCTCTAACACTTTTCTCGCATCCGTTTTCATGTGCGTGTTGTGCAGACTGCAGGGTGGACAGACAAATGCTACAAGAATGACAACGATAGGAACAGGCAGTGCAAAGTTATTAGGGAGACAAAGTTCAAAATACAATAAAAAAAATGCGGACCCTCAACTTGGGTTTCGCAGGGTCAGTTGATCGCATTTCACTCTCCACAAGTGTCACAGGGACAAGCCAATGGAATTGGCTTTAGGCGCCTACGTAGGGGAAGTTCGTATGCCATGGTTGCCTGTTCGCTCCAGTGTAGTGATGACGCCGTTGCTGTGTCAACAAACAACGTGGAGTGAGAGCGTGCCACACTGTCAGTTATGAGCTTTTCTGACCGCTCCGACTTGTCAGTTAGATCGGGCGCTTCTGCTTCGAACCGGGGCTTTACGCGACGTTCCGTGTTAAGACACTCCAAGGCAAGTGCCGTCGTCTTTAAACTCGCCGTGATGACCACTGAGAGGGGCCGGCGAATACGACCAGACTCGGCAACGTTTCTTCACGGGTTGTTCAGCTAGACGCGCAGACATGGAAGCATATGGGAATAGGGAATTTTAGCGTGTCCACATAACCCCAATGCGCAAAGCACTTTGCATAGAGCGGAATACCGGGTATAAACATTGCATGCGCAAGCACGGCTGACCACCTGGAGTGGTTACCGTCTGCTTCGAGTCTTTCGAGTGGTCGTCACGCACTATGTAGCCGTCGAATTGCTGACGGTTTTTAGTTGCTTTAGCTTTGTATGATGAAGCTTCGACGGTAAAGCACCCGTGACAATTCGACACCGTTTCTCAGCGCAACACAAATTGTCGAGGCTGTAGGGTAGCGAGTGGCTGCCGGTATCTCGGAGGACATAGATCACGCGGTTTTGCTTGTTCCGTTTACCACCCACAGCTGACGCCACTTGACTGACAAACAACGCTATCCGGTATTCAGTACGCCTTTGTGTATACCGGTTTAGCGGACACGTTCAAATTCCCTTCCAGTGCTGCACGTGGTACAACACACTTTGACAGAACGGCAAATTCCACACAGTGGTTCAGCGCTTTAGCGAATTGCAAATGTACACCAGAGAGATGAAACAAAGGGATTCTTTTCGTATGGACATACGACTCGTGTAAGCAAAACACAAGAGGTGAAACTGGAGCCAGCGCCTCTATTGCGTCTTATAATTGTGGGGATCTTTCTACTACGACTGCATCTATTGCGTTCAATAAAAACCTATGCAAGCTAAAAACAAAGCCGAATATTACTTGCTTACCGATGTAGTGCCGTGAGCACTTATAGTGCTACTTTCATCCAATCACAGGCTCGAGCCCTCAGTCGTCATTTCCGCACAAATAGTTCTGACGAGCGCCACTACGCGCTGATGCGGTCGGCAGTGATGCGATGATTTCATTGAACAATTAAAATATTAATCAACTGATATGGGCGGTTTGACACCTGCCAAAAATATCCTCAGCCATCTGTCTACGCGACCCGCAAATAAAAAATGGGTGCGAGGAAAGTGTTAGAGGGCCCCTTTAAGGGGGGACATCGGTTCTGGAGACCAAAAATTTTGCTAAATAACCAACTTTTTTTTTCTTATTGCGTACTTAAAATACATAGAGGTGTCATTTCACAAGCAAAGCCTAGTTTAGCCAGTATTTGACCTGCAATGCAGTTTTATGCAATTTGTACAAGCTGTATCTGGCATGTTGTTTGGTAACTTAGTTTATTGGGGTGATATCTCATGATATAGAACAGCTAAAGTCGATCTTCAATCTGTATAAGACAAAG
Organism: Hyalomma asiaticum; assembly: GCA_013339685.2. Classification (NCBI taxonomy): domain Eukaryota; kingdom Metazoa; phylum Arthropoda; class Arachnida; order Ixodida; family Ixodidae; genus Hyalomma; species Hyalomma asiaticum. The sequence continues at coordinate 60,840,469 of CM023491.1, forward strand.
TGGTAAAAGCAGAATTTTAATTTTCTGCACACTTGTTTTTAAAATTAAATTTAGTTTTTTTTCTTTACAGTGGCCATGGTGTAAACACTGCATATTGATCAACTTCAGAATGACAAACCATGATTTGATTCAAAAATTGTTTGCACTGTTGCAGTTGTTGCATCTTATAGCCCTTAGATTTTGCAGTAATATTCACTTTCTGCTGAGCACTATTTGTTTCCATTGAGCAGCAACTTTGTCTCTCTTCCAAACTAGCTGCCCCACTAAAAGCAATTATCGCACATTTGAAATGAGCATGGGAAATTAAACAAGCATATTTAATTTCACCAAATTTGGCCATAAAATACAGTAAACATCTCCACAGCCCTCGTACCCTGATCCTTTCTGTGAAATTTTCGGAGGCCTTACGAGATGTGGCACAAAAACGCATTCATGTTGGCAAATCAGATTTAAATAATGGTGCCCTTTGAAAGTGCGCGTTTAGTCATTCTACACATTCCCAAGAAGAAAAAAAAAAAAGGGGAAAGAAAAAGGAGAAGAAGAAAGAAGTGCTCGTATGTATTTTTAATCAAGTTCCTCAAGACTCTGACAGTGACAAAAAAAAAATTCACGCATCTCCACGAAGTGAACCATGACGAGTCGGCGAAGCAATGGGGAATGTTCGGTGTTACCGTAAATCACCCGTGACATTGCCCACTCATGCATGTAAATGAGTGACAACGCGTGTGTATGTTTACACACGCGTTGTCATTTATGCTCCTGGTGTTTATGAGGTTCCTGCGCTCCCACGTTGTAGATCGTGCCGAGTTCCGGATTAATTTAGTTAACACACACGCTGCGAATCCTTATGGTTCAACTACGCACAAGAGAAATCTCCCACCGGCACTACATTGCAGGCCAAGATCCAGTGCCTATATACGGGGCGGCCCGTGTATGGTTGTGCAGCACGAGCAGTCGTTTTTTTCAATCAAGAAACTCGCCTAGCAGACGCTGCCTGCATCAGCGTTGTCTCTCGCGGGCGAGGGCGCGTTCTCGTTTTTTGCGAGCTGGTGCGGCGTTCATCGCAGAAAGAGCGTTTCCATAGTCAACGCGTGCCGTTCGCTCTCTCTCACGACAGCAGACGACACTGTCGTGGTGCACTACCTCCAGGATCGGCCCACACCCACACACGGTCACGCCGCCACAAGCTCGGTCCTAAGGTGCTTCGCCCCTAAAAAATGCAGCCGTCTCCAGAGTTCAGAACAGCAGTTCCCTGTGGAATCATCATACCCGGACATGGACAGTGTGTCACCTATGCATGTCAGTACACAGTAGGACAGCAACAGCACGGCCAGACAAGCAAAGCCATCATCAAGACCAAGCTTCATCAAAAATACGGCACGCAACAGAAATGCTTCAGCCTGTAAGCTACATACAGTGGAACACATTTCCATTTAAGACCGAAATGCAGCCCCAAAACAAATGTTCTGGCGCACTGTTCTGCTCAGCTCTGCCCTTAAAGGCCAACTGTGGTCTGTCCAGCGAGCCAAGGAAGCCGTCAGAGTTCAATGGGCTTGTGGTCAATGTCTAAGCAGGAATATTAGCCCAACTCCCGGACAAATTCACCGGACCTTTCAGTAAAGATTTTAATCATTACTGTCATCCAAGACACTGAAAGGATTACACTGTAGTAGTGCTACGGTGATGTCTAGCCGTCCTCAGAAAAAAAAAAAAAAAGAGATGCACCATATGGGCACAAGGGGCGAGCCACGAGCAGAACAGAATACGCCAGCTCTTGGCACAGCTCAACTGTGCAGCCGCTGTTCTACCTCGGCCTTCATCTTCAGTAACGGAAACGACAACAACACAGACACATCAGCCGCTTTCACAATGCTATTACTACAGTCAAACCTCGTTAATACGTACCCGCTTAATGTGTAACTCCGCTTTAAACGTAGTCGCGAAGATTCCCCCACCCAGTCCCCATTGAACCCCATGTATTGGCTGACCGCTTGTTAAACCGTTGTTTAACAACGGTTTAACAAGCCGTAGTCGCTTGTTGCATTACATACGGTTAGTACGTACTATTTTCTTGTTTTTGTATGTTCACAGGCAGAAAATCGGCCAAATTTCACTGGCGCACACGTTCGATTCACGAGCTGCGACGACCAGACTAAAATTGTCAGCGATAGTGACGTCAAAACATGGCCACGTTGACGTATTTTCTGTTTGTACGGCTGTTGCCGATCGAAGCGCGCAAAAGTATGGCCTTTGAGATTGGTAAACTGCAGTGACAGTGACGTCAAACCATGGCCACGTTGACGTATTTTCTGTTCGTACGGCTGTTGCCGATCGAAGCGCGCAAAAGTATGGCCTTCGAGATTGGTAAACTGCAGCGATAGTGACGTCAAAACATGGCCACGTTGACGTATTTTCTGTTCGTTCGGCCTGTTGCTTATCAAAGCGCGCAAAAGCATGGCCTTCGAGATCGCCACGTTGACGTATTTTTTGTTTGTATGGCCTACGAGATTGGTTTTTTGTTAGTCCGCAGCGGCTGACGGTAGGGGAATTCGCTGTCACTTTGGAATCCGCCACGTTTCCTTCTTTTTTTTTTTCTTTTCTTTCATTCTCCCGTGTCTGCCGGTGGTGTTTTGCGCAGTGGTGTGTCCTTTAACAACGGTCTTTTGCACGGCGTATTTTTTTTATCGTTTGGTGCGCGTGTTGTGCGATTTAATTCGCACGTGAGGACTGCTATGCCGAAGTATCGCGTTTTGAGTGTTAAGGAAAAACTGGAAATCATTCGCACCATTGAAAATGGAGCGAAGAAATCTGTGGTAGCACGTGAAAAGGACTTGCCTCTGACGACTGTGTGCGGGATATGGAACGCTCACGAAAAGTTGAGGGGCGGCACAGGCAGCAATCTGAAGAGGTGCCGCATCAGAGACTCTGCGTTTCCCGAAGTGGAAAAGGCCCTGCTTCTTTGGTTAAAGAAGGTGCGGAGCATGAACCTGCCTGTCACTGGACCGCTTCTTACTGAGAAAGTGCTAACTTTCGCAGCTCAACTGAATTGCACAGGTTTTGATGCCGTCGCAAAACCTGTGCAATTCAGTTGAGTTGAGATGCCGTCGTCGCGGCGAGGCCACCACGGTGGCAAGTGAAAATAACAGATTTTTTTGCTGCCTGCCCTTGAATAGAGTTTGCGTGCCTGTGTGTGTGTGAGTGTGTTTATGGGGTTCGTGACGTTCATTTTTGGCTGGTTAGCAGCCGCTAAACCGGCACTGACGGTTAATTCGTACATCGCTTAGTGCGTACCCAAACGTTATTCCCGGCCAACTACGTATTAACGAGGTTTGACTGTACTACAACATATAATAACTGACAAAAACTTATGAAGCTGCAGGAACTCTACCACACGTTGGCAAAACTTACGTAAACTACATGCTTTGAATAGCCACGCTTAATTGCAGAATATGAGATGAACACATTCACGGGGATCAAACAACAAACTGTGGCATGGACAAAAAAAAAATTTGTCCTGTGGTGGAGATGCTGAGGTTATCTAGGATGAATACAGTTCAGGCATGGAGAGTTTCACTAATTTTTTTCATTGCACCTTGGTCAACCCAGTTATGGACGACATATGCCACATTGATGCAATGTTGTTTGGCAAAGCTGCCGGACGGGATTTGTCGGAATGCCTTATTAGTGGCATTCAAATAGCAGCTAAGCAGACACATATGGCAGCTGGTTATCACGTAAGCTCCAGTGCAACCCCCCTTCCCTCCCCCCTCTTCAAACATTTTCAGCACACTTGTTACGGGGGCTGCAATCTCAAAGGTCAGGGGTCAAAGAGCTGCAAACTGAGGACCATGCACTGGTCCAATGCAACAGTAATAGTGGCCTTTATCGTTTACTGCTGATTTCTATACCGAAAAACCTTTGCTTCTTGGATGCTTTTTATGATGTGTCCACTAGTCTTAAATGTAAAGTAAGAATACTGCACAGGGGCTACATTTAAAGGAGTACTGACATGAATTTTTGACATTCTCGTATTATTGCTGTAAATGAAAGCACTGGCTTGGAGAACCCCAAAAAGAGTATCATGGTGCCTCGCAAGGCAATGCATATATTTTTTAAATGGCTTCCTTAAAAGCTCACTTTCGGTTTCGATTTTGAGGGGGCAGTTTCCTAGTGACGTGTCAACATAGTCGGACGTACGTCTGAGTCACGTAGGGACAGCAATTTGTGATAGCGTCGCTGCAACTCTGTCGTCTGTGGTCAATTACACGTGGGGCACGCAAACAACGACAATTTCACGGTCGTCCAGTGACTCTGACAGCGATTTCGGCTATTTTTAATAGACTGTGCTCATACGTCATCATAGTGTGTGGAGGGCGTTAACAATAGATGCCTAGAAAACGAAAAATGTACATTTTGAGACGCCACAAAATCGTGTCAGTACTCCTTTAAGACTAGTGGACACATCATAAAAAGCATGCAAGAGGTAAAGGCTTTCGGCATCCAAATCAAAAGTCACACTTTAGCACATGATTCATGCACCTTGCGTTTAGCGGATAAGACGCAAATCCCAACACATTGCCTCCGAGACGCTGGGCACTCCCCCCGCAGGCCCCACCCAATCTCATATTTCATGCTGAAGAACTGCACTGGTTTTCAAGCTCCGGTGCATCACTTCAAGTAAAAACAAAGAGAGGAGGAGTGGAAGTGTTGTCTGTTTAGGTACTATAGACATCTACCTTTGTTATGACTCAGCTATACTTTGATACGGGTCAAGGAAAAAGCGGCGCCTGTTCGTCAACGGACCCCCCTCCAGCCAACGGTGCCACTCTGTCGACGTGATGTCGCGTCGACGGAGCGGCACCATTGGCTGGAGGCGGGTCCTTCGACGAACAGATGCTGCTTTTTTCTTGACCTGAACCCGAGTATAGTGGGCCACGATCAAGAAATTTAGCCCATCTGTTTGAACAAAATGTCAGTCGACATTGCCATTTGAAAGACGGGACTGCGATATCTCATACATGGGTCATTTCTGAAGGGGATTTTGCGTTAGTATTCAAGGAACATATCAATATGGTCTCCAAAGTGAATACAACCTGGACACCGATTCTGGTAGGATAAAGACAGTCATGTGCAGACCGAGCCACACATGGCCTGCGGAGCACACCTTTGAGACCCCAAGTCTACCCTATCATAAGATTAAACTTTCGAATTGATATGCCATTTCGGTAGGCCTTTAAAGGGCTATAAACACAGCAGCATCGCATGCAATGCTAAACGTACCCTTCTGGTAGCTGGCCTCTTCTCATCCGTAATGCTGCCGTTACTGTTGCTGCTGTTGCTGCTCTCTTCCGTCAGGGAAGTGATGAGGACCCGCAAGTCAGCTACGCTGGTCACCACGGTTTCGAAATCGGGAGGAGGTTTCTCTTCTTTTAGTTCTTCTTCTTCGGTCTTTGAAGCCGGAGCTGCCTCCGTGGGCGTCAATTCACTCTCGGTGGGTGGTGGCTCCGTTTTCGTGGCCTCCGATGCTGCTTCCGTAGACTCTGGCTTCCTCTCGGCAGATTCGGCAGGTGTTGCCTCCGCATCCGTCTCCATCATTTTCTGCTCTTCTTCCTCGCAGTCCTCTTTTGCTGCCGCTGAAGCCTTTGCCTGCGACAATGAATGCAATGATCCGTGGCTGAACTCCATCCTGGCAGTGACCTTAAACTTCCCCCTCGCTGATGATGGTTGTTACGCCTAATAACGGCTGTGCGTCTACTTGCCCAAGAAATTTCACCACTCCCAGATTTTATCTCTGCTTTTATCTCCACTTTTAAATACTTAACAACCATATCTCCGTACCACGACCTCTCTCTTTCCCTCTTGCTGCCCTCACTTGGCTTCCTGATTTATGATTTTTGAGGATGCGAACTTTGCTTACTCTTCTCTGCACAAAAATGTAGTCTCCTCGTCCCCCAATAACGGTCACAGACGGTCAGTGAGACATACAGTCACGGACAAATTTAAATACATACGTGTTACGGCTACATAAACGCAGCTCTTTGTTCTTGTGTTCGCCGGTACGCCGAATGCCGACATTTTTGCTTTGCACGTTTACCCCAAAGCCGGAACCATCACTTGCAACCACATAGGTAATTAGCAGTTCGAGACAGTGCTTCAGTCACCACTCACGAAACCTATTCCGCTTTTGCAGTCTTTTGTTCATGTTTCACTTGTCCGTGAGTGTGCATAAAAGCAGAAACTAAAACAGCTGCTACCTTGAAAAAGACAAGTCCTCCAGCCAGAATGCTGGCCCCAACAATAACCCACGTTCAATGACTTCCCATCTCTGTGTGATGTTATTGCACCAAAACCG